>SADC01001351.1:0-390193 GCA_004194705.1 Ditylenchus dipsaci
TTGTCTCGTACATTATTTATAAATACTTCAGACAGTTCAGCTTATCTTGTATAGCAGAGAAAAATGCTAGAACATGGCCAAAAAATATTTAGAAAAAGCCGGCCAGCAGCAGACAAAACAGCCATTTTATGTTAGGAATTGAAAAACTAAAAAGCATTTTTAGCGTAAAAGTTAAAAATTTATTGTCTCGAGGAGGATTTCAAATTTTATGGTGAGTTAGTGTCTGCTGCTGGCCCGGGTTTTTCCAAATATTTCTAGAATTTTCTCTGTTCTGCAAATTAAGCTAAACTCTCCGAGTATCTATAGATAATGTACGAGACGACGAGGCATACAAACCTAGAAAACTCCCTCTAAAAGTTAGGGTCTTTGCACAAAAAGGGCTCTAGCACGATCATTTTCCACATAGACACAGCAAACTTACGCTCTGGTGGTGGGACATGTTCTTAGAACATTGTTCTATATAAGTACCCAAATTACTAGCCCGAATTTTGGGCTAGATAATTTGTTACTTTTTCAGTAAAAGGCTCTGAAAATCAGATCCATTTTGGTAACAATAGCGAATTCGAAAATTATAGGGTGCCAACATGGAGCTACGAAGTAGGATGTCCAAGGCTTTTAGGTCGCGAGTTCTTTTAAAATGTTTTGGTTCTGCAGAGTGATTTTATATATTTTCAAGGTTCTTTCCCCGAAAAAAGAAGTTTTCTGATAGTCGGAGCAGAAAAACGAAAAAGTCAGATTGAATAGTCGTACTACCGACTTCGACATCCGATTTCCTAATTCTCGTTGTATTGGTCGATGCTTTAAAAAGTGGGTGATGGACTCATAAAGCTTTTACAAACAAAGTTTTACATTCACCAAAACCTACGTTTTCAAATGCGTCCAACATCAAACGTCATTTCTTTGTCGATCTCAAATCAAATAAAGTGATTATTGACCCAGAGAAGTATGATTCTGGAATTTTGTCCCTGTGTTTGGCTTCACTGAACCAATCCAGCAGTTTGCGCACTATACTAGTCGGCTCCACAATGAATACCCTATACATCACAAAAAGTCTTCCAGGAAATGGGCATCCATGCTCTCTGACTCTTCTACAAGTTGCTCTACTAGACGGTCAGGCTGAGCCTTGGCGATGAGCAGTTCTACTTGGTTGCCGACACCCTTCTTTCAACCTCCCTGACCACCTCACCAGTAGCCTGGTCGACCTCACGCTCAATGTGCTGATTAAGGGTGGACATTATAGAGCAGTAGTCTGAGTGCTCAACCAGCACAAACTCGCAGTCGTCTCCATGGTGCGCATCTCGCCCTGTTGGTATTGAAGATGTGGCGTAGCTTCCGCTCCAAAACAGTCTCCCAGACGGTACTCTATGCGTTCCCCGATGGTTTGATATGCTCCACTGCTCCATTCACCACCACTGACCTAGAAATAATAAAATTTTGTTGAAATAGATCTGCTTGCTAAAAATTAATCAAATGGTTTATTTATGTTTATTACCCGGCTAGAACGCTCAATAGGATCTCAGCCTATATTTACTGGTATTAATATACAGTCCACTCTCGACATAACACCGCTCCGAGGACCGGCCATTGGCGTGTGTTATATCGAGAGTGGTGTTATGATGGGAGTATCACTAACAGTCAAATCCCAGAAAAACAAATTTCTCGAGAACCGCCGATTGACGGTGTGATATCAATAGTGGTGTTATAATATAACAGTTGCCGATTCCCTCTAATTGCCGCCCCCTCTAATTGCCCCCCCCCCTAACTTCAAGTGGTTCAAAATTCGTGTTTTATTTGAACCACTTGAAGTTTGAAAAAATTGCATGCTTCTAATTACCGCCCCGGGGCGGTAATTAGAGGAAATACGTTATATCGAGAGTAGACTGTAGTACATTTTACAAAATCTTGATCAGTTTTGACCGCAAATCAGGATACTTTAACCAGTTTACAATTTTCTGAGAGCTTCTTGCTATCATAACAAAAGTGAAACCTAAGGCATGATGTTAAAATTTAAAAATTAAGAAACATTTCGCAATTTTATCAAAAAGTTGTTTTTTGCGTTAATTCGCGTAAAAGCACAAGTGCACCAACCCCCTTCCCTTGTGTACGATTTCGGGCCAAAAAACACAAACGCTTACCCACTGCTCCACCGAGGCTAAATTTTGAAACCTAAATAGCTTTCCTCCTCCTTTAAGACAGAAAGGGGACAATTCGGGGTCGAAAAGTATTTTTACTATTAAAGTTTCATGCAAAAAGAAGCATTCGAAGCTTACAAGCGATGTTTAGAATTCTGGACCGGGAATAAGAAAATTTTGTTACCTCGATTTTGACCTCTATTTTATTTATGCTTTTCAGATTACAGAACTTTTTTGAAATTAATTGTAAAATCTGGTCAAGATGACTATACTCAACTTGAGAGCTAGGGATGCGCAGCAATGATATTTTTTTCGATTTTATGAATTCCTATAAATTCCCCACATAAATTCCTCATGTGAGCTGTCATCATGCTTTTCTCACTTTTTCACTGAAAATTATTGTCATCATCTTATTTTAATGAATAGAAAATTGACTGAAATCCATTTAAAAGCAATAAGAATAAAATAAATACCGTATTTCCTCTAATTGCCGCCCCTAACTTCAAGTGGTCTGAAAATCTTGTTTTCATTTACTGTTTGAGCTTTCTAAAAAGTGCCTGCGAGGGATTTAAATAAGGATTTCGATTTTCTATTGAATGATATATAGGGTTTTTTCCATATCGCATGGTTACTACCATATGTTTCCTAGTAGCCATTTATTGAAATTCAAAGTGCCTGGTTCTCGTGTGTTCTTGGCAAATTTGGTAAAAAAAGAAAAAATTTAGTACAGAAAAGCATTGTCCTTTTAAGCATTCTTTCTCGTAGCAAAATCTATTACCCACCAGCATCCACCCTCTCCTGGTGCTGCATGATCACTGTTCCTGCATGGGCACAATGGCGAAAACCATCTTCAGGCACAATTGACGTTTTATAGACAGAGGTAGACTGGCTAGGGCTGGCATTTGGTGCATGAAGTCCTGTAATACCAAAGTAGAATTTCGGTAATTTAACCATATTTTTCATTTTTAATATTTTATATCGAAAAATTTTGCTCTGAATTTATTCTTTGCATTTTTTCATGGTCAGCAAAAATTACCATAAGAACAGAAATGTCATCGGCGTTCCTCTCGGAAGGTTCTTTCTCCAGACATTCCCTGACATTGTCCCGGAGTTCTTGAAAGGAGTCATGGGAGGGGCACGATTCTTCATCGTCTTCTTCGTCCTCACTGTCCACTGCGGTTTCCGGCAATCCTAAAGATGTAAATGAAATTTTTTTGACCAACAAAAGATTTTACAAATTCAATTTATGCCCACAACTTTTATGTTTCTTGTCTTTTTCCTGTTTGAGACCTTTTTAGTTATTGTAAGCTTTTTAAGCATAGGGTGGTCCACATTTTTCCGACTATTTGTTTTGCTCAAAACTTTTTGAATATGCGCTATTTTAACGGAATCTTTTTTTGTTGGAAAGAGGAGGCGACGAGAATTTGTTTGACACCAAACATGTCAGTTTTTCATGGCTTGTCACGTTGTGAGAGTTAGAGTTCGGGATTTTGTTACGTGAACACCTCTGATCCTAACTCTAACTCGAACTCTAACTCGAGGGTGCTCATGTACCTAGAGTTAGAGTTCGAGGTTGGATTTGAAGGTGATCATGCATATAACTTGGATTCCATGTAGTAAATCCCTAAAAACTATCTATTAGTGGCTTCAGACGGCTTTGGGGTGAGACTGTAGCTATCTAAGCTATATACATGAACATTTTCAAGCTCGACTCGAACTCTAACTTGATGTACGTGAACACCATCGAGTTAGAGTTAAAGTTCGGGTTTTTGGGTACATGAACACCTCTTACCGAACTCTAACTCAAACTCGATTCCAACTCTAACAACGTGAACAAGCCATCATTGAAATATCACGTTTTACCGACCCGTTAAATATTTGCATAACTTTTAGACTAAATGTTGAAAGATCTCTTTTTTTAACATTTATTTGAAACCTTTGACAATGGCAACAACATGTTACAACAAATTATTCGACATTTCCATACCCTGCTCCACACTTTGCATTTAACTTTTACGCAACTACAGGGCCGTTTTCTCACGAATTCACTCAGCCAGCTAGCCTCCTCACCTAGCGAAAAAAATTTAGCTTGCTTTGATGAACTGGTTGATCATGCCATGAATTCGTCAGAAACCGGCTCCGCAGATGCATAGAAGTTCAAGGCGGAAGTGTGGAGCAGGAGCATGCAAAATGTCGAAATATTTGTTGTGCCAAGTTGTTGCCACTGTCGAAGGTTTTTCAAATAAATGTTAAATAAAAGATCTTTCGACATTTTGCTTAAAAATTGTGCAAATATTCAACGGGTCGGTAAAACATGAAATTTCAATCGAAAACTGACATGTTTGGTGTCAAACAAATTCTCGTCGCCTCCTCTTTCCAACAAAAAAAAATATTTTGTTGAAATACCGCAAATTCAAAAAGTTGTGAGCAAAAAAAAATACAGCCGACTCTCTCTATAACGGTAAAACAGCAACCGGATACAAATTGTAACCGGATACAGCAACCGGATACAAATGTAACCGGATACAGCAACCGGATACACTTGCAACCGGATACAGCGACCACATACGCAAAATGCGTTGTTGTTATTTTTGCGCCGGTATTCATTGTTTTTTCTGCTCTGTGTTTTATTTGGTTTGCACTGATTTTACTGTATTGATTTCAAAGTTTTATTTTATTTTCAGATCTTGCGCCATGGCTAACGTAGAGATGACACATTCGCAACGAATTGGAGCAAGGACAGCCCAGATCAGCTTCACGGAGGACAGAACGAAAATTCTACGTGTGGACTATAGTATCGAACAATCGGGATGACTATGCGTGGAACAGAAGCAAAGCCCGGAGATCAATTGTTTTAGGAAAGGCTGTTGTTGTATGGAGGTTAGTCTTTTTGTCAATAGGAAAAGGATAAGCATTTTGTTTCAATGGACACACTGAGTTGACTAATTATTTATTAGTCAAGGAAGCGTTGCTCAACTTAGATGTGGTGAATTAATGAATTTATGACAAGCTGCTGCAATTTCTAGCTACGCTTGAAGGCATCAACTGTGGCGAAGAATGTGGTCACCGAATGCACAAATATCTTAAAAGAATCGGCAGTCTAATGGCGATGAACTTCGCAGAGTTTCGTGAAGTCCTCGCACAAGAGGATGAATTGTGGTTTATTTGTTTTGTTAAAATGTTATCTTGTTTTGTTGTTGAATTAAGTTGAATAAATGTTTCTTTCATTATTTGGTTGGTTTAATAACATATTTAAAAATTTTTACCCGGTTGCTTTATCCGGTTGCTGTATCCGGTTGCAAGTGTATCCGGTTGCTGTATCCGGTTACAATTTGTATCCGGTTGCTGGGCAGTCCTCTATAACATACCCCTTCTATGAAGAACAATTTTTTTTGGTTCAGTTCACCCTAAATAAGGCCTCTACAACGGACTCTCTCTATAACGAACACCTAAGACCGTCCCCCAGGGTGTTCGTTATAGGGGGAGTCGACTATAGTCGGAAAAATTTGGACCACCCTGTATTCCCAATTTTTAGTTTGTCATGAAGGGGTCGAAGAGTTCATTTATGGCTAGTTAGGCATGATTTTTTTGAAACTAGCTAAAATTCGCAATTTTGGTAAAAGTTGAAAAATGATGCTTAGTTGTCGACATATGATAAATATCATCTTTTTCGTTCCATTACCTTCTTTCTTAGAAGTTTTATGCGAACTGTGCTTTCATGCCAAAAACATTGCCAAAGTCTTATCAATATTTTTTAAAGGCTTTACTTACCAGAGAACTCATCACCATCAGTGGTGCTAGAGGAAGCAGTGCTTCGAGCCCTTAAAGATCTGCTTATGCTCATTCCAGATGAGACATTAGGGGATGGGAAGGCTCGTACTTTCACTGTGGTTCCGTTGTCTTCTGACTCCTGAATTCAAATGCAGTTATGGTTATTATTTCAATAAACTGTTAATTTTAGCATTTGCAGTCAAACCGCGGTTTATCCCCAAAATTAGGTTGGTGGTTAAACTGGGGTGTCAGTTAACAGAAAATAAGCTGATTTTAGTAAAATAAATATATTTAGGGTACTTGTTAATCGAAATTGTCGGTCTTAGTTTCAAAACCTCAGCTATCAACCAACAAAATTATCTACCGTATTTTCTCTATTAAACGGGCCGGCCCGTTTATTTTTCAACCCCTCGAAAATCGGAAAATGTTGAGGTCGGTCTCGAAATTTTTGGGCGCTCGACCAAAATCTAAAAAGTGGAATCGGTAGATCGCGTGGGAGTTACGAAAGTGCAATAAACAGATTTGGAAGATACTTACTCTGGGCTGAGATATAAGTCCTCGAAGTCGAGGGTCCCGTTTATTAGAGAGGGCCCCTTTAATAGAGAAAAACGGCATATACCAAGAAAGGTTCATTTCGAAAATCTCAGTCAAAGATAAATAAAACCTTTAGGCCATCCCAAAACTATATACCCTAATAGACTTACCCTTCTGGTAAAGTTTAGCCTCATTTTGCTGAGTCTCTGAAGTTTGACGATCCAAAATTATTGCCATCAGCAGTATTTACAGGTTTAAATTTTCTGTGCCATCTCCAACCTCTCCAGTAGCTACACAGATACCAGAATTCGATTCTTTATTGGTCGGTAAAAACAATATTGGCCATATTCCTTTGAGGTATATTATCCTGATGGAAGCTCCTTCTGGCTCCGCTGTAATTGGAGCAGCTTGGTGAGGGCACGTCTATGGTCGAGGAACTGGACATAAGGAAGGAATAGGAATCTGATACAGAGCCAGCTCTAGCATGGTTGTTGATTGCAGTTGTGTTAGCACCAGCTTTCTAAAACCTCCATTAGGTTTTGGAGGTGGCTGAGGAGGGGCGGTGAGCCAACTGGAGGGTGGTGCCCCACTGATTCTGGGTGGATGGGTGGCGGAGCCCCTAATTGTTGGACTTTGGGAGCTGGAGAAGGTACTCGGTTGTAAATGGAGCTATAGCCCGAGCGGTGGAAGATGGGCGTATGGCCAGATGGTTGATTCGAGGTGGATGGACCTTCAAGACAGGAAGGAGTGCTATAGCTGGAAGAGGTAGAGTGTTCTTGAGAGTGCGCTAGACTGCTGAGGTGATGATGTTGCTGTGGGTGTTGTGGTGATGTACTGTGATCCGCTGCACATCTGGATAGTCTATCTGAAAAAGCTGATTTAGTAACTATTTGAAGTAATGAGTAATGCATAGGTTGATAGAGATCAATATTTGATACTTTTTCTCTTTAGAACTCTTTCTTGTAAATTGAAAGTTATAAACACTAACTTTATCAAAAAACGAAAATGTGATATTTAACGATATACAATTCTTCAACTTTTTCGGCAAAAAATACGGAATCAGGCAAAACGGAAAGTGCCCAGATTCGGGAAAAATGTTCAGAGAATGTGAAAAGATCCAAGCTTTTCTTTTTGGTCAAAGAGTCAAAAATCTGCGTACTTTTTTAAAATTTCAACACTATCAAGTAGCCCTGCAGTTCTTGTTTCTAACGAGGCATTATTTGTTGTAACATTGTTGCAACAAATATAGCAGAAAAGAAAAAGCAAACAAGTATGAACCAAATTATTTTTCTGATTTGCTTCATACTTTCACCTTTTTGTGCTATATTTTCAAAGATGTTGCAACAAGTGATACCTCGTTATAAACTATAATAGAAGATCTACCTGACGGTGTAAAACCTTTTAAAAAGTGAAAAAAACTTGTTTTTAACACGAGAAATTTCTGACTGTAACGTTTGACTACCTATGGATTTTCAAACCTTTTAAGCACGATGATCGCAAATCGGGCCTCTTCGCTAGAGTAAAATGCTCATAATAAGCCCGATTCTCACAGCGACTCTTTGAAAAATGGATGATATTTTCTTCAGGGTGGTGAGCAGTGAATTAATTTAGCTCATCACTTTCTTTTTGTGCTCATAAGAAAGCTTTTTCTAGCCTTTCTAATAGTATGTCGTTTGCCTACATATGAACACATTGAAATGTGTTCATCATATGAAAACACGTGAAAACCAAAATTTTCTCACTTGACAATATTACACTCAAGCTGCTGAGGACAAGTCATATTAACGTTCAACCCCATAGCGCTTGGTCAATACTTGTAGATAAATTCAAGGGCTACAAGATAATTAAAAATCAGCACAAAAAATTAACAAAGTCCATCAGAAATTACAGGAAATGGGGTAGAACCAGCTGTTTTCCTGGAATTAAAATTTTAAGGGTACCTGGTTTGGCTCATCTATGGCCGATTTTCTTCAACATTTTTAGTTTTCAATATATCGAAAGGATCAGCAGAAAAATGCAACAATACTAGCTCAAATATTTACAAAAAAAACAACCAAATATCAGAATATTCAAGCCAAAAAATGACCTTTAAACCACACCAAAAACCAGGGGGGTTTTCGACGAAACTTCAGGTGGTTATGACTTGGTTTCGTAATTTTCTCGAAATTTTATAGGGCATTTTTAAAAAGTAAATAAAAATATCGCGTGATAAAAAATTAAAAACTGCATCAGAGACAAGTGTTAGATCACAGGTGAGAATGTATTTTTCCTCTTTTTCAGAGGATTGAAGAAGTACGCTGGTAGCCTGGTCACGGGTGGAAGATTCTGGTTTTATTTCAACGGGTTTGGAGTCAACACAATTATTTTAGAGTTCAGATACTTTTAGCAAAAAAGACTCGATAAAGTCTTGCTATCATGTTATACAATTTTAACGAATATTGGGTTCGAAAAATACTGATTCCAAACTCGTTCAAATAAATCCAGAATCGACCACCCGTGACAGGCTACCAGCGTACTTCTTCAACCCTCTCAAAAAGAGGAAAAATACATTCTCACCTGTGATCCAACACTTTCATCTGGTGCAGTTTTTCATGCTCTATCACGTGATAATTTTATTTTCAAAAAAATTTTCGAGAAAATTACGAAACCAAGCCACAACCACCTGAATTTTCGTGCAAAAGTTCTGGTTTATGGTATGGTTTTGAGGCCAAATGTTTTGGCTGAATATGGTGATATTGCTTGTTATCTTGTGAGCCTTTGCACTAGTTCTGATGCATCTTTCACGCTGAGCATCTTGGTATATTGTCAGCAAAAATATTTTAGGAAAGTCAACAGGAATAAATCGAACAGAGTACTCCTTCAAATTCCAATACCACGGAAAT
The DNA here is from genome assembly GCA_004194705.1 of Ditylenchus dipsaci. Classification (NCBI taxonomy): domain Eukaryota; kingdom Metazoa; phylum Nematoda; class Chromadorea; order Rhabditida; family Anguinidae; genus Ditylenchus; species Ditylenchus dipsaci. The sequence continues at coordinate 9,320 of SADC01001351.1, forward strand.
AGCTGGTTCTATTTCTTCTCCTGTAATTTCGGGGTGACTTTTGTTCAACTTTTGCGCCTATCTTGTATCTCTTGAATTCCTCTACAAGTATTGACGAGGCATGAAGCAGATGAATGATAAGAGTACAAAAATTTCCCATGATTTGAGTAAAATTGTGTATTTTTCAAAACTGCCTTATTTGATTCTTTTAATTTTTCACCATGATAATTTTTTCGAATGTAGGCAAGCAACACATCATTAGAAAGCTCAGACAAAGGGCTTTCTTATGGCTCATTTATAAACGTTGTCGTTGTCGTCGTCGTTGTCGTTGAATATTTTTTTTAATAAAACCCTTTTTTTCGCCAACGACAACGACGACCTATTTATAAAAAATCCAACGACAACGCCAACGACAACCGACGACGCCAAGGACGACGAAATTTTTTATTCAAAATTGGACAAATATCGCATTTTTAGCCGAGATTTCGAGTGAAAACGTGTGGAGAATGGCGTGCGGTCAATTCGTCCACGGTCAATTCGTCCACAGGTCAATTCGTCCACAGGTCAATTCGTCCACAGGTCAATTCGTCCACAAATTAATTTAAACTAGCTTTTATTTATTTTTACTAGTTTTGGACATTAAAAAAGTGGCAGGAGTAAGATGCGGCAAATCATATTGCGACAAATCAAATTGCGGCAAATCAGATTGCGGCAAATCAGATTGCGACAATTCAAATGCGGCAAAATGAAATTCCGACAATTTAAATTGCGACAATTCAAATTGCGGCAAAATCAAATTGCGGCAAATCATATTGCGACAATTTAATTGCAGTAATCAAACTTGAAACTTTCAAGTAATGCTTAATCTGCCACCACTATGCGGTCTCAATAAGCTGCCGTCTAAACAGGCTTGTTTTGTGAGATGAGATTTTGCTAGAAACCAAAAAGTTGACTAGCTGTACAAAAATCAGCAAACAATCAAATAGTATATAGTTATAGTACAGTATTCGTTTTCCATAGCTGAAGAAGCAAAGAAGTAAATTCAGGCCAGGAGGAAAGCGAAAAAATGATATACAATATTTACTCACAAAGTGAACGACACCTAACGTATAAAATAACGATCAACCCAAATAGCAGTCCAATGTGACCCTCCCACTTATGCCGCAATTTGATTTTGCCGCAATTTGAATTGTCGCAATTTGATTTTGCCGCAATTTGAATTGTCGCAATTTGATTTGCCGCAATTTCATTTGCCGCAATTTGATTTGTCGCAATTTGAATTGTCGCAATCTGATTTGCCGCAATCTGATTTTGCCGCAATTTGATTTGTCGCAATGTGATTTGCCGCATCTTACTCCTGCCCAAAAAATGTTCATGGACGTTTTGTGTATGATTATTGATATTATTATATTATTGTTCGTCTTATAAATGTGGGAATGAAAATTATTGGAATAAGTGCGACAGAAAGGATTCTAAAAGGGCCACTAATCACACAAGGGCCACTGACAAGAAGATGTTGAAACATAGTTTTGATACTGGGGCTAACGCATAAATAAACTCTGGTATTCATGCTTTTTCATGCATCCAGAGTCACTTTCGAGTGATTTGTGTCTAAGTATGTGGTGTGCGCATCTCAACTCCAAGCCCCCTGCGCCCCCGAAGTGGGCGCAGAGGGCTTGAGAGTTAGAGATGCGCGCACTCACTTACCTTAGACATGATTCCGAGAAGTACTCTTGATCATAAAATGCATATAGAGTCTCTTTTTGCCACGGCCCAGTTGAAAAACATGGTAAGACAGCCAAAATATACCAATATTTTCTGATAAAACCAAAGTTTTCGATTGACCTTTTAAATACAACAGAAAAACTAGTTTAAATTAATTTGTGGACGAATTGACCTGTGGACGAATTGACCTGTGGACGAATGACCCTGTGGACGAATTGACCTGTGGACGAATTGACCTGTGGACGAATTGACCGTGATGAATTGACCGTGGACGAATTGACCTAGAGCCTATCTTTCGGTTTATGTCTATTTTATCTATCGGTCATTTTAATACTTTTTAAAGAGTGGTAGCCATTTTCTAGAGTCAAAAGTGTCAAATACGCAAGCTACCTCATAAAAAAATTCGTCATTAAATAGAAATAGGATTATGTCAAAATTACTTCAGGAATCGGGTAGCTTGGATAGCTTGATCTACAAAAATTACCGATTTTCGGACGAAAGTCAAATTTCTATTCTTGCTTTTAACTGTAGCTTAGCTATTATGCTTGTGGAATCATGCCTGCTAATCTAGCTCGGTTCGCAAGACCCTGACAATTATTAATTGTAAAAGTCAAATAACATATCAAAAAAATAAAAGTTCACAACCATGGGGATTCGAACCAGCAAGCTTAGAAAGTGGTATATATTGAATTTAAACGATTTCCATGCGGACCAGATACGGACAGAGATACACTCCCTTATAATTTACAAAATGCAAAAGCTCATCCCTGCTTTTAGGGGGGGGGGACTTTATATACGCATCGACTTTTGTCGAAAGTTCTAGTCCTCTGGGGGTGTTTAAATTTACTTTTTAAGTAAGTTTTTTAACTTTCAGGTCCAAAAATCATCGAGCAATCGATTGCAACCATTCCAGCACTGCTTTGCCGTCATCAACTGCCTCAATTTTGCGATTTTGCCAAATCACCACCAAAATTAGAGGAAACCAGCCAAATGATGCGTATTTAGACTAATATGGAGCAGTTTAATCTGACCCCACCACTCAGGTAAACCTGACCCCCACAGTAATTCAGCTTGGGGACCAAGGCGAAATTTTTTAAAATTATTTTTTAATTGTTTTAAAATGATTTAAAAAAATAATTTAAAAAATTTCGCCTGGTCCCCCAGCTGAATTGACTGGTGGGGGTCAGGTTTACCTGAGTGGTGGGGGTCAGGTTAAAATTTAGCCGACTAATATAGCCTGAAGCCTCCGCCAAATTTATTTATTTGCTCACATGTTTAGTGACTTTCTAGAGTCAGAATTTCATGGCGAACAAGATAGAAATTTTTTCACACCGGAAATCACTTCCGGAAAACAAAGATAGCAGCGAAGGTTGACCAAGGAACAATAGAGTACTATTGGGGGGAGGATTTCGGTATTATTTAGGAACGGACTTTTATTGCGATTTCAATTTACATTATTTTATACAACTGTATGCTGAAAATGACGGCAATAAACAGGGCTACATTTTGAGTGTGAGGTTGCAAATGAGTAAATTAAATTGGAAAAACGTCAGTTCCAGGATGCTACCTAAAAGTACTGGTATAGTCCTGTTGAGGATTTCACCTAATTGGATTTTTTATATTTTAGCTCTAAACTTATACCAACTTTCATCTGTATGATAGCTCAAATGAAAGCCCAGAAGCTTGGCTACATTTTGACACTAACTTGTAAATAAAAGAGAAAAAATAAGGTCTGCAGCCAGTGGTAGTCAAACTTGTGACCTAAGGCGATGCGTATATAAAGTCCCCCCCCCCCTTAAAGGGCCATTGCACCTGTTTTGAACTGTCCCCCGCAATTCAAATTTTCGTGCCTAATCATTCAACTTCTGTACTGATTTTTTAACTTGGTTTCTAACAAAACAAGGCCTAGAATTAATTTTAGGTATAGTTTTATAGAACCAAGTTGAAAAATTCGTAACACAATTTTAATGATAAAGAAAAAAATTTGAATTGGCGGGGACAACCGTTGTCGGGGACGGCATGGCCCTTAAAAGACGTTTTTATGTGTTTTAAAAAGGCGGATTCATGAAACAACTACGACCTAATAAAATACAAAATCTCATCTTAGTTTGGCTCTTATTTCGCTGCATATGTTCCCTCGAAAAATTTATCTGTCGTTTAGCTGTCAAGTTGAAAATCGAATCAAGCAAAGAAATGTCGACGAATCTGCTTTCGCTCAATTCCGATGATGCTATGAAGATGATCATTGTCAAGTCTCATGTGGGCACCAGCAAGTGCAATTTCCAGGTGAAGCAGTACCAGTGGAAGCAAAGAGTTGAAGACGGTAAGCTACTTTTTGTATCATCGTCTGTTTTTTTGGACCGTTCTTTTCCAGGCATCCATATCCTGGATGTCAAGAAGATCTGGGAAAGATCGTGCTCGCCGCTCGTGTCATTGCCGCTGTTGAAAATCCTGCTGATGTCTGTGTTGTGTCTTCCAATGTGATCGCTCAGCGTGCTTTGCTCAAGTTTGCTGCTCACACGGGTGCTACGCCAATTTTCGGTCGTTTCGTTCCGGGCTCCTTCACCAACCAGATGCAGAAGAACTTCAAGCAGCCTCGCCTCCTTGTTGTCTCTGATTGTCGTATCGACTACCAGGCTGTGGCTGAGTCCGCTTTGGTCAATATTCCGGTCATCAGCTTCTGCAACACTGATTCGCCTATGAAATACGTCGATGTGGCTGTCCCGTGCAACAACAAGGTTTGTCACATATCTAAAGTGTCTTCTCGTCCTCATTATTCACCCTTTTCTAGGATGGTGACTCTATTGGTTTGATGTGGTGGTTCCTTGCTCGTGAGGTGCTCTATCTACGCGGCACCATTACCCGTGAAACTGGCTTCATCATAGACGGAAGATCATAATGCCGGACCTTTACTTCTACCGTGATCCGAAAGAACAGGAGAAAGAAGAGCAAGTGGAAATGCAGGATGAGCCTACTGGAGTCATTGAAGAGCCAAAGATGCCTGAGGTTGGACTTTGTCATTGTTATATTAGCTTCTTCTTTACCCTTGTTTGTAAGATTGCCGCTCCCGCTACTGGATCTTCTCTTCACATGCAAGATATTGGAAACTGGGCTGATGCTTCGTCCTTGCTCCTGCTGCTATTCAGAATGTAGCTCCTGGAGGTGCTGAGGCCAACCCGCAAGATGGATGGGGAGCTGAAATGTGAATGGTTGGTAGAATATACCTGAAGAGATTCATCGCCATTCTCTTGCTGTTGTTATTTATGGTTGAAGAATAAATAATTGTTGTGTTTGTGGACGTTGATTGTTGTTAACCACAGTCCGGAGCCTTGTTTTTATTGAGTTCTGTTTAATTAATGAACGTTTTCCTTCCACTGGACACTGATCACTAAACTTTTCTTTTGTATGGCTAATACCAGCAAAATCTTACAGTGAGTTATAGCTGATTAAGTGCATTTTTTGTAATATAATAATTAAGACTTTAGTCTGACCTATATTGAAAATTTACGTAAAACCTACCACAATCATGTCCGAAGGCTGGATCACGATACAGTCAGAATTTTCTCTCAGGTTCATGTTGCTCCTCTTGCCAAAGCTTTAAAACAAAATGATTTTTGGGTCATCAACCTCTTCTTTTGGAGTCTCCAAAACGCCCTGGTGTTATTAATCCGACAATAAAATAGTGGTGGTTGAGTTGTGGGGTGTTCATACGAGAGCCCTTTGCACTGCCAAGTCATTTCCTTCGAAAAATCATAAAACAATTTTTAATCCTTCTTCATCCCCGCCAAATAACAGCAGCAAAGAGGCTGGGAAAATCAATTTATGGGCCCACCCAAGCAGAAACACAGTCAAAGAAGTGTGTGTGATTTCTCATACATTCCTTCCGTCCACTACTACTTCTACAGCAATAACACTAATAGCAGCCACAAAAACATCAGTTGGCGTCCAGTGACCAATAGGAGGATCTTTTTAACTATTTTTTGAAGTAATTTCAATTTGCAGTTTGAATTATTAGAGTAGATACTCAATTTTAGGCGGTTACCCCCAATCGTATCAAAGATCTCTCCTTTACTCTTTTAACAGCCTATCGTTTTAAATAAATTGCCAATAATTAAGATTTCGGTCTGAATAGGGGACAGTGAAATTTAGCAAAGAAAGTTTAAAAATGTTATCATCTAATCAGTTTTCCAAAAAATTCGAAAATTCAATCACTTTTTTTGGACGACTATGGATTCGCGACCATATGGATCCATATCCATTATTGGATGGGAATATGAGAATGTCATTCGGTATTTTAGCGGACAAAAGATAATATTTCAACAACTATTTTATCAGACCCTACCAACTTAATCTTTTGCTACCATGTTACCAGAAACACATCATGTCTCAAATTTTGTACCCAAATGTGCAGATCTTGCTACCCATGTGTCCATCTGGTGGTAAATAAGAAGTAATGCACAGGTAATATTGTTTAAGAGGTGGTACTATGTTATTTTAGCAATATATTTATTATTCTGCAGCACTAGGTTAGTGTTGCAGGATTGCGGTAACCAGGTGGCGTTATCCATCGACCAAGTAGTGGTACCAAAGTAGTACTAAAAATAGGTGGTTGCAAGTAATGATTTTATGTTACCTGTATTGGCTACCCAGGGAGGACTAGCCGGATTATATGTCAGGATTTTTTAATAAGGATTGTAAGAGTAAATGACCGGGGACGAAAGACCGTCGTCTAAAACATTTTGAAAAATCACACGGTCGCGAAACATATATTCGCGAATTCACGGTTAAGAAATTTTTAAAAGTTTAACCAAAAGAAATTGAGCACAAAGAAAATAAATATGGAATAGAAAGTCTGTTTGACTTTTACGAAAAATTATTTTCCGATTTTTTATTTTGCAAAAATATACCAATTTTTTTGACAAAAAAATCAACAATTTAACAGAATTCCTAAAACGACCACAAAATCCACATGCAGATATTATCCAGCAGCAAAAAATTGAACCTCATACACAAAAAAGGAAAGCGAAAGCCAGTACAATAAATCCTATTAGCCAGGTCTCAAATCTTATCTCTTCTTTGTTGGGTTCGGAGCACAAAAGTATTTGCGAGTCCGCATAAATCCTTGCCTCCCACTCACCAAAAGAGAGGCAAATTGTATGGTAGCATTTTTGAAATGCATACTCAGCCATAAAGTGGCAAATACTTGAAAAAATAGCAAGTGGGTGAAGGAAGATAGAAATGCATTATTTTCACAGTAAGTCAGGGATTCCAGGCATACTTTCAAGAAGATTTACTTTTTCAAGATTCTTTGTTTATGAGTAGGGTTGGCAAGGGTAGTGCTAAAACGACTGATCGATGAAGTGATGGGTTTCGTTAGCATTTTTCAACAGTTTGTAAAATCTTCCTTTTTCGCGTTTCAGAAATTTTTTTTGAACCGTTGTAGGCAGAAAGACAAAATCTACAAAATAGTTCGAAAAAAATTTCTGAAACGCAAAAAAGGAAGATTTTACAAACTGTTGAAAAATGCTAACGAAACCATCACTTCATCGATCAGTCGTTTTAGCACTACCCTTGCCAACCCTATTTATGAGGCCAGCGACAGCTTGCGACATTTCAATTTGCGACAATTCAAATTGCGACAATTTCAAATTGCGACAATTCAAATTGCGACAAATGCAAATTGCGACGTTTCAAATTGCGACAAATTCTAATTGCGACAATTCAAATTGCGACAATTTCGAATTGAGACATTCAAATTGCGACAATAATAAGGTCTACGTTCTGAAAATTCTGTCTAAGCTCCTAAATTGCGACTGACCATGAATATAACTGTATGGTTATCTTTTGCAAGCTTACGAGTTTCGCTGACTTAAAATGACACCTAGATGGTATCCAAAAAACCTGGACAGTATTCTTTACATCATAGGGGTTCAAACCATCATACTCGGTTTGAGAAAATTTTACGGGAATTTCAATTGTTAGTCCAACCAAACCAGTGATCGTCCACCTGGAGCGAATTTTTTTACTTTTTTGGGTTCCGAAACCTGTTTTCTGGACTGATTCGGGCATGCTGAAGATGGTTCGATAATGGTAAAAACGCCGTTTTCTCGCGTATTTTCTAGTTTGGTAAAATCAATTGTATGCCAATACTCGAAAAATACCATACAAAATATTATTTTACTATTATCAAACCCTCTTCAGCGTGTTCGAATCAGTCCAGAAAACAGGTTTTGGAACCCAAAAAAGTAAAAAAAAATTGCTCCAAGTGAACGACCACTTGGTTTGCTCGTTCAAACTGAAAATTTTCACTTAAAGTGAGACTGAAAGTAAGACTGAGAGGCAACTTTTCCCTCTAGGGTACACACTGAAAGTGCGAGTCCGAATGAGAGTGAGAGTGAAAGGAAAATCTGCTAATTAAATACGCGGCTTTACTGAAATAAGTCTAACATACTCTCCTGATCAGACAGCAGTCCACGATTTCCTGTTCGATATAAGTTTAGTTAATGTTTTTCGGTGCCGAGTTGGCTGCAGGAACTTTCGTAAGAAGACAATTTCGTAAGAGCGAATTTCGTAAGAAATTTTTTCGTAAGAGCGAATTTTCGTAAGAAACTTTTTCGTAACAGCGAATTTTCGTAAGAAATTTTTCGTAAGAGCGAATTTTCGTAAGAAACTTTTTCGTAACAGCGAATTTTCGTAACAAGCTTTTTCGTAACGCGGTTTTCAGTAACATTAGTCATATGTTAAGTTGCTTTTTTTGCTTTTTGATCCTCCTTGATGTTTCTTATAGCTTCTGTGATGTTTTGACCAAAAATAGTCAAGAAAAAAATGAAACAGTCAGAGGGTGGAATCGAACCACTGGTAAAAAAAATTCATCCCATCACTTTACCGGCTGTACCGAGAAAGGTAAAAAAATATTTGGTAAAAGGCACATTTGGTAAAAAAACTTTTTGGTAAAAAAATTTTGGTAAAGGCACATTTGGTAAAATTTTTTTTGGTAAAAGCACATTTGGTAAAATTTTTTTGGTAAAGGCACATTTGGTAAAATTTTTTTTGGTAAAAGCACATTTGGTAAAATTTCTTTTGGTAAAGGCACATTTGGTAAAATTTCTTTGGTAAGGCACTTTGGGGTTATTTCAGTGTCAATGGTCTTCTCTTTTCGTCTTTTCTTCTTCTTTCCCTCCCTTTTAAGTTGTATCTAGTATTCTTCCAGTAACATTCTTTTCAATTTATTTCATACTGGTTACATCTGTGTCTTCATCAGCTCTCAGTGCACATGTGGCTCAATCCTGATGGTAATGTGCCATTACCCATATGGACAGATCAACCCTTATGAACCATTTGCTGACAAATAGTGCTATTGTTTATATTGCTATTGAAAATTGAGTGAGAACTCTTGTTTAACGGGATCCAAATTGCGATATCAGCCATCCTTACCCGATAACCTGAGATGTATACCCATGGTCCAGCTGTGTCAATGGTTCTCTTTTTTAAACTTTTTTCTTTTTCTTTTAGTATTTTCCCAGTAAAATTGTCCTCAAAGGTTACACTCTTGGTGGTCTGCATATGGACCGGACCCAGGTGTATTTTTTATAAAAAGGGGTACCTCATAAGCGGAGTATATTTTAGAGAGAGTCGACTGTATCCATATAGTCCGATCCGTCCTCAGCACCTAGGTGTTTGCGATGATTCATCAGTACCCCAATATCAATTAAAAACAATAGACAGTGTCACACCTTTATCACCATTCTCATTTCTTTATTTATTCAACACCAGACATTCAGTAAAGAAATTTCAACAATGCGAGTGATAAACATTTGGTTCAACGATATATATCATACCTCAGATTTACTGGTTTCTCCTTCTTTGACGCGGCAAAAAAAATTTTACCAAATGTGCCTTTACCAAAAAAAATTTACCAAATGTGCCTTTACCAAAAGAAATTTTACAAAATGTGCCTTTACCAAAAGAAAATTTACCAAATATGCCTTTACCAAAAAAATTTTTACCAAATGTGCCTTTACCAAAAGAAATTTTACCAAATGTGCCTTTACCAAAAAAATTTTACCAAAATTTTTTTACCAAAAAGTTTTTTTACCAAATGTGCCTTTTACCAAATATTTTTTTACCTTTTCGGTACAGCCCACTTTACCTACTGCACCATACATGCCACTGACGGGAAATAGCTATGTGTAGTATATAATATATGAATTCTAGCTTGGAGTTTTTCACCATGCTTTTGGTGTTTCTGCTGGTCTCCTAATGGATGAAAAATCTGGGGGTCAACTAATTATCAAATTTCAGTCATATGACCTATGCTTACCAACTTTTGTGCTCTTACAGTTAATAGGCATATAATTAACTGTTCGAAGTGTCAAACAGTGACAGAAAGGCCAAAACAAATGAATCAGATGAAATCCTGAATTAGAAAAATTGATTAAATTGAAAAAAAAAATCGATTATTTCCACTTACGAAAGAAATTCGTTACGAAAAAGTTTCTTACGAAAATTCGCTGTTACAAAAAAGTTTTTCACGAATTTTCGCTGTTACGAAACTGTTTCTTACGAAAATGTTTCTTACGAAAGTTCGTTCTTACGAAAGTTCGCTCTTACGAAATTGTCTTCTTACGAAAGTTCCTACAGCCGCCGAGTTTTCCCTACTCCGTGAAAAAACTTTTAGAAATAATAGAAACACGTCGAACAGGAGCTTATTTAGATGAGAAATTTTTCAGAACGTAGACCTTATTATTGTCGCAATTTGATTTTGTCGCATTTGATTTTGTCGCAATTTGAATTGTCGCGATTTGAATTGTCGCAATGTAATTTTGTCGCAACCCAAATTGTCGCAATTTGAAATGTCGCAAGCTGTCGCTGGCCGTTTATGAAGTGGTCAAGAAACCAAATAGGCGTATGGTCAATTGATCTACGGTCAATTGGTCTACAGTCAATTGATCTACAGGTCAATTGATCTACAGGTCAATTGGTCTACAGGTCAATTGATCTACAGGTCAATTGATCTACAGGTCAATTGGTCTACAGGTCAATTGATCTACAGGTCAATTGATCTACAGTCAATTGGTCTACAGGTCAATTGATCTACAAATTGATTTGTATTTTTGTATTTTATTTGTATTTTATTTGTTCTAAATGTCTGGTTACTCACTCCCATTTGATTTTTTTAAATTTTCAGCTTTTAGCTGGTTAACAAACCATACTATCTCAGATCACCTCGACAACGACAAACCACCCCAAACCATCCTTTGCCAACCTATATACCGTATTAACTCTAATAGTAGCCCCCTCTAATTGTAGCCCCCCTAGGAGGGTGGTTGAAAATTAGTAGCCCCGGGCTACTATTAGAGTAAATACGGTACCCCTAAACCCTGCTTTTTTTCTTTCAAAATTTTGTTTTCTAAAGTATCCTTTATTTCAAATATTTTCATCATAACCAACCACAGTTCTGCCGGATAATTCATGCACCAACCAATTAAAGTAGTCATCTACTTGGCGCAATTTTTTTAGATCCCAATTCTGTTTTCTGCACTAATTTAGCATGAGGACGGTTTGATAAAAGTAAGATGTCATTTTCAGGGTATTGAGTCTTCGTGAAATCGCTACAATTACAGTTCACTAGGTGCATTTATCTTCAGATTGTTGGAACTGGTGCACGTTAAAGTTTTTCGAAGCCGAAACATATAAACAAAATTTGTCCTAGATGGATATCCATATTCACCACTCGTGCTCGAGTGCTTTGTGATGTTAATTGAGAATATTGACTGATTAGACCAAAAAAATTTCCTTATTGTAACCTGCCTTCTTAGATATCCATCCACCTCCTGGTATGTCAATCCACCTAAACCAACTGAGCATTGGGTACTACTACCAATTCACTTCGATCTGAATAAAGATGCTTAAGCACTACAACAACCTGAGTATCACCTGAATACCCTACTGGTACGAATTTACTCCGAAACTAGGGTCCCTGCAAGTCAAATTGCTGCAGCATTATCGAATCTTGTTTAGGGCACGATTCTGGATATGGTACAATAATTTTAATTACTTTCAGCTAAATCTGAAATTTCAGATTTTAGAGATGGATTCCCATTTAGAGGAGGTACCAGGTATTTTTGCTATCCATTTTGACGCCTAATGATCCTATACAAACGAGTTATGGCTATTATTTAAGTAAAAATAGTGTTTGCTACCACCAGGATTTGAACCTGTAACCTCGAAAATTCAGAGGAGAATTCACCAGAGTGGAAATTTAGGTGCATAGACGTTTGGCGAATATGAAACTTTTTTCAAATTCGCGAAACGTTTGGCGAATTTGAAACTCAAAAGAGTAAAATATCTCTAAGGGTATATATGGAGATACTTATTTAGACATATTAAGGGTATTTGGCCGCTTCGCAGCCAAAGACCAGCACACTCCACATTGCAAGGATAGGGGTACATACATGTGTTAACCCCTGACCCTTGCAATGTGGAATATGCTAGACTTTGGCCATCACATTCAGCCAAATACCCTTGATATGTCTAAATAAGTATCTCCATATATACCCTTAGAGATATTTTACTCTTTTGAGTTTCAAATTCGCCAAACGTTTCGCGAATTTGAAAAAAGTTTCATATTCGCCAAACGTCTATACCCGAAATTTACCGTGTGAAAATATATAGACAGGAATTTGTAGGGAGGGGTTTACCTAGAGCTTCAAAAGCTAAAAAAATTTAGAAAAAAAATCAAATGAGACTGGGAAACCAGACATTTAGAACAAAAAAGCTAGTTTAAATCAATTTGTAGATCAATTTTTTTAGCTTTTTTTTTCGTGACGCGATCTCAAGATTCTGTCTTCCCAGATTGGCATTCCTCGATTAACTATACAGGGTGTGTTAAGAAATTTTAGGGATTTAAAATGGCCGTGACTTTGTTAAAGAGTAATTTTTAAAATTTTGTTTTCGCCAATCGATTTTTATCGCCGACCCTATTTTTGGTGTATAATGTCAAGAACACGATTTTTACTTGGTCCCCCTTGTGGTTTGGACTTTGCCCACCTGGGACCTAAACCAACTGAGCATTGGGTACTACTACCAATTCACTTCGATCTGATAAAGATGCTTAAGCACTACAACAACCTGAGTATCACCTGAATACCCTACTGGGTACGAATTTACTCCGAAACTAGGGTCCTGCAAGTCAAATTGCTGCAGCATTATCGAATCTTGTTTAGGGCACGATTCTGGATAGGTACAATAATTTTTAATTACTTTCAGCTAAATCTGAAATTTCAGATTTTAGAGATGGATTCCCATTTAGAGGAGGTACCAGGTATTTTTGCTATCCATTTTGACGCCTAATGATCCTATACAAACGAGTTATGGCTATTATTTAAGTAAAAATAGTGTTTGCTACCACCAGGATTTGAACCTGTAACCTCGAAAATTCAGAGGAGAATTCACCAGAGTGGAAATTTAGGTGCATAGACGTTTGGCGAATATGAAACTTTTTTCAAATTCGCGAAACGTTTGGCGAATTTGAAAACTCAAAAGAGTAAAATATCTCTAAGGGTATATATGGAGATACTTATTTAGACATATTAAGGGTATTTGGCCGCTTCGCAGCCAAAGACCAGCACACTCCACATTGCAAGGGATAGGGGTACATACATGTGTTAACCCTGACCCTTGCAATGTGGAATATGCTAGACTTTGGCCATCACATTCAGCCAAATACCCTTGATATGTCTAAATAAGTATCTCCATATATACCCTTAGAGATATTTTACTCTTTTGAGTTTCAAATTCGCCAAACGTTTCGCGAATTGAAAAAAGTTTCATATTCGCCAAACGTCTATACCCCGAAATTTACCGTGTGAAAATATATAGACAGGGAATTTGTAGGGAGGGGGTTTACCTAGAGCTTCAAAAGCTAAAAAAATTTAGAAAAAAAATCAAATGAGACTGGGAAACCAGACATTTAGAACAAAAAAGCTAGTTTAAATCAATTTGTAGATCAATTGACCTGTAGATCAATTGACAGTGGACCAATGACCTGTAGATCAATTGACAGTGGACCAATTGACCTGTAGATCAATTGACCTGTAGATCAATTGACAGTGGACCAATTGACCTGTAGATCAATTGACAGTGGACCAATTGACCTGTAGATCAATTGACCTGTAGATCAATTGACCGTAGATCAATTGACCTAGAGCCCAAGAAATACCTAGTTTCCCTTGGTGTGTACTATTCAAAACGCACATTTTCAATCAATTTTGCACTTTTATTGTTAACACGGGATAACTGGCTGTAACGACGGTTTACGCTTGTCCAGTTATTCATGAGAAACACGAATATCACAAAATCGGGACTCCCAACCAGAGTGTAATGCCCTCAAAAAGCCCAATTTCCCGAGTACTCGTTGAGGTCTGGTAGGTTCTTTTCTTTGGCGGGTGCGCAGTAAACTTATTTATTTCAGTTAGTTAGTTTCTTTGGCTCGTTTTTACCTCTTCTAAACAGTCTAAAAGCTTATTTTATATGATTTTGAAATGCTTTAAGCACTATAGGTGCCATTTTTCATGCCAATTCCGAATTTTGAGTCTGTTTCACCGCTACTATCTGCCATGACTTTTTGTAAAATAAATCTATTCTTTTGTTAAATTGTTAATTTTAAGGCACCATCGCCGTTGGTGACAATGGCAATGAAGAGTCTTTGAATTTTCGGCGGACAGCCAAAAATACAGAAAATGTTTTTGCGAAATATTTTTTTATTTGCATCTAAAATTAAAATTTTATGGATTAGATGAGGCGAGTCCACAGTTACTATTAATAGGTTATCGCTCAATGGGAGTCGGCTAAGTCGTCCGATCTGTCATTGTCAAGCAACGTTGGACTGGACTAGTAGATGGTTCTTAATTTTAAACAAATTTTAATCGCAAACAAAAAATAACACGAAATATATTTTTGCAGACAGCAACCCAAGTGCACCTCCCCCTCTAAAGAGTATTTTTTCTAAGCTAACTTTTTTCATCTAAGCTTAAGGCCTAAGTCTAAAACTAAGCCTAAGTTAGCGCGCTACACATTGCAAAAAAGAAACTTAAGGGGCATACCAGTCCGTTACAGCGAAAAAAAAAGGCGGGGACCAGCAGTGTTTTTCTACCTTGAAAACTTTTGATAAGCGTTCTACCTGATCTGATGAAAGTTTTCTGCCTAACTTTTAAAAGCAGTAGAAGGTCCTCAATATCACATTTCACACCAGACGAGTGAAAACAGGGATCATTTTTAAATATTTGCTGGTCGCCGCCTTAATATTCACTGTAACGCGCTGGTATGCCCCTTAAAAAAAATCAAGGGAACCCAAAACAACATGCTTAGAGAAAATTACTCTTTGGAGGGGCGGGGCTGCACTTGGCCTTTACGATTTTAGCAATAAAAAGCTGCCCCACGCGAATTCTATAACTCGAAATTGCCATTGTCATCAAAGGCGATGGTTCTTTATGGACCTTTTGAACTTTTAGCTGTGATACATTTTTGTATGTGGGCAAACGACACACCGTTAGAAAGCCCAGACAACGGGCTTTCTTACGAGTTTAAAACAAGGATTTTTATTAAATAAATTCACTGCTCACCAGCCCCAAGAAAAAAACCTATCTGAGCTCAACGAGTAGTGACAATACTTTTTCTGGCGCAAATTTTTGTTTTGCGTCATTAGATTGAAAATTTTCAACATTTTGAAAAAGTTTTAACATCATTATGTAGCCCTGCGACTCTTGTTTCTAATGAGGTATCATTTATTGCATCAAAAATGTAACACAAAAAGCTAAATGTATGAACCAAATCGTTTTTCTGATTTTGTTCATACTTTTACCTTTTTGTATCACATTTTTCAAAGATGATGCAATAAATGATACCTCATTAGAAACTAGAGTCGCAGGGCTACATGATGATGTTAAAACTTTTAAAAAAAATGAAAATTTTTAATCTAATGACGCAAAACAAAAATTTGCGCCAAAAAAAGTGTTTTTTGCGACAGAAAAAAGTATTGTCCAACTAGTAGTCGGGAAAATTGGGCTTTTGATGGGAGTCCCGATTTTGTGATATTCGTGTTTCTCATGAAAAACTGGATCAGGGTAAACCGTCGTTACAGTCAGGAATCCCCGTGTTAAATGCATATTATGCGGCAAAAATTTGCATGATTTTAAACGTCCCTATTTTTTCGTGACGCGATCTCAAGATTCTGTCTTCCCAGATTGGCATTCCTCGATTAACTATACAGGGTGTGTTAAGAAATTTAGGGATTTAAAATGGCCGTGACTTTTGTTAAAGAGTAATTTTTAAAATTTTGTTTTCGCCAATCGATTTTTATCGCCGACCCTATTTTTGGTGTATAATGTCAAGAACACGATTTTACTTGGTCCCCCTTGTGGTTTGGACTTTGCCCACCTGGGAGCCATCCAGAGACCAGAGCCTAAACTAGAGAGGGAAATAGCAAAAATCGTGTTTTTGACATTATGGACTAAAAAATATTGTCGGCGAAAAAAATCGATTGGAGAAAACAGAATTAAAAAATCGCTCTTCAAAAAAGTTAGGGCCGTAATAAAACCCTGAAATTTCCTGACACACCCTGTAGGATGTCATGAACACGATTTTTGCTTGACCCCTTGTAATTTAGCCCACAATACTCTGGACCTCCAGATAGATACAGCGTCCAAACAACAAAGTGTTTTTATATCAAATCAATTTATAATTCAAAGAAGGTCAATCTTTTAAAGGACCATGCTCGTGCAAGGCCCAGCAATTGTTGAAATTTAAATTGGCGGGACCCAAAAACATTTTTCGCTGCGGGACATTTTATTTAAAACATTTTTGTCGCTTCAATTTTTAATTCCGTCAAACCCAGCAATTGTGGGTGCACCGTAAAGCAGGAGTACTCAACTGAACCCATGTCATTCAGCCGGGTTGGGTCCCGAGGTTGAAAATGAGCTAGGCCTTTTCGTGTGCTGTGAGTTTTGGATATGTTGAGCCTCATGTTTGGTTGTCGCTTCAAGTAACTGGTTCGCCCGAAAATTTCGGTTCGGGTAACCGAAAATTTCGTTTACGCGACAGTCCTATAAAAGAAGTAAAGAAGCAAAGAAATTTGAGAAGAGTCGGTATGAACAGTCGGGTTTTACTTGTTCTGGCATCTTCGTTCACAGACTGAGCAGCCACCTACAGATTGAAGCCCGAACCAAAGGCTCGGCTAATCCAAAACTTGGCAAAACCAAAACCCGAACCGAAATTTTCGGGTACCGGCCTGAACCAGTCACCCGAAGCGACAACCAAACCTGAGGCTCGGCAAATCCAAAACTCAGAACACACGACACTCCGAATAGGTCTAGCTCATTTTCAACCTCGGGATCCAACCCGGCTGAATGACATGGGTTCAGTTGAGTACTCATGCTTTACGCTGCACCCACAATTGCTGGGTTTGACGGAATTAAAAATTGAAGCGACAAAAATGTTTTAAATAAAATGTCCCGCAGCGAAAAATGTTTTTGGGTCCCCGCCAATTCGAATTTCAACAATTGCTGGGCCTTGCACGAGCATGGTCCTTAAAAATAGAATTTCGATTTGTGCAAATTCAGTTTGTGCCCCTTCAGTTTCTACCTTTTTAAAATTGTGCCAATTCAAACAGTGCCAAATACATTTTGTGCCGGGGATGAGAAGATTAGTGCAATTCAAATTGGTGCACAAGTAGTCGGTCATATTCGGCAATATTTGACGAATATGACCGACTACTTATGCACCAATATGAATTGCACCAATCTTCTTCCACCCTTCGTGCCACGACTGTATTCGGTTTTTTCCTAACTTTTTACACTATTTGAATTTGCAAAATTTGAAAAGGGCATAAACTAAACGGGCACAAACTCAATGGACATAAACTACAACAATCAAAAAATTTCAAAAATCCAAACGAATCTAAGTTTGCCCGCAAGCCAGGAAGAAAATGAATAGTACACTCAAAAATACAATGTTCATGCACACGTAAAGGATATACATAATAGGGCATTCTAAAATATTCAAGATAGGATTTGCAGGATAGATACACATTTAACTATCTGATAGCTCTTGCAACTTCACTGGATATACTGCTCTTAAAAAGCCCGCATAGAGAAATCAGTCTGCAGCCTAAATTAGAGGCAACTACATCAACAGGAAGCAGAAGTGCTACACAACAAGGTCGAGCCCGCCCTTACTCTCGCAGCCACCAATCAATTGGAATGGAATCTTTATGGAGTGGAGAAAACGGTTTTCCTTGCTTAGAAAGGGTGCGATTGCAATCAAGCACTATTCTCTCAGTCCTCCTAGTTGTTGAGGGGAGAGAGATTGTCGAGGAATTAACACATCCCCTCCCACCAATCGGATTGGAATTAGGAGCACTCAAGCAGGAGTGGGAAACAATGAGGCATAAAGAAAAATAAATAGGTAGTTTTTCGATATGAATTGAGTAAAATAAATCAAAAGCACCTGAGACTTTAGGTCATCTCTAGGCATAATAGGTATGAGGTTCCATGTACATTCTAGTCTCGATAAAGGGCCAACACGTTAATGATTAAAAATTGCTGAAATTTATAATTTCGGAGAACAGTATTCTTTTGTTTAGCACTATACTCTTTCGAGTCTTCTAAAAATTTAAATTATTTTAAATTTAAAAGAGAAGTTTTCTAATTTTGTACCTGTATCAAGGGCACCTCGACCCCTGAGAAAATTTGACATTGAGTGTTTTGATGTGCTGAGTATGATGACACCAAATTTGACTACTTTTTGTTAGTGATTCGCCGAGCTGTGGCTTTCGGAAGTTTGGTAATTACCAAAGCCAAAAAATTTTTAAAACAGTTTACAATTTACTCTCATATTTCCAATTACTCTCAAGACAATAAACATTTGAATTAAATAAGTATGACTTATTTGAATATTTACTGTCTTAAGAGAAATTGGAAATATGAAAGTAAATTTTTACATGCAAGAGCAGTTTCATGCAAATCGGGTACGCTGAGCACGAATCCGGTGTTAGAATTTCAGGTTTGACTTGTAAAAAAAAAGTTACACGTCAAAAACTGAAAAGAATTGGGACGACTAGAGAACTTCAAATGCTATTTTGGTCTTACTTCCCCTCGCTTTTTTCGGAAATTTTTTGAGAAAGATGCAGAATTGATTTTTCTTTTTGGTGCACTAAAAATTAAAAGGGTCCAGGCCGATTTCCGACTTTTATGACGATTCTTTTGCCGAAAGCTGATGTTTGAAAAACAAGGGTTTTCTGAAAAAAACACTTTTTCTGCCAAAATTCACGACAGATTGTGAAGTTCTTGTGCTCATTAGAAAGAGCAACTCATTTTGCGTCGAATAGGCTATTAAACAAGTGCACATTGTTAGATTTTTTATTAAGTATAAACTGTTTTAAAAATTTTTTGGCTTTGGTGATCACCAAACTTCCGAAAGCCACAGCTCGGCGAATCACTAACAAAAGTAATCAAATTTGGTGTCATCTTACTCAGCACATTGTAGGCTTTCGTTTAAGCCCAAACACTCAATGTCAAATTTTCCCAGGCCCCCCCCCCGTCAGAAATTTCTGGCTTAGGAAATTTCTGGCTTAACTTAACTCGATACCATAAAATATCGCTGCAAGCATTAACATTCTCACAAACTTTTTTGCATCGAAACACACTATTAAGTATGAGCAGATAAATGAATACAAAAAGACCATTTTGTAGGGCGGAGGAATGGCGTGGCAATGGGTTTTTTAACCGG
The DNA here is from genome assembly GCA_004194705.1 of Ditylenchus dipsaci. Taxonomy (NCBI): domain Eukaryota; kingdom Metazoa; phylum Nematoda; class Chromadorea; order Rhabditida; family Anguinidae; genus Ditylenchus; species Ditylenchus dipsaci. Next base: position 28,808 of record SADC01001351.1, read on the forward strand.
TTTAAAAGCCTTTTCACTTTTTATGATCGCAAAATATCGTTGTGGTGAGAATAGGGACTGATCAGAGAAACAGAAAGTCAAATGTACACGCAAGGAAGTAGAAGAGAGAGGGAAGCAGGAAAAGTCCTTTTACAAAAAAGTCTTTTCACAATGTTTTGGGCGGCTTTTGCATAGAATCGCTCACAAAGACTGGTGATAGTTGTACAAAATTTTCCAAGTATACAACAGGGTTGTTGGCGGTCGGGTTTTTCACTTATTTAAAAATAGTGTTTAAACGACTCCTAAGTAATTTTTATATGCTTAAACGATAGAAAAAAGTTATTTTCTGACATTTTTCCACACAAAAAATGGATGTTTTGACAAAAAAAATTTGACCAAAATTTGACTTTTTGCCTTGGGGACCAAGGGTATTTCGACCCGTTTTGGTCACCGGAGCTTGGCAAAAAGAGTCTCTTTATGTTTTTTTGATTAAGAGTCTTGCTCGGAATCATGTCTAAGGTAGGTGAGCGCGCGCATCTCTAACTCTCAAGCGTCCTACGCCCCCGAAGGGGGCGTAGGACGCTTGAGAGCATCTCAATTCCTTGGGGGCTTGGAATTGAGATGCGCACACCCACATACCTTAGACACAAATCACTCGAAAGTGACTCTGGAAGCATAAAAATGTATGCATACCAGAGTTTCTTTATGCGCTAGGCCCCAGTTAACAAAACTATGTTCAAATTCCATCTTTCTGGGGTATCCAGGTACTCTTTCAGGTTGGATTGCCTTGGGGGACCAAAGCAAAAAATCCGAATTTTGACCAAAAATTTTTTTTCAAAAAATCCACTTTTTGTGTGGAAAAATGTCAGAAAATAACTTTTTTTATCGTTTAAAGCATATAAAAATTACTTAGGAGTCGTTTAAACACTATTTTTGAATAAGTGAAAACTATTTGAATTTAAAATTTGAATATTTATTGTCTTGAGCGTAATTCGAAATTCGACAGTGACTTCTTAACTTCAAGAGCAGTTTTACATGCAAATCGACTACGCTGAACACGAATTCGGTGTCAGAATTGATGTTTTGCCGCTATTCCATTGTACCCCCGCCCCAAAAGCTATTCCATTGTACCCCCCCCCCCCCAAAACCAACTTTTTTATATGCACTCAAAAACCATTGTTATGCAATAATTTCGCCATAAAAGGACCAGAAAAGCCATTTAAATAGGGTTCAAGGGCTGTATTGGAGGGGAAGGGAATAACACAGGGGCCACTTTTTTTAACTGCTTTACCATGTTTTTCAACTCGGGCCGTGGCAAAAATAGACTCTATATGCATTTTATGATCAAGTGTACTTCTCGGAGTCATGTCTAAGGTAAGTGAGTGCGCGCATCTCTAACTCTCAAGCCCCCTGCGCCCCCGAAGGGGGCGCAGGGGGCTTGGAGTTGAGATGCGCACATTCACATACCTTAGACACAAATCACTCGAAAGTGACTCTGGATGCATGAAAAAGCATGCATACCAGAGTTATTTATGCGGTAGGCCCCAGTATTCAAAACTATGTTTAACAACCTCAATTTTTCGGCCGAAAAGGGTCACCCCCTTCTCCGGCTTTTGGCTTCGAGCCAGAGGCTCAGCCATCCGAAAATTCTGCCTTCATCTCCACAGAGTCCTGGCTCAGGCATAACCACCTGGGAACCCACCCAGGTGTCCCTTGAGAGGCTTTTGAGTACTTATGTATTTGGGTCCTCCACAAGTTGCTGGGTTTGACGTGCCTTCAAACGTATATATTAAGTGCTGTACCCCAAGTTTTTGTGGTGGACCCCAAGTTAAGTGGTGGACCCCAAGTTAACCGATGTTTTTCAAGCGGGAATAAGGTTATAGAAAAGTTGCGCTACAACTTATATATTGATTTTGCATAATTTGTCCCAATTTTATGATAAACTATTGCTGTATTTAGTGCCAAAAAAACCGCAAGATTTTGTTCTTTTATGTTCTTTTGACCATTGAGCTAGAAACGATTTGTAGGCAGAGTTTTGGCTTTTATAATGTCGCAAAAAAGGATATCCGAAACTGGATCTTTGAGGGAAAATCCTAAATTCTCTGTGAAAAAATGATCACTCTGATACAAGTTTGGGCTCAATAGATAGCTCTGATCCAGGTTAAAATTTTGGGTGGTTTTGCGCCTAGGTGAAATAGAAATTTTGGTGACTAGCATCTAAATTTCTCAAAATTTTAGGTGGTTGAGGGTGACCAAAAACAGCCTACCTTCAGGTGGCGTTTTCACCATCTCATACCAACTTTTTTCAAAATTTTTTGCACTATCGTGTTCAGCGAGAAATTCTGAGTCGATTCGGGCAATTACTACGCATGGGAGGCGGAGTGTTAAGGCGCATTCACAATGACGCAAGGAAGGCTGTTTGCGGATGCTAAATCCGAGTTGTCACGTGGAAATGGCCGTCACTTTTTTTTTATTGTTTCAAAAATTATTCTGTTATCGCATCTTGTAGCTAAGATTCAGGGCTACCAGATGAGCTATTAGTAAAGTAGATGCTGTTGAAAAAATTGAATTAAAAAAGAAATACTCATCCGCACTCGAATTCGAGTTAGGATTCTGTGGCGGAGTCTTAAAATTTTATCTGAGTTTTTGAAGCAACATTTACTCAGTCAATAGCTCATTTGCTAGACCTAAACCTCAACTATATGACGTGAGAAGCTGAAAAAGAAACTGGAAAATAAAAAAACCACACCAACTGAATAATTTAGGGAAAACAGTAAAAAAAGCTGGGATTCTGTTTCGCGGATTCTTAGTGAGTAGTCTGTTTTAGCGTCCGTAAACAGCCTCCTCATTGTGACTTCAATATTTTTAGGAATCTAGCCTGCGTACCTTCCATGTTATTCATATAATTCTGAGCTTTGAGTTCATATCCCAACTTCAAGCCAGGCCGTTAATCAATTCCTTACAAACATACAGGGGCATTCAAGGATGGGTCAGTAGAGCATTACTTGCACAGAAATTTACAGACAATCCGGAAGAAAGTAATGCCTCTAGTCACTCTGATCACTCAGCCCAAAATGGCAAAGTAAAAAAAAAATGGTCTAGGTCTAAGTAATCTGATAAAAAAGTGGAAAGATATGACCATATTAAAATACCGTACATGTTTCTGGCTATATACTTTCTGGATATATACAGATATACAAAAGCATCACCAATTCCAGCTTTTTTTTTAAATGTATGGTTTTAAGTACCTTTAAAAAGTTATTGGGAGGGGTAAAACCGAGGAGCTTTATGAGAGGGGTAAAAACTAGTAGCGTCAAAAACTTTTTTTTTGTAAAAGTGATCAAAACACTGATTCCATTCAAATAAAAATAATCTCTCCCCAATATGAACTTTTGGCAGGATTGCGAATTGTAAATTTAAAGGGAGGGTACATCTCTTGTCCGTATCTGGTCCCGCATGGAAATCGCTTTAATTCAAATTCAAACATATTTTTATGGTTTGGTTTGTATTTCCTCTGCCCGCACGCTTCACTTTTTTTATATTTTTTTGTGATTGAGTTGTACACCATGTGTTTTAAGGCTAAAAATTAGGGTTGTACAATGGGAATATTCCCGTGAATATTTCCGGGAATATTCCGGGAACATTGGGAATATTCCCGGGTTTCCCGGTATTTTCCCCTATATTGGGAATATTCCCGGGAATATTCCCAATGTTCCCGGGAATATTCCCGGGTTTTCTATATTTGCGGGAATTATCAATTTATTGAATGGAATAATTTCTAGGATTGATTTGTTGTCACTAACAGCCTTAATTTCACTGTTTAATGCAAATCACCTTTAAAGTAAATAATTCTTACCTAGGTTTGGGCTCTAACTTAGCTCTAGTAGTCGTGCATCTCTCTTTGTTGTGCTCCTAAGAGCCTCAGGATAATTGCTATACCAAACTCGGGAAAAAATGTTAAAAATAAAGTGTGCGACGAGAGAGATTTGAACCAGCAACCTTCAAATATGTTTGAATTTGAATTAAAGCGATTTCCATGCGGGACCAGATACGGACAAGAGATGTACCCTCGCTTAAAAAAAAATGACATAAAAAAAATTTTATTCCACAAAAAGACTTTTTTTCAAAACACACTAAATAACTCTAAATAATAGTGATCGAAATAAGAATCAACTAAAAAAGTACCGTATTTCCTCTATTAGCTCCCCATTGGGAGTTATTTTTCAACCCCTGAAAATAAGAAAAATTTTATGTCAAAATCTGAAAATTATAATCAGGTCCACTCGTGGGAACTAAGAAAACGCAAAAAAAACAGAAATGTTTGCTCTAGACTGAAAGATCCGTAGGGTGGCGAGTTATTAGATAATGGCGAGTTAATGGATGAAATACGGTATACCTTCTAAATTCCCCATTTCTGTATTTGGCTTTTGGCGCAAATCGTCTAGACAAGAAATTAACAAAAGCTATGAATATTTTAAGTGTTTTTTCCATCTTTAGGGCTGTTATTTGAAAAAAAAGACAATTAAAATAAAAGGACCGATCTTTTTAGAAAGGAAGACTCGCAACCCTGACATTGGGTAAATAAAATGTTAAAAAAACACTTCTACCGTTCAGGGTTGTCCCGGCGGGGCTTTAAAGCCCTGCCACAAAGCACCCCTCTATGTCATAAAATAAAAGCCCCACCGGTGTGGCCTGAAACTAAGGGTTGGAGCTTTCTATTTTTGCCAAGTTTTGGAGCCAAACCGGTGGGGCTTCGAAAATTAAAAGGCTCAGTAGGGCTTTTTGACACAAATTTTAATAAGTTACTCTAAAAGTTCACATTTTTATCAAGACAAAAAATCTTTATACAGTATTTGGACTGAGTAACTCACACTGTTTTTCGTTTCTTTTTAACTTTTTTTGGGCTAGAGTCGATGTGTCACGCTAATCGTTAAATCGTCTAATCAATAGTGCTGAGTGTGCTCTCTCGATTGTGACATTGTAGAGCATTGCGTCTCGAGCCGGTTTTTTGAGCATTCACCGAATTAAGCATTGAAGTTGTACAAAGGCGTAATATGAAGTATCAGTAATTTAAATCTTTGCTGTGTCGAGAAGAAACGGAAATTTATTACTTAATTTTAAATTGTGAGAGCCGAATAGAATACACATCTGTTGTAAGAAGTCAGGTATTATCTACCGAAAAAGACCTGATACCCAAATGCACCCATAACCGTTCGAACGCACCCAAAACATCACAAACCCCCCAAATAGCCCAAACCACTTTATATTATGCTATACCACTCTGAAGCCCCTTCAACGACTGTGAACCACTAAACGTAGCCCAAACCACTTAGAATACCGTCGAAACCTCTATATAGCAACTCTCTAGACCGCATCCACCTCTATATTGCATCGGGCAGGGCCGGTCCTTTGCGGCATGCAATATGAAGGTTTGACTGTAATATCACAAATCACTATAAAGGGCCAAAGAAATCCCTAACTACCTTAAACAACATTAGATCACTTCGAAATACCCTAAACCAACCTTAACCACTTCACACCACCCCGAAGCACCCCAGGCCACACCTAATTACCCTGAAACACTTCAAAAAGTACAGGAGCCCTTTCACCACTTAAAATCAGCCTAAACACACATTAAACCATGGTGAACACGGAGATACCTCAATGAAGTGATGCTGAGGGTTGGTAGTTGCCTTGAAGCGTAAAAAAGCAAAGCTAGAGCTTTATGTTCAAAGACATATTTTAGGATAAAAATGTATATCAAAATATCACGAAAGAGAAGTGTTTTTTTGAAAAAGTTAGGCGCCTGTAAGGCGACTGTCCATTCTTGTATTCGAATATTATAGAAAGCCCCACCCGGAGCTTTAGGCCACACCCTGTCAACCATGCTACTAATCAGGTCTCCGGCAAAATTTAGGCGTTTGCAGAATGTTTGAAACAAATAAAACGAATAAATTTACCATCCAACTGGCAGGTATACTTGTTTGTTCATGAATACAGAGCCTGAGAGCAGAATGTACCAGCAGGTAGCTACTTGGCCCTTTCTATAATGATTTTGCAATTAAAGCCGAAGAAATAAATGATAAGAGAGGAGGATACCTGAAGAGGACATAGTTCGGATGATGGCGTTCTAATCTCGCCGTACGACATACTGATCGTAAAGGAGCATCATGCAGTCTTTCGAAGACCTCCAACTTCCTCAAATAGTTGTAGATGGTGGACACATCCTTTAAGAAAAATAATATAAAATAAATTGGAAAAAATTGAACTGAAAACTTTTATGTTCTGAATAGAACTATTTTTAGGGTGCTCTCAAAACACATCCGCACGTGCGTACGAATTTGCGCATTTACGGAAATGCGGATATGTTGTGAGAGCCCGTCCGCATAGTCATAAATCATAAATGTTTTATGTTTTGAGCAGTCCAGGGATATCTTCGGCTATATGGATTTCTTGTCATGCTAAAAAAATAATGCAAAGTTTCAAGATTGCTGATTGCTTGAAATTGTTTACTGCCAGACTTTATCTTGCTAATACCTCACCTGAGTTCTTTAGAATTTATCTTTTATCTTAATTTTTTTGAAATTTTTTTATATCTGGGAAGTGGTTATTTATATTTTTATACCGGATATGACGATAGTAATCAGAACTTAACACGAGAAAGGCGGACTGTTACTTTTGACTACCTGGGAGTTTTCAGACCTGCTGAGCACGAATATCGCACAATCAAACCCATGTACTTGTGTGCAATGCCCTTAATTACCCCAATTTTCAAAACGACTCTTTGAAAAATGGACAGTTTTTTCTTAAGGCTGGTAAGCAGTGAAATTATCTGGCGCAGCATTTTCTTTTATTTTCATAAGAAAGCACTTTGTCTGGGCTTTACAATGGTATGTCGTTTGTCTACGTGTGGAACCATTGAAATGGGACCACATATTAAACCACATTAAACCCGAAATTTGCTCACTTGACAAAAGTCTACTCAAGCTGCTTAAGACATGTCATATCGCCGTTCAACTCCATGATGCCTGGTCAATACTTGTAGATAAATTCAAGGGCTACAAGATAAGGCAAAAATCAGCACAAAAATTAAACAAAAGTCAATCCGACATTACAGGAGAAGAGGTAGAATTAGCTGTTGTCCTGGTATTGAAATTTTAAGGCTACCTGGTTTGGCTTATTTATAACCGACTTTCTTCAACATTTTTGGTTTCCGATATACTAAAATGATCAGCGTGAAAAATAAGACAGAACTAGTGCAAAGACTCAAAAGACAACAAGCGAATATCACAAAATCCAAGTCAAAACAATTTGACTTCAAAAACATACCAAAAACCAGGGGCTTTTGGACGGAAATTCAGGTGGTTATGGCTTGGTTTCGTGATTTTCTCGAAACCTTAAAGCTTCATTTCAAGTGGCCTGAAATCGACACAATTTTTTAAAATTCAAATACCGTGAGGATGAAAAGGAAGTATCATGGAGTTGAACGGCGATATGACATGTCTTAAGCAGCTTGAGTAGACTTTTGTCAATTGAGAAAATTTCGGATTTAATGTGGTTTCATATGTGGTTCCATTTCAATGGTTTCATATGTAGGCAAACAACGTACCATTGAAAAGCCCAGACAAAGGGCTTTTTTATGAGTATAAAAGAAAACGCTGAGCTGAATTAATTCACTGCTCACCAGCCTTAAGAAAAAACTGTCCATTTTTCAAAGAGTCGTTTTGAAAATTGGGTAATTAAGGGCATTGCACACAAGTTCATGGGTCTGATTTTGCGATATTCGTGCTCAGCAGTTCTGAAAACTCCCAGGTAGTCAAAAGTTACAGTCCGCCTTTTTCGTGTTAATTTCGATAAAATAGTTGCTTAACACTCCGCGGGTCATGCGGCGTAATTGCGGATTTCAACTAAGAATTTCTTGCTGAACACGATGGTGACAATCGTTTTTGCTCTGCACCGTAATGATGTGGGATAAAAAGGGCTCAGAAGGTAACAAATTGTTATGCTGGCGACTGGAGCTGTCGAAAAACCAAGTGCTTCCGTGATCAAACTCGAGAGAAAAATATTGGAAAGCGTCGATGGACAAAGTAGTATTCACAAGTTCTTGTTGCTCTTGCTTATCTAAAAACCTTTGCAGATTCTCTGTCGCAGATGAGGAAAGCCGCGTCCTGCCACAGCATTGGAGCACTCAAGAAGTTTTTCCAACGTTGCACGAGGAAGAGCCACTTGTCACTGTGCTGATGAGAGGGAAACATCGAAACCTGTATGAGAAGATGTGGAGAAAAAGTAAAATTTATTTGGATTTCTGTTTAAAATGTAATGATTGCTTACAGTAGCGGAGGCAGTTGAACCGCTAGGAAAAATGCGGACTAAGTCTGCCAACTTTGATTGCGAGCCAGCTGCTTATAAGTCATTCAAAGTTCAGTTCAAGAATGTTGAGGTCAAAATGTGCTCGTTTCATGTGAAGCAAGCATTAAATAAAAAGGTATTATTACATCCATTTAGATCTAGCTTCATTGTCAGTTTTTAGGTGCAAGCAATTGGACTGATGCCAGCATATCAGAAAGAAGCAGAGGTCCAGAAAATTGTACGTCAAATAGGAGCTTTGCAGCTTACACCGCCGTCCGAATGGGATAACGGTCTGGAGCTGATAAAAGGATTCGTCGTATGTTCGTCGCTAACACCAACTCAACAAGAGAAGCTTCTGGAAGTGCTAGAGTACTACAAGTAATTGTCTCTATAGGTTTCTTTTATTGCATTTTGGTCGACAGCTTTAAAATTATATCTTAAGGTCAATTTCGCACTTCGTAAAAGGCAGCCGTTACTACCATCGAGAAGTCCGCAAAGAGCTTATGGCTTAGACAAAGTGGTCTCGGATCTTCGACACTCCAGAAGAAATCGTTGATTATGCAAATAAGCATCAGAAGCCTGAGGAATGGGGACATTCAAAGGAACTCATTTTGGCGGCACGTCTCCACCAGTATAACTTCATTCTCTTCAAGCCCTATGAGAAGCCAAAGTTTGTCTTCTTCTCCGCCGAATACGAGCAGGTTATCCGTTTTAATTTTGAAAACCTAGTGAAATGGCTTATTTAGGTCAACACTCCGTTAACATATGATAGACCCATGGGTATGATTCGGCATATGCACTCTCACTTCGATGTATTACAAGAATGAGAATAAAAAAGTGTTATTGTCTCAATGTTATTGGTTTATTGTTTTCTGGCATTTATTTTGTCATTCTTCGGTTGAATAAAATAGGAAAGTGGAAGGTAGGCAAGCGACCGTTAGGACAAGCTGAAAAAGACTCCAAAATGTTTTTCGAATCTATTTGCCATAATTACCTGTAATGACAAGCTCGCGTGAGTTAGGACATGCTTGTAAATGTATGAAACTTACGCCTATGTACCGGGAATTCCATAAAGAGGTAGCAAGAGGTGACGAAGAGGTGATGTGGTACGGTGAACAAATATTTTTAGTGTCAACATTGTTAAGGAAAAGGGCGATTGGAAAACCATAGCGAACTGTCCATATCGAACTGTCCATTTGAAAAATCATAGCGAACTGTCCATTTCAAAAATCATAGCGAACTGTCCATAGCGAACTGTCCATTTCAAAAATCATAGCGAACTGTCCATAGCGAACTGTCCATTTCAAAAATCATAGCGAACTGTCCATAGCGAACTGTCCTCATAGCGAAGTGTCCTAGCTTCGAATAAGTTGCTCTTTCGAATGAGACCAAAATTAGAAATTTCGAAAAAATCGAGCGAACAAAAGTGTATATGAGGTGGTCCACTTTTACAGAAAATGCCTTTTAATAATTCAAGAGCACTTTCATATGTAAATCGACCATGCTGAACATGAATCCGGTGTCAAAATAAAGGGCTTGCTGAGAAAACGAGGTGTTTTGGAAATTCGAGCTGCAACTTGCACACTAATTTTGTGCATTTCGTGACAATTTTATAATAAAGTGCTGCTTTATTTGATGTCAAAAGAATTGTGAGATTCTACTATTTATTTCGTTGAGAAAATTCAGCTAGATATTTCCTTTACAGTAAGTTATGCCATGTGAAAAGTCAGGGTATGACATTTAGAAAATCCCTACCTTAAGAAGCAAGTAATGATTTATTTCAACTTTGTAAATGAAAACACCATATGCTTAGTTTTAAAGACAGAAACAAGACAAGATCTTGGCCAAGATTTTGTCTTGTCTTGCCCAATTTTGACTGAAAATCTTGTCTTGGATCTTGCTTGGTCATTTCTAGAAATCTTGGTCTTGGTTTTATGGTTAATCTTGTATGCAAAATTTACAAAACACCGACAACCCATTTTATCGTTTTTAGGGCCCATAGCATACCTGAATTCTGTTTTTGGGCTTTATACAAGATTAAAAAAATGGCGGGACAGGACAATTCCGTCCCGCCCGCCGTCCCAAAATCCCGCCTGAACATTTTCCAAGAATGTCCTGACCCGGTGTCCCGTCTGGAAAAAAAATTATTCAAATTTCGTTCCGTGTCGTCCCAAAAATGTTAAACTTGCATCTCTAATAAAGCACGCGTCAAACAATATTAAAAGCACAAGATCAAGAACAGGGAAACATAGTGCGTAAAAATTATAAAACACTAACCACAACTTTTGCTATAAAAATTGTCACCTGTTAAAAACTGTCAAAACAGTCAAGCTTCGATTTAACGAACCCTCGATTTAACGAAACCCTTGATTTAACGAACTTTTTTCAACGCCTATTCTGCCAGTGATTAAATAAAATGACTAAAATTAACTCTTGATTTAACACGCAAAAGGCCGACTGTAACTTTCGGGTGTATAGGACTGACTTTTAACGATAAGCACGATGGCGCAAAAAATTTTTGTGAAAAAGTGTGAGTGGAACGGGTAAAATAGCTCCTAAAAATAGGTCACTTTCACCTACTCCTGACCACCTGAAATTTGTGCAAAAAATCGGCGGTACTCGCTTAAATTAAAGAAGCACTAAGATGTGTAATATACCAGAATAGAGGGCGTTATCAGGGCTATCTATTGCTCACAAACTTGTATTTGAGTGATTTTTATTTCCCAGAGCATTTTAGATTTTTTGGTTTTCTGTAGGGTTTTGGAGTCAAATTGTTTTGCCTTGAATTTTGTTATATTCGCTTGTTGTCTTGTGAGTCTTTGCACTACTTCTGTTGCATTTTTCACGCTGATCACTTTGCTATATATATACTCTCAATTTTCTTTAGAAAATTATCCAAGAATATGCCAAACCAGGTATCCTTCAAATTTCAATTTTAGGGAAACTGCTGGTCTTACCTCTTCTTCTGCAATTTCTTAAAGCTTTTGCGTAATTTTTGTGCTGAATTTTTGCCTATCTTGAAGCTCTTCAATTTCTCCACAAGTGTTGAGCATGTATTGAGAAGTTAAACGCAACTGTGACATGTCTAGGACCATTTCATGATTAAAATAGAAGGTTTTCGAAAACTGGCTTGTAATGAGAAAATCCAAAATGCTCTGGTAGATTGAAATCACTCAGATACAAGTTTGCGCGCAATAGATAACCCTGATTACGCCCTCCATTTTGGTATATCATACATCTAAGTGCTGCTTCAATTTGAGCGAGTACCACCGATATTTTTCTCAAATTCCAGGTGGTCAGGAGTAGGTGAAAGTTACCTATTTTCAGAAGCTGTTTTACCCGTTCCACTCACACCTTCTCACGAAAATTTTGTGCGCCATCGTGCTCAGCGTGAAAAGTTAGGCTTATACACCCGAAAGTTACAGTCGGCCTTTCGCGTGTTAACAAAACTATCGGTTTAACGAACATTTTTGCCGGTCCCCAAGGGTTCGTTAAATCGAGAGTTGCCTGTATAAATCTTGGTTTCTGGCCAAGATCTTGATTGGCCGTTTTAAAAAATCTTGCTCTTGGTCTTGGTCAAAATTTCAGCTAAAAATCTTGTCTTGGAATCTTGCTTGGTCCACACTTTCTGTCTTTATTTAGTATCCTTATAAAGCTGAACTTCTGGCGGTCATTTTGGTGTATTATGAGCGTGAATGCAGTATTACAATCATTGCGCATTACAATCATGACAATCATTGCGCATTAATTGTTAGATGACTTTTTGCTCAGTTGAATTTTTTTAACAGGTGGTCGGTTTGATTCTCGTTAGTGGCATGTCCATTTTTTTAGTGAAATACCACTTAAAGTCCAATGGAATCCCACCTTATTGCAACTGGAACACCGCCAAATTCCCACACGCATCCGATGGAACTACCACTGGTAATTTGGTGGTAAACCAGTGGCAATAAGGTGGGATTCGAGTGGAATGTTTTTATCCGTGATCATAAATATTGTTGGCAAAATGGACAAGTAAAAATATATTGGCTGTAGGTGAAAACAAGCACTGAAATACTGATTCCCCGCAGTAAATACATAAACAAGAGTATTTCTCGGTGTTTTTACAATCGTAAAATTTATTTTTTCAGCTCAACATGTAGCCCTGAATCTCTAGTTTCTGCTGAGCTATTAGCTGGCTTCATTTGATATGGAAAAGAGAGAGAACAAATGGTTTCGAAAAACGTAACGAAAACAAATGGTTTCAAAAAAAAGATGCCACCTTTTTTTCAATAAAAGGTGGCATTTTTCAACAAAAGGTGGCACTTTTCAGCCAAAAGGTGGCACATTGCAGCTTTGTTGACCAAAACTCAGAAAAGGTGCCAATTTTCAGCAAAAAGGCGGCACTTTTCATTTAATTCTCGTCCAAATAAATTTGGACGAATGTAAAAACACCGAAAAACAGGCTGACATCAGACTGAGCCTTTCAAAATTCGTTTTGTTGACAACTCAGACTTTTGACAACTCAGATTTTTGACAACTCAGATTTTTGACAACTCAGACTTTAGACAATTCGGCTTTTCTAAATTCGAACTTCCTAAATTCGTCTTAAGACGATTCATTCGAATCATCATTTAAATTTTTGTCAGCTCATTCTAATTAGGATTCATTCATTCTGGGCGGGGCTGTCCGTCGCCAAATGGTTAATTCGCCAAATTTATGTCACCAAATGACAGTTTCACCCGAATGGGCTAAAATTGAAAGTTACTAAAATCTAAAAATAGACTACATTTTTTCAGCCTAAAATTGCATGGTGAAACCAATCTGTTGACCAAAATTTCGATTTCGCCCACCGAAACCCCGAAAACCAAGGTAGGTACCACTTTTTCAGGGGAATATCCATCCATATGACCCGGAAATTTTATGTTCTAGTGCAGAATCCGTTGGGAAAATTCGCCTTCGTCCCCCTGTTGTTTTTTACTGTAAAATAACTTGGTCCCCCTGTCCATCATGGATATGCTTAGAGTTGTAGAAATTCCCGGAAATATAGAAAACCCGGGAATATTCCCGGGAATATTCCTGGGAACATTGGGAATATTCCGGGAATATTCCCAATATAGGGGAAAATACCGGGGAACCGGGAATATTCCCAATGTTCCCGGGAATATTCCCGGAAATATTCCCGGGAATATTCCCATTGTACAACCCTAGTTATGCTAATATGTGATTATGGTAATTATGGTGATTATAGTTAACATAATCACCTTAACCATGGTCACCTTCAAAACAACAGGACCAAGTTGTTTTTCAATTAAAAATAACAAGAGGGACCAAGGCAAATTTTGGCAACGGCTTCTGCAATAGGGCCAACAAAATGCACTATCCATCTGTCCCGAGGGGTACCCTCCCCAGGATACGGGTTCGGGTTAGTGAATTCGGAGTTTTGGTCTCATCAAACCCAATTCACCACACTATTTCCCATACCATTTAAATTCTTTTTTTTCCAAAATTTCAAGAGTGAAAAAAAGATACATCGCAAAAGATATGTATGGGTGCTAGTAAGTAAGAATATACAACAAGACGAATTTAAATACTGATGAATTGTCAATAATCACAATGTTGTTTTGACACGATAATCAAACATTTGAATTTAAAAAAGCCGAATTGTCAAAAGTCTGAGTTGTCAAAAAATGAATTTTGAAAGGCTAAGTCTGATGTCAGCCCGAAAAATACTATTCTTTATGTATTTACTGCGGGAAATCAGTATTTTGGTGCATGAAATTAATTTTAGCCAAGTATATTCACAAATATTCGCTTACACAAAAAGTTATGTACCGTTTTATAGTTATACAAGAGTGGCCGAATTTCTAAATCACGTACAAAAATATTAACCTCATCAGTCCGCTCATTTGGATGCCTAGTCAATGACCCGTAGAAAGCTGAACTGTTAAGAAACATTTCAATTTCAAGGCACAGATTGATATAAAGCCTATGGCATTGACACTTCGCAGATAAATTATAGAGACCCTTTGCCTGGAAAAACGAAATTTGTTTGCAAAATGTTTTAAAACGCACAGGTAACGAAAAGGAACAATCATGAAAATCCCGCCTATCTCAGCAACAACAAGTAAGTTGGCTGCTCTCCAAACAACAAAGACAACGAAAGTGATCTTCACAGCCTCACAATAGGCGGACATTTAAAAAATGGTTTTTCAAAATACTAATTTTCTTGTCACGAAATTTACAGTAGCAGTAATCGCAGAAAGAACTCAACGGAAAAATTTATTTGCTTGGGCGTGTGTCTATTAGTGCTAGTTTTTTTAAGGTCTAAGATAGATGTGTTGTTTTCGTATCATGTAAATTGAGTGCTGATTGAGGATTTAATTTTTTCAGCTATTTCGTGCGTTTTGAGAATTTCAGCTGCATCTACGAAGGCTAGAAAAATCAAGTATGACGGGAGAACAAATGAAGCTTGAAGGCGCTCTGCGTGGACACAGCGGATGGGTTACTCAAATCGCCACCAATCCGATGTACAAGAACATGCTCATTTCGTCGTCTCGAGGCAATTTTCTTCATAAGTATTGGATGCGCGATGCTGGCTAATCTCAGCCAATTTCTAGATAAGACCATCATTGTTTGGAACTTGGATGACAGCGGCTCCGTTCTTAGCGGCAAGCCAGTCAAGTCGCTGCATGGACATGGTCACTTTGTTTCCGATGTCGTGATGTCGTCCGATGGGCAGTATGCTCTTTCTGGATCTTGGGACAAGACTCTTCGTTTGTGGGACTTGAGCACGTAAGTTGTCACTTTTCGCACCAAAGTACACAATTAATTCACTTTTTCAGTGGTCAGAGCACCCGTCAATTTGTTTCGCACGAAAAGGACGTTCTTTCGGTGGCCTTCTCTGCCGATAACAGACAGATTGTGTCCGGATCTCGTGATAAGAAGATCAAGCTGTGGAACACCCTTGCCCAGTGCAAGCACACTATCACTGTATTTACTAGTTCTTTGTTTGATTTTTGAACCATCAAGTTTTGCAATTTCAGGATGAGTGCCACTCTGACTGGGTCTCCACTGTTCGCTTCTCTCCGTCGACCACGAATCCAGTTATTGTTTCTGCTGGATGGGATAAGGTTGTTAAAGTGTGGAATTTGGCTACTTGCAGACTGAAGACAAATCACGTGGGACATGGTGGCTACGTCAACACTGTGACTGTTTCTCCGGATGGTTCTCTCTGTGCTTCGGGTGGAAAGGTAAGGATATATGAAATTTGTCTATCGACCTCCTTGTATATAAATTGTAGGATGGATCAGCTATGTTGTGGGACTTGAATGAAGGAAAACATCTGTACACTCTGGGTGGCAATGACGTGATCAATGCTTTGGCTTTCTCTCCTAATCGTTACTGGCTGTGCGCTGCTGTTGGACCAATCGTCAAAATCTGGGATTTGGAAGACAAGACCGCTGTGGATGAACTGAAACTGGACATTAGCAGCTCAGCCAAGAAGTCAGCTCCTCAATGTATTTCTTTGGCTTGGTCCACGGATGGCCAAACTCTCTTTGCTGGCTACACCGACAACATTATTCGAGGTGCGTCTAGTTTTTGGAGACTTGTTAATTTTCTATCATTCTTTTTCAGTGTGGCGCGTCGCCGTTGCTGCCAGAACCTGATGAGGTACCATCAAAGAAAACTCCATCTTGATTGTTATTGTTGGCTTGTTCAAGAAGAGTGGCTGGTATATTGTTGTGTTCGGAGAATAAATGTCGTTAAACAAATTGTTCTTCTTGGCTGTTGAGCAATATAATTGTGGTTAATTAATTTGATGCCTAACATTTTGCGATCGTTAAAAGATGGTTACGATCAGTAGCTTTGACATATAATCCTATTTATTCCTTAAGCGTGTTTCTTCAAAATATAGCTTTGTCCATTAGTCTACTTTTAATTTTTTTTACGATAGTTTAATGAGTTGGAGTTTAGAGCTATGTTTTTGCACTGCATGCGTGGTGAGGAGATTCGGCTAAAGTACACAGCGTGTGTGTCGCTCGAAAATGCCTAAAATCATCTCAATCGTGATTATTTTTATCTTTAACGTGTAGAGAACACGTTTTTAAGAATTGGGAAAGCACTTTTTCCCGAGAAAAGAAATTTCAGAAATTTTTTTTGGCTTGGTCCCAAGGCAAAAAATGTATAGAATATCGAAAAATATTTTTTTTTTTTTAAACGGAATAAAGGCTGTATAGGGAGGAAAGGGAATAAAAAGGTCACTTATCACACAGAGCCCACTTACAAGAAGATATATTGGGGCCTGCTGCATGAATGAACATTCAGACATTCAGCTACAAGAATAATTGAGCCGATTTTTTAAAGTTGTTATTTTCAAAACGCGAGACTGTTCAAAGCAAACAAGTGCCATTTTCCCGAGTAAAAATAAGGGTCTTTGCGATACTAACATGGAAACCGTTCGAACTGTCCCCCGCCTAACTTTAATCTTATGCGTTCATCTCAGGGTTCCCAAGTAGGAGGACCCGAAAATCAGCCAAAAAATGTCAAAAATCAGTGTTAGGGGTCAAAAATCAGCCGAAAATTACCAAAAATCAGCTAAAAATCAACCACACATTAATTGTTACAAAAAGTGCTTTGTTCGGGATAAACAATCAACAAAACAACACTATATATTATATTTCTCCCAACCGCGAACATCATTCAATAATTTTCTATCAGCGGCACGACATTTGTACATTTCCACACAGATTTGATCGAAATTAACGTTTACCTAGAGGAGACAATTCACTGTTTCCAGCTTGAGCGAACTCCTGTTGTCCGTTCACTGGTTACCGCAGAGAGAAAAAACGCGCTCCGCGAAAGCATTTGAGATTGGAAGAATCTTGCTCACTAATTCGTTTAGTCCCGGCAAGGTGTCGTTTTCCTTGAAGAAATGAAAATTCGGAACAATAAGAACAATCAATTATTTGGAATTGTAATTAATTTTTACTTTCATCAATTTTTCCTCTGCGTTCATTGACTCATCGCGAGCGTGATCCATCGAATGTTAGTTGGGAACCGAAATGAAATTATACTGAAGGACTTACTTCGCTCTTGCTGCTTTTGGTTACCGTATATTATCTAATAATCCCCACTTTCTAACAATTCCTCACCCCCACTTTTTTGACTAGGATTTTAGAGTTAATGCCATTTTCGATTGACAATTTCCGGATTTTTCGAGGGTTGAAAAATAATCCCCCATGGGGATTAATAGAGAATATACGGTACAGTCAACTTCCGATTTAGTGTACACCGGATTTAGTGTACACTTCGGTTTAGTGTACACCTGAATTAAAGCATTTTGGCCGGCGGTTAATTAAAATGACTAGAATGAACGCTCGATTCAGTGTACAATCGATTTAGTGTACGCCTGGAGCCGGTCCCCAGGGTGTACACTAAATCGGGAGTTGACTGTATCGCTCTGATTTTGCTATATTTCGGCTTAAAAAATCTCTCCCTTGAAGGCGCCATAGCTAAAAACCGCACACAATGGAAGTAATATCAATAAGAAATTGCAACGCTTGACCGTCAATCATTGAAGTCAGAGCACAAATAAAATGAATATTTAGCGCAAACTTTCTAATAGAAAGGGCGGGAATTTATCAATTATACCAAAAATTATTAGTCGTTTTATCAATTCTTCACAGAATTAATCAAAATCAGCCAAAATCAGCCAAAATTAGCCGAAATCAGCCAAAAAAAAATTTCTCGGCATCGAGGGCCCAAATTCAGCCAATGGCTGAGAAATCAGCCAACTTGGGAACCCTGGTTCATCTTGTAGCCCATGGTCGATTTACTTAGTGCAGGAAAAGCCCTGGCGGCGGACAGAGACAAAAAATTTGAGCTCTAGGTCAAAGAAAGTCGAAAAACCCCCGAAAACGCTAATTCTGGATACTTCTGCACCCCAATGATTAGTTTTTTTTGTCAGTCATGTGGCCAATCTGATAATTATGACCTAATGTTACTTTTCGATTTCGCGTCGAACAGTGATATTTTAAGAAATTATGTGAAATTTTTTCGAAAATCGAAATTTTAGCGATCCATGCCATGTATCATGAAAATTTCGATTTTCAAAAAAATTCAAATAATTTCTGAAAACATCACTGTTAGACGTAGAATCAAAAAGTATTATAAGGTCATAATTATCAGATTTGCCACTTGATTGACAAAAAACTGAGCATTGGGGTACATGAGTATCCAAAATTAGCGTTTTCGGGGGTTTTTCTTTGACTTTCTTTGACCTAGAACTCAAATTTTTTGTCTCTGTCCGCCGCCAGGACTTTTCCTGCACTTAGTAAATCGACCATGGGCTTCAAGATGAACGCATCAGATTGACGTTAGGCGAGGACACAGTTCGAACGGTTCCCTTGTAAGATACTTTTACATAAGCACCACTACCTAGGCACTTCTGTCTGAGTAAGGATACCTAGGCCATGCCTCGATACTATCACCTAAACCACTACCTAGATACAACAACTTGAGTACCATTTACTTAGCAGTACTATCTTCGCATCACCTGTATATCATACAGGGCATAAAGCTTTTGAAAACTCGGGTTCCAGCAAGTCAAATAGCATTTTCAGCGTTATCAAACAGTGTTCAGGACGTGATTCTAGATAGGATACAATGATTTTGATAGTCAAGTCAAAATTTGTTGACGAATTTACCAGTTGACAAATTCACCGTTGACGAATTTACCGTTGACGAGCTTGCCTTGAAAAAAAAAGTTTGACATCAAAATTGTAAGAAGTTAGGGAGACTAGCATACCTCGAAAGCCTTTTTGGTCTTACTTTCCCGCGTTTTCTTGGACATTTTAGACCAAAAAGACGCGGAATTAAATTTGGGTGGTAATTCTTTTTGCCCATAAAATACTCGTTTTTGCCCATAGAATGTTTTTTTTGCCCATAGATTTTGAATGCCCATAGAATACTTGTTTTTGCCCATAGAATACTCGTTTTTGCCCATAAATTTATTCTTTTTGCCCATAGACTAATTCTTTTTGCCCATAAATTTTAAAATTTTGCGGAAATTTAAATTTTTTGGTCAGAAATGACTTGGATCGCTCAGAATCTCACCCCAGAGTGGCCAAAAGCCCCTGAAATTCGGTTTTTTGGGGTTTACGAAAGGGTTCCATCTCCGTCGATGTGTTTGATGGTGGTGAAGTGGATCTCAACAAACGTAGAGGATCTCCAATGATGTGCAAGGTGGTCTCCAAGCCGAACAACAATACCATACAAGGTGGAAAGGTGGTGGACTTTTCGGTCGAGAATATCCTGGAGACTTGTCAAAATTTTAGGTTTTGGTGGTTTTGAGTGGTTCAGGTTGAAATTCTGAGCGATATTGAGCCCATCGGACCCGAAATCTAATCCGCTCAATCGATTTTTCACAAAAAGTTTACCCCCCCCCCTTTGGTAAACCCCCAAAAAACCAACTTTCAATGGCTTCTGGCCATTCCGGGGTGGGATTCTAAGCGATCCAAGTCATTTTCTGACCAAAAAATTTGAATTTCCGCAAAATTTTAAAATCTATGGGCAAAAAAAATAAATCTATGGGCAAAAAGAATAAATCTATGGGCAAAAACGAGTATTTTATGGGCAAAAAGAAATATTATCCATTAAATTTTCTTTCTGAAGTGTGCAAGCCAAATTCCGATTTTCATTGCTGTTTCTTGGCCGAAAATTAAGGTTCGAGAAATGATGATTTTCTGACAAGACGTATTTTCTCACCAAAATATACACTGTGAAGTTTCTGTGCATCTTTATAAGAGTGACTTACTCTGTACGTCATCATCTTTTCACTGACAAGGGAGGGACCCTGACTGTGACCTGTGGTTTTTCGATAAATTTTTTTATTCGCGTATTCTTGTAGAACCTGTCTAAATCCCATGTGAATTTGACTCCACACCTCCACACTAAAACTCATAAAAATTTTAGAAATCACTTAAGGCCCAAGGGTCAGTTATGAAAAACCATGTGTTTTTAGAACTTTGAGTGACTTTTCTACCACATTTTGTAAACCTTCCGAGCTGGGGAGCCAGATTTGTCAGGAACTTGAGCACGCTTTACAAGAATGCGCAGAAAAAAAATTGTCATCGAAGTTTCCCCATGTCATAGTCAGGGTCCCTCCCTTGTGAGTATAAATGGTTTCAATAAATGTACTGGTTTTTCTGAATGCCCGAATTCGGGAGCCCACATTTCGGCAAATTTCCAAGAAACGTGGCCTTATTCGATGCTATTATACTCAGCACATCGTAGGCTTTCGTTAGAGTCCAAACACTCAATTTCAATTTTCCGAGTGCTCGAGATGGGACAAAAGGGACAAAATTACAAAACTTCTCTTTTTTAAATGAGGGAGAAAAGCCATTTAGGTTTGAAAAAGTGGCTTCGGTGGCGCAGTGCATAAGCGTTTACGTTTATGGCCCAAAATGGTGTTGCAGGTTCGATCCCACATGGTGGCATGCTGTTAATTTTGACTTGTTTGACCAGTTCTAGGGGTAATTTGGGTCGCTAATTCCGAATCTGGCGTCAAAAAGTCTAATTACCTCTAAAACTGGTCAAACAAGCCAAAATAAATAGCGTGCCACCAGGTGGGATCGAACCTGCAACACCATTTTGGGCCAAAAAACACAAACCCTTACGCACTGCGCTACGAGGCCACTTTTTCAAACCCTAAATGGCTTTTCCCCCTCCTTCAAAAGTATTCTTTTAGTATAGTAAGAAAAATGTCGTTCTTGAAGTCTGCTCAGACGTCTATTTCCAAAGGACATGGTGTCAATGATGTCAAGAAAGAATTTATTGTGCTTTGTATCAAATCTGTGGCAACTGGCCTTATTTGTTACTTCGGATACAAGGTCCAATTCTAAGATACAATAAACGAATTAAATTTCTTTACATGAAGTATATACTTCATGTATAAATATTTAAGGTCATGATTAACGCAATGGATCCACACAGAGAAGCCAACAAAGCTGCGAGGAAAAGGGTTTGTATATTTTTTCTTGATTAATCTCTGTTTTAATATGGGTGTACCAGAAAAACCAAAAGTTTCCACAAAAACCTGTTTATCTCCGCAGTGCCTTCTGCTTTAAAGCTTTAGAAAATTGAAAATAAAGTTACTATACTCTGCCGATATATTGAAAAAGAATTACGACTAAAGCTGCTGATGTAGCTCTACCCTAGGTATATCTCGACTGGTAACTTTCAAATAAACTTTCAAAGTTCGAATTGTTTGAAGCGCAGAGGAGACAGTCATGTCTGGAAAAAATAAACTTTCGGTTTTCTGATTCCTCTTGTATTTCGGTGAGTTTTTATTACACATATTTTTTCTCGTAGGTTGCGATTTTGATGAAGATGCTCAACATCGACCCCAACATGGAACTCTCCGATTACGAAATGAGGATGGCGGTTGTGACTTTTCAGATTAAGTTATTATTATCTCAGCTTTGATTTAGTCACTCATCGTTCCTAATGAAGAGGGTGTAGATTGGTCCCTGATTGGTGGATGCGATCAGCTGTTATCGGATTTAAAAGACAGGTAATGGTTTTTTCTAACTCAAGTTAGTGACTTTTACCGCCAAAGTTTAGCATTATTCTTCCTTTGCGCCTCAAAGCTGCTAACACCCTGCCACGCTCTGTTCTTTTCAATCCAGCCAAAGGTGAATTATGCTTCGTTTTTGTTTTTTAAATTATTTCGTTTGAAGGAATTTTGTTGCATGGACCCCCCGGTTGTGGAAAAACGTTGATCGCTCGTGCCGTTGCTCGCGCAGCAAATGCCAAATTCATCCAATTCGATCTCTCGATTATGACAGACAAGGTTGATTAGAGCGTTAAAGTTGTTTTCATCAATTGTCGGGTTTTTAGTGGTATGGGGAATCTCAAAAGTTTACAGCTGCTCTTTTCTCACTGGTTTGTAATTGATCTGGTAACCTGTGAAGTAAGTCGACCATATTCAGGCAAAGAAGATCCAACCGTAACATTTTTGGGTTGCAATAATCTTAAGATTTTCTTGCTGTTTCCAGGTGCATCATTTTCATCGACGAAATAGGTATGTGTATGAGTAATTTAAGATTAAATGCTCGTGTGAAATGTCTTAAGGGGGCATGCCCGTGCCCGACACGGAGAAAAGGCGGGGACCAGCACTTTTTTCTTTCTCGATCAAGTTCTACATGCATAAGCATTCAGATTTTTTAAGTTTTCTGCCTAGTTTTTAAAAGTAGTATAGGGTCATTAATATTAGGTTTAACGCAAAACGAGTGAAAAATAGAACGATTCAAAAAAAATTGCTGGTCCCCCCTTAACTTTTTGAAAAGCACGGGCATGCCCCTTTAAAGTTACCTTGGTACCGCTCTCCCCAAGGCGATCTCTGCCTGAGGAAAACTTTCTTGTGTCAATCTGAGGTTTTTTTTTGTTCCAAACTTTATTCATGGTTAGGGAATTTATATGAAGAATCCAATCGAAGCTTAGGGCTACAGGTTAGAATATTATTGTGAAACAATCATGCGATTTATTATGTAAACCCTGCTAATCTCTGCTGAGGCGATTCATCTTGTATTAACTTTCGGATCATTTTAGATGAAAATAATTTATAATTTGTTTCTTATTTCAGACTCCTTTTTGCGCTCTCGAAATTCTATGGATCACGAAAGCACCGCTATGATGAAAGCCCAGTTTATGAGTCTCTGGGATGGTTTCGCTGCCTCCGATGACAACATAATCGTGCTAGGTGCCACGAATAGGCCCACTGATATCGGTAAGAAAAATTGGCTGCATCAGTCCATATGTTTTTTCAGATCCTGCGATTTTGCGTCGTCTGCCATTGCGATTCCAAGTGCCATTACCGGTGGGTAGTTTTGTCTTATTGCTTACCGTATTTATTCTAATAGACGGGCACCCCCCTCGTTCAAAATCGTGTTCTTGGCGTTGTGTTTTTTACCCACTTTTTGTTAACTGCTTTTATACACATTACCACCCAATTTGTAGCCAGTGAGATGAGCTACAAAATTAGTGGTAACTTGCATAAGAACAGTCTGCAAAAAGGGTCAAAAACACAATGCCAAAAACACGATTTTAAATTAGGGGGTGCCCGTCTATTAGAATAAATACGGTAATTATAGTGTGTAATTTTTTTAAATTTTAGAGCGTGAAAAGTCGGACTGAAATTCTCAAAGTCATCTTGAAGGATGAGAGGGTATCTCCCAGCATTGATTACAATAAAATTGCGGAAATGACCATAAATATGAGGTTGGGTTATTTGAGTACTTTAAACTGACTTAACTAATTTAGTGGCTCCGATCTGAAGGAAGTCTGTCGTCAGGCTGCTTTGCATCGCCTGAAACTAGCAAGTGATAACCATGGGAACGCTGAGGATTTGTAGCTTTTAAATGATTTCGCTTAAATTCTCTGTATTACTCCATTTTAGCTCTAGTATGAATCTCGAAATTTCCGAAGAAGATCTTCTCCAGTGATTTTCGAGATAAACAATTTAATCTATAGTATCCTTCTTTTCAGTTCAACTAGCAAATTTATGAATGCCAGGCGTGCTGTGGGTATGGTTCATTTCCAAGAAGCGCTTGATTAGTTGTTCACGTTGAGACCTCGAAATTAATAATTTCTATGTTAGTATCTATCTCCATTGTCCTGCAATGGTTGTGGTTTGTATTGTTTGAAAATCATAGTGTATAATTAAAGTGAATTTATGAATTTTTGTAATTTATATCTTATGTTTTGCAGAGGAAGAGTTCGGTGCTACATTAATTTTTCATATGAAAATCGTGGTCTCGAGGACGGTGATTCACATCAAAATTTGGCACGGATCAAGTAATGAATGCGAAAAATTAAAAAGAATGTTGTCATTAGGTAGAAGCGAACCTGCGGCCACCAAAGCAACACATTCTGACACTTGGTATTCTACCGGACTATGGAAACACGTCTAAATGCGTGACCCAATAGCCATGTTGCTGGTGGTTCGACTTCATCGATTTGGCGAACATTGTGGTTGTCAAAGGTTTTTGGGTGAGATTATAAGCCTTGGAAGACTGATCTCACTGAGCAATCTGGTTTTTTTTAATATCTCCACTTTTGATAAGTAACATCTGGTTCTGAAAACTTTTTAACTTTTAATTTTTTCAAAAAGTTGCCCTGTCGGTGTTTATGCTGTTTGGGCCCGACCGTCATTTTTTTGACATTTTTGCACAAATTGTTGGGCCGTCTTGTTGTGTGTCGCATTAATGTGTTATTTGTCTCTTTTTTTGGTGCGTTGCTTTACCGCTACTGATTTTATGAGTTTTTCAGAAAATGGAAGAACTCTGCCATTTCAAGCTAGAAGATCTTTATGAGAGACTACTAAATTGGCAGAAGTATTGGGTTGTAACATAAGTTCTGTCGGTTTTTGTTCATGAAGATTTTGTTTCAATGTAAAATATTTCTACAATACTGTTATATGTCATTTTGTAGAAATAATCTCCTATCTCATCGCTCTATTTCATATTTCACAATTTCACAACAAAATGTTGATTTTTAGCCTTCAAGAAATGAGTTTCAAGTTAAGAAATAATTATCTCCGACATCTTTAGAACTAGTCAGAAGTTCAGTCAATTGTTAGGTGCTGCAGCAACAACTTAGCACCATGTTGTAGCGCAGATTAAGAGCTTCAAAATGCATTTTACAGAATGATTTTTGAAAATCTGAGTATTGAGATTTGACTGTTTTAAAAAAGCAAATTCTTAAAAAAATGACTGAAATTCAAGTTTTCATAATTTTTTCCCGGATTTCAGTCATTTTTTGAAGAATTTGCTTTTTTAAAGGCCTGACCTCTTCCTACTCGGTGGTCCCCGCAAATTCAAAAATTTTCCCTCGATCATTGGACTTCTGTACGGATTTTTCCGCTAGGTTTCTAACAAAACTAGGCCTGAAATCAAATTTTAGGCTTAGTTTTGTTAGAAACCTAGCGGAAAAATCCGTACAGAAGTCCAATGATCAAGGGAAAATTTTTGAATTGGCGGGGACCACCGAGTAGGAAGAGGTCAGGCCCTTTAAAACAGTTGTATCTCAATACTTAGATTTTCAAAAACCATTCTGTGAAATGGATTTTGAAGCTCTTAAACTGCGCTACAACATGGTGCTGAGTTATTGCTGCAGCGCCTAACAATTGACTGAACTTTTGACTAGTTCTAAAGATGTTGGAGATAATTATTTTTTTAACTTGAAGCTCATTTCTTGAAGGCTAAAAATCAACATTTTGTTGTGAAATTGTGAAATCTGAAATAGAGCGATGAAATAGGAGATTCTTTTCTACAAAATGACATATAACAGTATGGTAGAAATATGTTACATTGAAACAAAATCTTCATGAACAAAAACCGACAGAACTTATGTTACAACCCAATACAAATGTCGTCACAAGAAAGAATTCGGAAATGCTAGATCACTTTTCTAAAGCTATGTATCTGATTTTGTGTGGCGAAGAAAAATTGATGGTCCTGATATAATTTTTCATTTGTGGTCGCAAATTGTGACGTTGTGTGAGTGTGAATCTTAAACTGTGTAATAAACTGTGTAATAAAATTATTTATAATATTTCTAGTCTCAAAATGAAAGAAAGAATAAAAAAATGACGGTCGGGCCCAAACAGCATAAGTACCCCTTTGTCTTAGTGCAATCTTTAATCCTCTACCAGTTTACGAGGTTTTTGATATACAGGGTGCCCATCCTTATCCGACTATTTAAATTGGACATTTTCCTAAACCCTTTTTTTACGCTACTGTCATACGGCCCCTATATTATTCCCTTCACCTCCCAATACAGCCCGCAATCCCATTTAAATTGCTTTTCTGGTCTTTTTATGGCGAAATTATTGTATAAAAATAATTTTTGACCATCCCTAAAAAAGTAGGGTTTTGGGGGGGGGTATATTACAGTAGCGCCCGTTTTTTTAATCTGTTTCGACAAATCGATTCACCTTGCTATAGCAATTTTTTACATAGTGTGAAAAACACGGTTTTCGCTTGGTCCTCCCTATGGTTTGGGTCCTCGTCTGCCGATAGTCTCTGGATGGACAAGGTATAAGGAACCCATATTTGGTCCCACCAAATATGCCTAACCTACCTATATATAAAACATAATTTAAATTAATTTAATGTCTTGTTTTATTTAATTTTGCCCTGGTCCCCGCTAATTCGTATAGTTTTCTAGCTTTTCATTTGGGCCAGACAGCTTTTCCACAGAACCTTCCAGAAGGAACTGTATACCCTATCTGGGCGGTCCATCAGCAGTGCTAGGAGGTGGAGCAATGGGTACCCAGCCATTCGGAAGCACCGGCTATGTGCGGATCCAAGCCACGGCGAGGCTGAAAAACCCTTGAGGAGCTCATTCTTGCATCCAGCACTGGTGCAGTCGCCGCAACTCCAATTTAGCTCTCTAGAACTCCCATTTTAATTTGATTGTAAGTTTGGTCCAATCCCAGGAATTAGAATTTTGTGCCCCGATGTATTTCCATACTTGTGATTTTCGTGTATGTTTTGCGGACTTAGAATAATTGGTCTGTAAATCTAGAACTTGTGATTTTGCGTGTATTATCCCAGCACTTAGAATATTCGCGGGACTTGTAATTTTATTGTAATTGCTTGTATTTTTCTAAGTCTTTCCCGGACTTAGAATATTTTGATGTCTCAATTTATTAACTTGTGGTTCCATATATTTTCCATGTTTGATGTATTTACACTTTGCGGGCTCCCCATTATACTTTGTCATGCTTGCACTTGCTGTTGCTTCCACCTATTTGCTTGCCATGTAATCTGTTGAAATATATTTGTTGTTGGACCTATATATCCCATTGTTGGTCCATAATATGCATTTATTTGTTTGTGTTATATTGGGTTTAATTACCCAAATTTGAGGTGCAATAAATTTGTGGTATTATTCCTACTCGTCTCCCCCAGAAGATCCCAATTTTCCGGAGGCCCGTGTATCTCCGAAGGCTAGAGTCATAGACAAGTGACGGGCACGAAATACGACTCAGTTGATTAAGCCTGAGCGTAACGGGTCATTGGTTTCCAGGCCACGATCTGTGAGTTAGCGGCTCCTCTCCCGCCTCGCAATAGCCCCTCAAGTGTATTTGCTAGCTAAGGATCAGTTCCAATTATATTTAAAGGTCACCAAGGGGTGAACTTATATTTCTATCTCCGCTTCCCCACTGCGCACGCTGATCGGCAATTCGGACCCGACAAAAGTCCTATTGTTTACTAAGGTCCAAACCATAGGGGGGACGAATCGGAAATCGTGTTTTTCAAATTACATACCAAAAATTGCTATAGCGAGCTTAGTCAATCTGTAAAAACAGAATTTTAAATAACGGCTTAGGAAAAATTTATGGCCAATTTAAATAGTCGGAAAGGGATGGGCTACCCTGTACTTTCTCTTAAGGCAAACAGTTTTTGTGTTTCACATTTTCAAGAGGAGATATGACTGATTGCTTATTAGGAGGATTTATATACGGCTGTAGGTCAAAACACCCGTCAAAATTATCAAATCTCCCGCCAAAATATGTAAATCTCCCGTCAAATTCAATTTTTGCTGTGTTATTTACTTTACCCGTCAAGTTAATATTTTATGCAAGATACGTGAATTTCGCATCCAATCTTGTAAAAACTATGTCAAATTCACAGTAATGAGCACGGTTATTGCACAAATTTGCACAGGCTGTATGCTGTCAAAGTGTCACTCTCTATGGGCCTTCCTGCGCCATTCCCAAGACAGTATGGCTAGGCTTCTGTAACATAACTGTCAGAGCACGTTATCTTTAAGAGGCAACGGGTGTCAACCAAAAGACAATCAATCAGGACTAGACTGGCACGATCGGAATATGTGTATTTTACTGACGAATATATGCTTCCTGAATTGTCCCTGACTTAGTGATTATACCAGAAAGTTTATCTGACCCCGACACTTAACAAAACTTCTGATTTCCGAATAATTGATGATTTCCGAAAGTAAATATAAAAGTAGACAACTCTCGCTAGGCAGCCTCTCAAACTTAACTTGCTCTGACAGTTATGTTGCAAAGGCCTAGCCATATTGTCTTGGAAATGGAGCACGAAGGCACATAGAGAGTGACACTTTGACAGCATACAGCCTGTGCAAATTTGTGCAATAACCGTGCTCATTACTGTGAATTTGACATAGTTTATACAAGATTGGATGCAAAATTCACGTATCTTGCATAAAATAATAACTTGACGGGGTAAAAGCAAATATAACACAGCAAAATTCGAATTTGACGAGAGATCTACATATTTTCACGGAAGATTTACATATTTTTAGGGTTGTCGAGCGTTACTACTCATTTGCGCAAAACTCATTTGCGCAAACTCATTTGCGCAAACTCATTTGCGCAAAACTCATTTGCGCAAAACTCATTTGCGCAAATTTTTGAAGTTACAGGTTCGAAAATATTACTACCCAGGAGTTTTACCTGAGTTCTTCAACCTGGGTACGACCACGTGGGTAGAACAAAACCAAGTGGTCGTCCACTTGGTTTAAAAAAAATTTACGTTTTTCATGTTCCAAAACCTTTTTTTCTGTATTGATTTAGGCATGCCAAATTTGTTTGTCTACTCACAATAATCCACAAAAGTTTAAGGTCGACCACCTTGGAGTGGGTAACTACCCACGGTATTGATATTCCAGTTGATATTCCATAGCAAAAGCCGACATTTGAATCGGGACACGGACATTTCACTGTTCATTTTTTTAGTCCGATTTTGTATTTATTCATTTTTTTCTGTGTTTTTCTTTGAAAATCGATATTTACTATAAATATAAAAATTTAACAATCTGATCGATGCTAATATAGAGCTCGTATATAAAGGGTCAGCCCTTATCCCGGACCATGTACCCCAAAGGGTCAGCCTTATCCCGGACCATGTACCCCAAAGGGTCAGCCCTTATCCCGGACCATGTACCCACAAAGGGGCTTCCTATTGAATTAGGTTGCCTGCCGAAGGCAGGCAGGTAGAAGGAGAAGAATCTTAACCAAAATTAAATGGGGCTCAAATGCGGGGCTCAAATCCAAAGGGCTCAAATGCGTGTTAACGGCTCACGGTGTTCCGATTGACTCATTGTAATAATAATTGTATGTAAACTGACGGTGAATTGTCACGTACCCCGATTTTGGATAGGGTACATTGATTTTTTAATACTTTCAGCTTAATCCAAAATATCGGATTCTAGAGGTGAGTGCTTATTCAAAAGAACCAGGTGGATCTCCTATCCAACCTGAGGTTTAGTGGTCTTATAAAAACTAGTTTATGGTTGTTATTCAAGAAAAAATAATTTCTGCTACCACCTGGATTCGAACCTGTAACTTTAAAAAATTTGCGCAAATGAGTTTTGCGCAAATGAGTTTTGCGCAAATGAGTTTGCGCAAATGAGTAGTAATCTTGTCGAGTACTCAAAATTTTCGAGCACTCGACTCGATATTCGAAACTCGAAATTTTCGAGTACTCGACTCGATACTCGAAAAATATCGAATAATACTCGAAATTACTCGATTTCGAGTACTCGACTCGACAACCCTACATATTTTGACGGGAGATTTACATATTTTGACGGGTGTTTTAAATTTGAGGCTTTATGTATATTGTAAATATTTGAAAATGATGACTTAGCACCAGTGTTGTGCGTTTGGCTCGTTTGCGAGCCAGTGGCTCGCGTCCCTTTGAGAGGACGTGAGCTGCTCGCTCGCCAAATAGCTATATCGCGAGCCATATGGCTCGCCAAGTTAAAGAACAAAGTGACAAGAGCATCTTAGCTCGCGAGCCATTTGGCTCGCATCTATAATAAGCGTATAGTTCGGCTCGCGGGAAATATTGTTTGCTGAAATAAAGCCTAAATCTATTTATTTTTTCATTTTTTCAATTTTTTGACTGATTTTTTGCAAATATTAAGCTAGTAACACTTTATTTCTCCTTTACTTTGGGGTAATATTTAATTTTGGCCACAGAATTGTGAAAAATGGCCACAGAATATTTAATTTTGGCCACAGATTTGTACTGGCCACAGATTTATGAAAATTGACCACAGATATTTGAAAATTGGCCACAGATATTTGAAAATTGGCCACAGATTCGTGGTCGTTCAAGTGGACGACCACGAATCTGTGGCCAATTCCATAAATCTGTGGCCAATACAAATCTGTGTCCAAAATTAAATATTCTGTGGCCATTTTTCACAATTCTGTGGTCAAAATTAAATACCACCCTTTACTTTGTCTTTAACAATGAATTGACGTTCAAAACTCGCATAAAAGCGCGAGCCGAACCATTTGTTTTGTTGCGAGCCAAATGGTTCGCGATACAAATGGCTCGTATTGTTTTGGCTCGCGTTTGGCTCGCTTAAAAAAAACAAGTACGCGAGCTAATTGGCTCGCATATATAAAAAAGGCGAGCCATTTGGCTCGAATCCATTTGGCTCGCTAGGACATGCGATTTTAGGTCTTTCGTTTGGCTCGCGCGATCCAAATGTACAACACTGCTTAGCACCACTGGTAACCATTTGAACTTATGCATTTCAATAAACAATGAAAATTGAAATTTTTGGTACTATTTCGTTACCCGTCGATACAAATGGTTAAAGTTTATGACATTTAAACTATATCTATAAATTCTAACTATATGAGTCGTGTATAATAATTTACTCTTTATTACTATAACATTATCTAAACAATTATGTTCTCCGGAAGTGAATGATCACATACTTTGGCTTTTCGGTTGAATAACTACACGTGGGAAATATCCGTGTGCATCCTATGTGGTTACATTTTTACAAATTGTTTATTTATTTTATTGGGAAAAGTGGAAAACACTTAGGCAGTAATGAGTTTTTGCAAGTGTCACGTTTCATTCTTCCTTTTCTCCTCTAATAAATTCTTATCAATTGATCGTTTTAGGTGCAAAAGAAGACCTGGTGTCTTTTGTTTACATATTTTAAGTTATATTTCTAGTAGTGGATTGTTTATTTTTTGTTAGCTTTTCTTCGTGTTTTAAAATTTGAGTAATCTTTAGATATCTTTAAATAAACAACTGTTTTCAGGTCAACCAACCAAAATGAGACCAGAACTTTGCAATCGATCGCTCTTGAAAACTTTTTCAAAAACTTTGAAGGGTAATTTTTTTACTTGAACACAGATTTAGCAATACTAAGAGAAGATAATTTGATCGTAAGAGTAAAACCCCCAACGATTTTCACTGTTTAAAGTAAAACTTAAGTAAAAAGTACCCTAATATATGTTTCAAATCCAGAAAACCCAAGTGAGTAAGACAGTTATTAGTCACAACTTCTGTACGCTGGCCTACCCCAAGCCTAATGACTAAGTCTAGACTTGTTGTTTCAAAAGTAGTTACAGCGATTTCCAAAAAGGTCTGATTTTTGCGGGGGATGAGGGGTATTCGCTGGTAGCGCCGATAATTTTTTTCGGATGGTATTTTTTTCTCACCGCAAAACACTTGAAAATTACCGCAAATCATTTTTTTATTACCGCAATTTGATTTTCCCGCAAAATACTTTTTTCTTACCGCAAAAATACTTTTTTCTTACCGCAAAAAATTTTCTCGTCGTTTTTAGTCAAAATTTTGCGGGAATTTGAATTTATCAGTCAGGAAACAACTTGGATCCCTCAGAATCCCACCCAGAATGGCCAGAAGCCCCTGAAAGTTGGTTTTTTCGGGGTTTACTAAATGGGGGGGGGGTAAACTTTTTGCGAAAATTCGATTGAGCGGATCAGATTTTGGGTCCGATCGGCTCAATCGCCCACAACTCCACCCTGAACCACTCGAAACCACCATAAACCTGGAATTCTGAGCGATTAAGCCATCGGACCTGAAATCTGATCCGCTCAATCGATTTTTCTCGAAAAGTTTACTCCCCCTTTAGTAAACCCCGAAAAACCAACTTTCAGGGGCTTCTGGCCATTCCGGGGTGGGATTCTGAGCGATCCGAGTTATTCCGCGGTAAGAAAAAAGTATTTTGCGGTAAGAAAAAAGTATTTTGCGGGAAAATCAAATTGCGGTAATAAAAAAATGATTTGCGGTAATTTTCAAGTGTTTTGCGGTAAGAAAAAATATTATCCATTTTTTCTTAGTTTTTGGCTGAACATGTCCATTTTACCTTTTGGTCATCTCTTTAGTTACATTTCAGTAGAGATTTCTCTTGGTTAATTGAATTTTTTTATTTGTCTCGAGCGGATTTCAAATTTGACAAGTACTTTTCGTGTCAAAGAGCAGTTTCACATGCAAATCGACTATGCTGAACACGATTATATTGTCAGTATTCCAGGTTTGCTTAGCGGAAAAAAGTTTTACGTCAAATATTATCTGAGAAAATGGTGAAGGTTGATCTTCTTTTGGCCGTAACTTTTTGTTGCATCCACTTTTTGGCTCATTTGAGTGAATCTGACGTAAGAATAGCAGTGCTTCTTGGTACAGTATTCAAAATTTTCAAGAAGGGTGACTGGTAAAAACTATATATATACCGGCATTATATATTATGGCGGGAGTACAGTATAGTATAGTCAGTATAGTCCTCGAAAAAGGGCGTTCGACCAATTTTTCGAGTGTTTTAGCACCTTTAACGTGTAGAAAACATGTCTTGGTTGTTGTCGGTTATCGGAACTACCTTGTCACACATAACCAAGGTAGTCCCGATAACCGACAAGAACCCATGTTTGTGGCGGAAGATGACTTTCGAATTTTTTTAAACCAAAATTTGACTTTTGCCTTGGGGACCAAGGTGAATCACCTTATATAAGGGTATTTTACCCCGTTTCCTTGGTTCCTGGAATAAACCGGGAATATTCCCGCTAACCAACTTTAGAAAAAAAGCGCCTATAAGGCGTCATCCCACCTTGCATTCATTATATTTGTGTAACTAATTAATTTCATCCTTTTTATACAACTTGGTAAAAAAAACTGAGAAATAAATCATTTGTCAATGAAAAATGGCATTTTAAAATTTGTCCCATATATTGGACAGCGCGCATTTCTAGGGGCATGCTCTTTGCCGATGGGAATATTTTGAAAGGCGGATACAGTCAAACCTCGATACAGTGGCAGAACTAGAATAATTCTCTAAAAATTGAGTTGAAAAAAGTGTCGGACCCTAAACGGGAACGAACTTGAGGGGCCACTATATCGAGGTTTGACTGTACCAGTGAAATTCAAACGACAATTGGTGGGAATCGAACCGGCGACCAACTTTCACGGTCCGTCGCTGCTTTACTAAGGAACCACCGATGCTATTAAATGGTGCCAGGGTGTGTTGACGTTATGTACCTTTTGTCCAATTTCGTCCGAATTTTTTTTTCTTCAAAAAACCTCATAAAAAGCACTCAAATATTAGTCGCAGTCCCAGATTACCCGGAAAAAGTGCGTAAGGCTTTTATTATTTTTATTCGTCCTAACATACGCTGGCCACCCCTAAGCCTAAGTAGTTAAAACAAAAGGTAGTTCCAGACTGGGACAAAAAGTACATAACATCGATACCCCGGCGCCAGTGTTTCTTATTCCTTATCACAAGATAATACTCGACAAATTTACATTTCAAAATATTTTTTTTAATTGACCTGGTACCCGCTTTTCAAAAATATCCCCATCGGCGACAAGCATGCCCCTTTAAAGGTTAAATTTGAAGATGTACGGTATGTCAGTGGTATTGCGAACAAAGAGCCTTCAGCACCATCCGTCAAAACTGCCATACCTGGACCGAAGTCGAATGCTCTCAAAGAACAGATGGAAAAAGTCCATGTAAATATGTTTGATAGATTTTGATAAAAAAGGATATTTTTTTAGCAAACGACTTCAGTAAAATTCTTTGCAGACTATGAAAAATGTTTTGGTAACTATTTGGTTGACGCAGATGGTAACCAGTTGCTCGACCCATTTATGCAGGTTGTCATCAGTTATTGGTAGAGTTACTTGTATATTGGACTTCAGATATCGTCCATTCCTCTAGGATACAACCATCCAGAGTTGGTGGCACTGGCTAGTGATCCAAGACTGATGGTAACTGCTTTTTAGTCGTTGATATTGAAGAATTAGTTTTCACAAAAATAGCTAGGTGTGAAGTCACCAAGCTAAAGGACCCTGTCTCTTCCTTATTATAGCAATTTCAAAGGTTTGAATGCCCGCGGGACCACACACATTTGGTCAATAATAATTTCGAATTGTTTTTCGTTTGCACCTATTGTTTAGAAAATAAATTGTAAATTTGTTCAAAATTTATAACCAATCACTAGTCGAGCCCAACGTTGACGATGCCAGATCGAGCAACTTATCCGACTCTCAATGCTCCGTAGCTGTCACTGTAATTACATGACTGATATCAAATAGAACATGACGTTTTTTTTGAATGCAAACAAAAAATAATTCGAAAACATTGTTGACAAAATCTATGTGGTCCCGCGCGCATTCAAACTTTTGAAATTGCGATGATGAGGAAGGGCCAGCGATAGCTTGCGACATTTCAAATTGCGACAATTCAAATCGCGACAATTCAAATTGCGCCAATTGAGATTACGACAAATTACATTGCGACAATTCAAATTGCGACAAATCAAGCTGATACAATTATTTGCAAATAAGATTCGTAATTCAAATAGTAATTTTTTGTCGCAATTTGATTTTGTCGCAATTTGAAATGTCGCAAGCTATCGCTGGCCTGAGGAAGAGACATGGTCCTTTAAGCGGCTATACTAAGAAACAGGGTAAAAATAACAAAACATATTTTTTTAATTTAGGGGGGGGTCGGCCTTTTAGAGCATTTACTGTACTGCTTTTTACTTCGAAAAGTACAAGTCAAAGTGAGATATAGTAGGACTGCGTCTGAAAACTCAAATCGATGTTAAGCTTCATCCACTTTCCCACGTCCTTTGACACACTGTGTTATTAAAAAAATTCTCTTTTATAGACAGCGCTTATAAGTCGGCCAGCTCTTGGTGCTTTTCCTCGTCATGATTTCGCACAGCTGATCAAGAATTCACTTATTGAGGCATTTTTACTAAATGGCTTTTTGTGCTCATTCTCACTGTTGTATTTGTTCAGGTGGCTCCACCAGGTCTTTCACATGTCCAGACTATGGTTTATAATTTTCTTTCTCTTTATGCTTTATACTGATAAAGTAGGTTTAGTTGTGTGGAACAACAGCCAATGAGAATGCCCTAAAAACAGCTTTTATACACTATGCAGCAGCAAAACGTGGAGGACCACCCACTCAGGAAGACCTGGACAGTTGCATGGTGCAGAAGAAGCCAGGCACACCCAATCTGTCTATCCTCGGATTTGAGGGC
Organism: Ditylenchus dipsaci; assembly: GCA_004194705.1. Taxonomy (NCBI): domain Eukaryota; kingdom Metazoa; phylum Nematoda; class Chromadorea; order Rhabditida; family Anguinidae; genus Ditylenchus; species Ditylenchus dipsaci. Next base: position 64,488 of record SADC01001351.1, read on the forward strand.
TCTTTCCATGGACGGTCAATGGCTATGTTGAGTGTCACTAGGTTGGCAATGAAATGTCGGATAAAAGGAAATTTAAAATGAAGTTATTCTGGGTGGAATTTGTTACTTTTGGAGAGGGAAATGCGAATGCTCAAATAGACTACTCACTAAGAATCTCGGAAACAGAAACCTAGTTTTTTTAAATTTTTTTTTCTAGAATTGTTCAGTTGGTGCGGCTTTTTAGTTTCCAGTTGCTTATCCAGCTTCTGACATCATATAGATGAGGTTTAGGGATATCGAACGAGTGGTAATTTCCCGATACTCCACTTCAATACTTGAGAAAACAAGTAATCGGCGAAAACATGCCATCGGCGAAGTGATCTCATTGGCAAAGGTTTCATTGGCAAAACGATTACACCCCGAAAACGGCCTCTTTATTGTGAATTCAGCTTAAAATGGTTAAAAACACGGCTCCGAACTCGAAATTAAAAAAAAGTACATTTGCTCGAAATAAGGGTGTTTTAGCAAAAATGTGCTATTTTATCCAGTGCTTTTGCTCTTTTGGTGCAGTGTTTTCAAAATCAAGGTCAAGTTCAAGGTCAAGGTCTAAAATCAAGGAAAAGTCAAGATCAAGGTCACCTTGACCTTGATCTTGACCTTTATTTTAAAAAAAAAACTCAAGTTCAAGATCAAGGTCAAGATGGAACTTGACCTTGAACTTGACCTTGACCTTGACTTTGACCTTGACTTTACCTTGACCTTGAATTTATTTGACTTTGACTTAAATTATTTACCTTGACCTTTAGTACTGAGTCAGTACTACTGACCTTGAACGTGTTATTGACCTTTTTCATTTTATTGCATACTGGCTATACGTGGTACATAGCCTATCTATTTATTTTTCTTTTCAGATGTCAGCTCTATCCGCATTATCGTCAGCTCATCAAATGAAACAGAAAAGGCGTAGCCGTGACGCAATCTGGGAGAACTTCACTGAAATCGATGAAACCGGGGAGGCTAAAATGAAATGCAATGAATGCAATCAGGTAATTACTTATAAAGTCTGTAATTTTTTTATCAAACTTGATTTCTTTTGAGACTGTGACGAAACATACAACTTCGCTTAAGAGTCATTGTGAATACAAGCATAAAGATAAGCAGCAGCCGGCCAAGAAGATTCGTTTAGAACGACCAGAAAAATTTGCCGAGCCAAAGACAAGTAAGATTCTTTGCGGCTTGACTTATGTCATTCACTAACTTTTCGTTTCACAGGAACGAAAAAATTAAAAGCACTTTTGCAGCAGTTCTCCCGATTCCAGCATTGCCAATAAACGTCTTTCTACATCCTCTGATGCGTAAATTTTTGTCTGCGATGAATTCAAGTATAGACGTGAGGCCTTTAATGACTTCGCCATATATTTTGTTACTGTTCTTAGTTCCCAACTAGCTTTTCTACGATGAAAGGTCTTCTGGTCAGCAAACTTGAGCAATTCAGAACACGGTCACAGGTCTTCTCAACAAAATGCCGCAACGCTTTTCTTTGACATGTGATGTCTGGTCTGATAGTGGGCTGAAAGATGCTTACTTAGGTATGTCCCTTTTATGTAAGTTATGTTATTGGATTTTTCGCAGCTTAGGTGTTACTCTTCACTTTGTTGGCGCAGACGCAACTCTTCGCCGCATTTTTCTTGGTCTGAGACAGCTACATGGCTCTTATACAAGTTCACTGATCCGCCGAGAAACCGAAAAGTTACTACAAGAATATGGTCTAAATATGTCGTGCGCTTTCAAAATCGTGTCGGATGGTGGCAGCAATGTTGTCAAAGCTTTCAATGATATCCGCACAAGTATGACTTTTTGTGTGATCAGTGTTAGTTTTTATCTATTTCTAGTCTATTTTTTTAAGTCGAGTCTATTGTTGATGAACATGAGTGCGAAGAAGGCACAGAAGACCCACAAGAAGATGCTGAGAAAGATTATAAATCGCTCGATTTTTTGATTGGGTTTGTTTTTTTGATACTCGTTGTTGCTTAACTGACTAATACAGGGTTATTCAAGAAATTGTAATACTTTCAAACTGCCATAACTTTTTATCCCGGCACGATTTCGAAATTTTGTAAACGCAGATCGACTCAGAATTTCATGGCAATTTTTTTGGTATATAATGTCAAAATCACGATTTTCGCTTGTCCCCCCTGTGGTTTTGGTCTTGGTCTGTGGATGGCCTCTGGATGGGTAAGACCAAAACCACAGGGGGACCAAGCGAAAATCGTGATTTTGACATTATATACCAAAAAAATTGCCATGAAATTCTGAGTCGATCTGCGTTTACAAAATTTCGAAATCGTGCCGGGATAAAAAGTTATGGCAGTTTGAAAGTGTTACAATTTCTTGAATAACCCTGTATATTTGTCTTTGTAGAATAGCTTTTCCGCTTCGACTTAACTGCTTCGCACACGCTCTTCAATTGGTCATAATGCAAACGTTCAAAGAATGTGTCAATCTCGTCGATGGATATAAAACGATGGTCGCTTTGATTGGAAAGTTCAAGAAGTCCCAGGTCGCCAAAGAAGTGATTTTTTCAGGAAAATATTTTACCGTATGAATCGAAAAATTACGTTTCCAGGAACTGCATGATGCTTGTGGGGCGTATCTTATTATGCCGTCCAAAACTCGTTGGGGCTCTCAAATAGATGTGGTGGGCTGTTATCTTGGGATGAGAGACGATGTTGCAAAAGTAGCTCAAAGCAAAGGATGGGAATATCCGACCGAAACAGAAAATCTTGTAAGCATTTTAAGAAAATCTTGTTGCACAATGTTTCATACCTCAAAAAATTTTAGGTGCTCCAAGAAATCTATAAACTGGTGAAGATCTTTGCCAATGTTCTCAGTCGTGTCCAGGCTGAAAAAGCGTGACCATTTCTCAGTGCTATGGATTTGTCAAGGCCATGAATGTTTCTCTGGACAATTTTGAAGTGATTTTGGAATAGTGTTTTTAAAGGATTTATTTTTTTGCTTTTCAGGCTAACTCTCCATCAGCTATCGCGATAAAGATGAGAGAACTACTCGCTAAACGCTTTGGAAAAATTATGGATAGCAGCTTGCTCGACCACGATCCAATCTTTTTTGTTGCCACTGCACTTGATCCGAATACAGCTAATTTGTTATCTGCTGAAGACTTTGATGTTGCTGTCAACGTGATTCGAAATTTGGTAGCTTTTTCAGCGTAGGTCTCGGCTTAGGTCTAATTAATTTCAGGTCCCCAGCGAAGAGCGCGATCAGCCGTCACAAGTCCATCCAACAAACTCTCTTAACGATAATTTGGATCAAATCTTGGGCAAAATTGCTGCAGATAATATGAACACTCGAATTCAAACGGAATCGCCCCAAGTAAGTCATGGATTTTACAGGCATTGAACAGAGTGAAGTCATCAGTAGGAATCGACCCTCTCAAGTATTGGGCTTCAATGATGAACACGGTTGGTCCAATTTTTGTGTCCAGATTTTTGAGTCTTCTGATGTTGGTATTCAGGATGCAAGACCAATCGCTGTTTTTGCTATGGAGGTACTGGCCATCCCTGCAACAAGTGCTCCAATCGAAAGAATATTTTCACAGGCCGGGCTAGCTACTACCAAGCACAGGAATAGAACAGCATTTGAACTTCTTAACTCTCAACTTGTTGTGTACTGTAACTTGTATGTTGATGACATGTAGCCGTAATTTGTTTGCGTTGCTTTGTTGATCTCCAATAAAAGTTGAATCAGTTTAATATTTATATTTTTCGACAAAAGAAATAGAAAAATCTGAGCGTAAATGGTAGTCAATGTGAAAGTCAAGAAAAAGTCAATATAGAGTCATAGTTGAGGAGAAGTCAAAGTCAAGGTCAAGGTAAAGTCAAGGTCAAGGTCAAGGTCAAGGTCAAGGTCAAGTTCAAGGTCAAGTTCCATCTTGACCTTGATCTTGAACTTGAGTTTATTTTTTTTAAATCAAGGTCAAGTTCAAGGTCAAACTCAGTTTGACCTTGACCTTGAACTTGACCTTGACTTTACCTTGAGGGTCAAGTTACCTTGACCTTGAACTTGACCTTGATTTTGAAAACACTGTTTGGTGCAAAAAGTAAGATTTTGACGTAAAATTCTAGAAAATGTAAAGATTTGGTGTCCTAAAAAGTACAACTCTTGTAAATAAGTACGTTTAAATGTTTTGAAACGTTTCGGAGCCCTGTTAATTTTTTTTGTCCTAATGTCCTTTTTATATTTTTAAGATTGATACCCTTCTTCTACAGAAAAATCAGAAGGAATTTGTGCAATCAAATTTGGACTCGCGCTCGACAAAGGGCAAATTTTTTCTCGTCACCGTTACTGGCCAGATTGTTTAGGGCTAAAATGGGGTTTTTATAAATGCACACAATTTATTTCTAAATTTTCAGATCCAAAGCCATTCACAAAGTTGACATACCTGCATTTGACTGGTATTTCTTATTTTTTAAAATGGCAACCACTTCCTGGATTAAGTTATCGGATGAAAATTTAGGCCCATATCCAAGTTCCCCAGATACCAGTACCCACTGGAAGATAACAAGGAGTTCAACCAAAAACAGGACGAGCAATGTCTGGCCCACGTTGAACATCTGATTGAAGAGTGGAAGGCCAAGAACAACGATGTGGCAGCTGTGATTGTGGAACCCATTCAGAGTGAAGGTGAACGGCTTTTCACAAGGCAAATACCGAACTGTACCAAAAAATATTTTAGGAGGAGATTTTCACGTTCACCCAGCTTTTTCCATGGCCTTCAGAAGATTTGCCACAAAAAGGGGTCATGTTCATTGTGGATGAGGTAAGAACTTTCGCCAAGATTGCTCATTCTCAATTAAAAGTCAGCCGTCCATCGCGTAAATCATAGACACACTATAAAGCAAATGCAAAAAAATGTCAGATTTTCGAGGGTGCACTTCAATTTGTTTATTTTACTAAATTCATTTGGCAGACTAGGTGTTTTGGCAGAAGATTTGGCAGACTTGGTACGAATGACTGCCAGACGATTTGATACATGAACTGATTGCACTCTTTTTGAATTCGCGACTTTTTAATTTCTGTCTTTAGGTTGTTTGGGACACATTTTTGAGCTTGTCTGAACGTGAGCTAGCCTACCTTGCGCATTGGCTTTGCACAATCAAAAAAAAACTTAAAAAAGGACGGTACCTTTTTTCTGGCCGCTAATTACTCTTTTCTGGCCGTAAATTTGTTTTCAAGTTGTCGATTTTTTGGTTTTTGCATAAAAGTTGAAGTTGTGTTAAAACCATTCTACTCAAAAACCAAAAAGGAGGTAAAGATGATATAGGTCAGGATTTGCATTTTACGTCAAAAATTTTGAGTTTCAGACTATTTTGTGTTTGAAAAAAATTTGCCGTAAAAAATTTGCGGCCATTTTTTTCAAACACAATTTTGTCTAAAACCTAAAAATTTTTGATGTAAAATGCAAATTCTGACCTAGATTATCTTTACCTATTTTGAGTAGAATAGTTTTAACGAAATTTTTATTTTTATGCAAAACACGAAAAAAACGACAACTTGGAAAAAATTTGCGACCAAAAAGAGTAATTAGCGGCCAGAAAAAGTACTGTCCTTTAAAGGACCATAATTGTTGAGGCTGTAAGTGAAAACACCGTCAAAATATGTGAATCTCCCGTCAAATTTATTTCTCACCCCGTCAAATTCAAATTTCAAACAAATATGTAAATCTCCCGTCAAATTATGTGAATCTCCCGTCAAATTTAAATTTTTAGTCTAATACTGCATAAAAATTTTGCGGGAATTCGAATTTATAGTCAAAAATAACTTGGATCGCTCAGAATACCTGCTTGGAGTGGCCAGAAGCTCCTGAAAGTTGGTTTTTTGGGGAGGTAATCTGGGAGGGGGAGTAAACTTTTTGCGAAATTAAATTGAGCGGATCAGATTTCGAGTCAAAAGGCTAAATTGCTCAGAATGCCACCCTGAATCATTCTCAACCATCTTAAACCACCCTAAGCACGGATTTAGAGTACTTAGATACTGGCTTGGAGCAATTTAGTATGGGTTAGGGTGGTTTCAGATGGTTGAGAATGATTCAGGATGGAATCCTGAGCGATTCAGCCCATCTGACTGGAAATCTGATCCGCTCAATCGAATTTTCGCCAAAAGTTCAATCCCCCTTTAGTAAACCCTCAAAAAACCAACTTTCAGGGTTTCTGGCCACTCCGGGGAAGTATTCTGAGCGATCCAAGTTATTTTTGACTATAAAATTTGAATTCCCGCAAAATTTAATGCAGTATTTGACTAAAATTTGAATTTGACGGGAGATTTACATATTTTGTTTGAAATTTGAATTTAACGGGGTGAAAAATAAATTTGACGGGAGATTCACATATTTTGACGGGTGTTTTCAATTCGAGCCAATAATTGATGACGTTGAGAATTTGGCGAGTTCGAATGCGCGCGGGACAATATTTTTTACTCCAAAAATAATTTTTGATTTACCGTATTTTCTCTATTAAACGGCATGCCCATTTAATTTTCAACCCTCCGTAGGGGCCCGTTTATATGAGAGTGACCGTTAATAGAGATCCCGTTTATTTTTCAACAAAAAAAATTTTGAAAATTTTTTGACAACAATACCAATTGCATCAATTTTTTTTCATTTTTTTGAATATATAGTGTATATGATTCATTTTTTTGTTTTATTGATTTGTTTGATTGTTATGCTGTTGGTGCTAGAAATGCGGACAGGATCCTGATCCAAATTCCTAAGCCGGTTTTGTTACCACATGACCTGTGATTCACATTCCTAATTTCGGATTCAAAATCTCGCCTTTGCTTTTTAGTCAGGATCCTGGTTCAAAAAAGGCTAAAGAATGATATTAACGGAGAAGAGAGTGATATGAATGTGATTTAGTACCCGGATGAGAATCCATTAGAATTTTATTTACTGTTTAGACCTTTTTATCTAGCAACTGACGTTTGCTGATATTTCCAAGCGCAACAGAGATTTCGTCAAGATCCTCTTTTGCGCTTCAGACTGGTCGTGGAGTCAAGTGACTACAGTAATTATAGTAATGTAAAAGAACTCCTAGTTTTAAAATATTGGTCCTTGTTCAGAACATATTATTATAAAAGTTGTTCTCATTTAGGTAGTTTGATTAATAACATTATAACACCGGATTCGTTTTGAATTTTGACAAGAACTTTTAAAGTTCCAATTTAAAGGGCATCAGAGGGGGCCCTTATAATAGGAGAAGACTTCTATTATAAGAAATACGTAACTCTTTTTAAGGGATAAAGCAATAAATAAATCAGACATATTGTTGATGGACAAAATATTTTTCGGAACTCTGTGGCTACAAATAGAAGTCATATTACAAGTTTTATCAGAGAGAGAGATTCTGTGGAATAAAGCTTAAAGGCTGAAAATTGTGGCAGTTCAGTAAGAATTGTCGGCCACACTGAATTACAAATATCACAAAATCAACATATGGAATTGAAAAACTAGCTTTTAATACTGGGATAAGTCTGGAAATTATGCTAAAATATCTGACACAGTTTAGAAAAAATTGTATTTGGGAGCCCGTTTATTAGAGAGTGCCCGTTTAATAGAGATAATACGGTATGTATTTTTGGTACATCAAATAAAAAAAAGACTTCATGTAAGTGGCCTAGTAATTCAGTGGTATAGTAGCGCGATTTGGTGATTGTCGATCTCAGATTTGATTCCCGTCTCTGCTCTGATATTTTGATTATTTATGTTGATACATAATAAATCATTTGAGAAATAATTTCGAAGTAAAAAGAGTGTCCCGCGCGCATTTGAATATGCCAACTCCATTGTCATCAACAAGTATAGTCCTTTTAAAAAATTTAAAAAAATTGGCGAAAAATTGAATAAGCGCGAATTCAAAAAACAAGTGTATCGCACAAGCCTATGCACGCGATCACTTTTACACGGCCCGGAGTTTAATTTTTTCTCTGCGCTTGGCCAGGGCCGGCCCGTATAGTCAGTATAGTCAACTGTAATGGCTCATTCAGAAACCTGAAGGTGGAGTATTTGGCATAGTCTAAACACTTTACTCCAACTCCAACATATTCACGACTCGGACTTGGCTTGTGCACTTCGAGGCCCCTTTTTTATTAACTGTGAACTAGGGTAGGATTCGGTCGGTTAACCGAAAACCGGGTTTTTTTGGAAAATAAACCGAAACCGAAAACCGGTTTCAAAAAAACCGGGAAAACCAAAAACCGGGTCTAGCCAAAACCGGTTTATTTACGACAAAAATTACCGAAAATCACGTACAGGTCAGTTAACCGACCGAAATTTTTTGAAAAAACCGAAACCGAAACCGGCTTTGAAAAAACGGGTTTTTAAAAAACCGATCGATCTCAAAAAACTCGACCGAATCCTTCCCTACTGTGAACAGTTATAAAAAGTCACATTTGGTAAAGATTTTTTTTAAACTTAACTTTTAATTGAAGTAGACGATGGAAAAGAATTTTCTTTTAACATTTTTAGCGCATGAAAATTACATAGAATGCTTTAAAACAATATTCACAGTTAATGATAACAAGGGGCCCCGAAGTGCACAAGTGCCGTAGCTGGATTATCTCTGATTGGTGGACACTTGTTATGGCGGAAATCGTCTATTTAGACCGTTATGAGCTATTAGTGGCGGCAGCCTGCCAAATATGACTTTGAGCAATCAAGAAGCTTGAAAAAGTTAAAGTTTTGACGAAAAGCGCGCTCACCAATCACAAATACTCCAACTCTGGGTTTCTAAATGAGCCATAAGTGCAATGCCGAAAATATCCGGAAAATCAATACGAAAAACTATATATATTTTTCCGATTATTGCTAAACAGTCTAAAAGCTAGGAAGGCAGAAGAGAGATAATTGAAAATCTTAAAAATGGTGGGAATTTTAGGTATATTGTAGACCAGCCGGAGATTTTTGAGCCCGGCTCTGAAGCAATTTTAGAAGTTGGCCCTGCCCGGACTTTTAAAAATCCCGACCCGGGCACAAGCCTAGTATCGAATCAGCATTTTTATTGAATCGCCAGTATACCGGTTCGAATACGTAGCTTTAGCCGCAAAACTTTTAGGATTGAAAATCTACATTATTTTTTAATAGGTACAAACCGGTGGTGGAAGCAGCGGCACTTTTTGGGCTCATGGTAAATCACTCTAAATTGGTTAAATTATTGACTCCAACAAGGGTCAAATATTCAGAACAGTGGAATCTGCCATCTCCACCGACATTGTCACTTTTTCCAAAAAAAGCACTTATCGGCGGCTATTACTACAACAACAAATACAGGATCAATGAGCCTTATCGGATCTACAACACCTGGATGGTGAGCGACTAAATTGGTAGTATTGGAAAAAGTGGTTGAAATAATCAAGCGGGACAATTTGGTGCAAAGACCAAGGAAGTTGGGCAATACTTGCAGACGGACTCAAACAATTGTCCAGCTCATTCCACAACATGTAGGTTTGGGTCTTTTCGAACAATTGGTTATTGCTATTACTCAAAGACTAAGTGTAGCAGGTGCGTTTTTGAGCCGCGACTGCATAGATAGACACATTGGCTTTAAAGTTTAAAGATAGAATACCGTAAGTTATTTGAAAAGCCTCTGCCCAAAAGAGACAAAATGTACATACCGTATTTTCTGTATTGAGTCTCCCCGTGAGTTATTGTTCAACTCAAAAAAGTGGGAAATTTTGAGGTTGATTTGGAGATTTTTGGTGCTAAACCAAAATCTGAAAAGTGGTATCAGGAAAACTGGTGATATTTAAGAAAACGCAAAAACAATTTGCAAAAATATTTTCTAGGCATAGATATGAGGTCCATATAGGGGGTGTTATTAAGAGGAGGAGTTATTACAGAGGCGACTTAATACAGAAATACAGTATTCTAAAATGCCTCGAATTGGTAGTTTCTTCCACCATTGATTATATGATTCTTTTGGAAAATCCTTGGCACATTTTGTAAGATTCTGATGAAAATAAATAAATTTCTGAGAAGAATTATTGGGGGTTGTACGGTTTATTCTGTGAGATCAAAAATTAAAAAAGTGGGCTTTTAAATAACTTGGAAATGTCCTGTTGCCCATCTCCTATATAGTATTAGAGCTGTTTTGTTTGTTTGTTCACTTTTGATGTTTTGATTTTTTTTGGAGTGTTTTGTTGGGTTTTTTGGTCAATTTTTTTTAAATTGAAGCTTGAAATCTCAAGAGTCGAATGGTAGTTTTAGATTTTGGTTTTGAAAATTTTTTCGGTTTCAATTTTTGGGTTTTACTGAGCAAATTGGTGATTTTTTGCTTAAAAGAGTCAAAATCTCGGAGCTAAGTGGGTCAGACGGAGCGCTTGCAAATATTTTCGTGTAGCGCAGAATCTCAGCTTCATTTAAAAAAAAAATTGGCGAGAAATGACGACTTTAAAGTGGGGATGTGTCAAAGAGTATGGAGGTGGTCATTTAGGGAATTGGAAATTTGGTTTCTTTGGCCCTTTTGAATTTTTCTTTTTTTGTCTCGCGAGGAAAGTTGTTTATATACGAGTTTACTAGCTGCTTTTTGTTGTTTTGTATTTTTTCGTTTGTATTTTATTTTTTTGTTTGTGTTTTTTTTGTCTATTAGCAAGTGGGTGGTGAGAGTGTACCAGGACAGTGGATAAACGAGTCAGATGTAGTAGGTTTATCGAGAGAGTTAATTAGGGGAATCTATTCACAGTAAGTAAGATAGGAGAGTGAGGTGAGATGGGTAGGGGTACCTGGGAGTGTGTAGTACCTGGAGAGTGGTAGGAGTAACCGGGAGTGGGTAGGGTACCTGCGAAGTGGGTAGGGTACCTGGAGAGTGGGTATGGGTAACTGGAGAGTGTGTAGGGGGTACCTGGGAGAGTGTGTAGGGTACCTGAAGAATATGTAGGGTACCTGGAGAGTGGGTAGGGGTACCTGGAGAGTGGGTAGGGTAACCGGGAAGGGGGTAGTGGTACCTCGAGAGTGGGTAGGGGCAAGAAGAGAAGGGTTAGGGTGTGTTACGGGTTATGGTTTGTTATTGATTACGTTAAAGAAACGCCCACAAACATGCTGTAAACATTTGTACTTCTTTTGAGCTCTGAAAGTTGACACTACTCAAGTAGTGTCGGTTTCGTTTTAAGAGATTTTTTGAAATAAATTTTGACTTAGAATGTTGAGTTGAATCACTAAAAAATTACGTAGTGCACACCTGCCCATTCAGGGCTACAAATAGTATAAAAATTAGTTGAAGTTATTTTGTGGATTACGTTGAACTATCGCCGACAAAATGCCCTGTCCTTTTTTCAAGCTTCTGAAAGTTGACACTACTCAAGTAGTGTCAGTTCTTTTTGAGAGATTTTTTGAAAAAAATGTTGACTTTAGAATGTTGAGTTGAGTTACCGAAAACATCACATAGTGCACACCTGCCCATTCAGGGCTACAAAATGGTTATAAAAATTTGTTTGTGAAATTGTTTTGTGGGATAACGCTGAACTATCGCCGACAAAATGCCCTGTCCTTTTTCAAGCCCTGAAAGTTGACACTACTTAATAAGGTGTCAATTCAAGTGTCAAAGAATTAATTTAAATGTTTTGTTGTCTTCAAATGAATTTTTTTTTGCTACTTATTTTTTTCTGATGTACTAACTATTTTATAAGATTTTTTGTATCAAGGATTATTTTTAAAATTTCTTGTTACACTGCTTTTACTGGCTTTTTTTAGAAATTTAATGGCAAGAAAGAGCAAAAAGCAGCCAGCAAGAAGAAGCTAGACGTGAAAAAGAGCGTTTACGCTCTCAAGAAAAAAAGGTTAGTAATTTTGAGTTTTTGATAAATGAATAACGTGATTTGCTTTTTTAGAAGCGGAGAGTTCTCGCGAGCCTGTACCGATCGCAGGACTTCAGGGTAGTGATAGTTTGCCTGGGGCTTATCCCTGTCGTAGATCGACTTGGCGAAACACGTCTCTCCGACGAAAACTGGGATTTTGCCTCTGTTCTGGCTTGCTGATTCAATGGCAGTGAAGACATGAGACTGGGTGAGTGGTTTGTCTATTATGGCCATGAGTATGAACGAGATTCTTAGATCTGATAGACATGATATTTTGATGGACAGAAATGAATTCAGAAGATATATAGATACGGAGGTTCTACAGAATTTAATGAGCAGTGATGAGGCACAAGTCAATGATAGTATTCTCACAGCTATTTTGAACCTGTATAAGATTAGAAACAAGAGAGAAAGTAGTTGTTTGTCTACATTTTTTTGCACATGAGACGAGAGAAACAGGTGGACAAAAACATGTATCAAGGAGATATAGATACTTCGAAGTTGCATAATACCTGTCCATATCCTTCCGGGAAAGTGGACATTGGACATGCGGCATTTACAAGAGAGATGAAGCTATATTATTTTATGATTCTTGGAGATAAGAGAGGATCGATGCCTGAATGGATCAAGAGATGCTTGAAAGAGCTGTTAAGGAGTGACAAATAGTGTCTATGAAAACGTGATTCTGGAAATCGTACCAGTAGGTAGTTGAGTCGAGTACCAATACACGAGATTCTCTATTAACCAGCAATATATAGCGTTAACTGTGGCATTTATGTCGCGTTAAATGCTGAGTCTTATACTACGAGACCAAGAGACTTTGAATTAAGAATGTAGATATAAAAAGTGAGCGCGCAAGGTTTTTGAAAATAGTGTTAAGTCTTTGCGATGAAAATTATCGTACGTAATCAAACGAAACTTGGCAGCATTAAGCAGGAGACAATTATATTACAAAATTATAGAAAAGAGAAGGGCTAATGAGACGGAGGAGGAAGAGGTCCACTGACTGATTGCACAAGAGGAAAGACAAAGAATGTCTAGAGGTAATGAGACGAGGAGGAGGAGAGTCCACCAGACTCATTGCACAAGAGGAAGACAAAGAATGTCTAGAGATAATGAGACTCAAGAGAGAGGTCTAAGAGATTATCAGCCGAGACAACAAGACATGAGAAAAACGTTAAAAGAAAGTTGATTCGAAAATTAATTTCCAATACAAATGAATGACGTAGAATTTTGTGACCAGGAGATTGTGTCCGAAATGTGAAAATTGCAGTGCTTGGTTTTTTGAAGGTGAGTTTGTCAAAGGGACACATGGGCCGAAGAAATTTAATAAATGCTGTAACTTTGGAACATCAAATTATCTTGGCCATTTGAAAGCTATCCGCATGAGTTTGTTATGCTATTAGTAGAAAAAAAGGTCAACAGTCAAAATGCTTCACGAGCACATGAAGAAACTATAACAGTGCTACGCTTCGGGTCTATGAGAGCAGAGAGCCAAGATAAAAGTACAATGCCATGTTTGTTACAAGATCAAGGTCAGATTTACCATACGGTAAATTTGGCTGCTCATCCAGAGCCCATTGAGAAACCAAGTTATGCTCAAATGTTTTTTATTGATTCAAAAAAGCGATTGACTTAAGACTAGAGCATCTGCCAACGAGAAATGTAAGCAAGAAGTGATGGGAAATTATTGATCAAGTATTATTTTCTGTGAGCCGTATTATCATGCTTTTAAGACTATGAAGAGGTTGAACGACGGAAAATGAGAAAGCGAGGACAAGAGGGTAGAGAGCCGCATAAAATAAGTTTGGTCTTTGATGTTAATGCTGACGTAGACAAGAGACGTTACAATATTCCACGATCCGATGAGGTAAGCAGCTGTTTTGTCCTGAAGATGGGAGAGCAAGTACCTCCTCACGAGGGAATTGCGATTCACCAAAAAGGGAAAAAAATTGCAAGTCCTGTCAAAGTTTGATAAAAGACTGAGTCTATGATATATCCGTTGTTTTTCCCAAATGCAAAAGGAGGTTCGTAGGCGGCATGAGAGATCAGTGGCAGGATAATCACTTTCATGAGTATTTAAGACATTTAACTGCGATTCGACCAACAAAAGCTTTAGTTAGAAAGAAAAGGTAGACGAATAAATTGTGAGTCTAAAGAATTTGTACAAATGATAAATTAGTTTGGAGTAAAGAGCCAGGAGAGTTAACTGATTTCAATCCTTGAGATTAGGAGGAAAGCTCTACCAGCATTTTAGTCGATTCGTATGGAAAGCTAACAGATAGATTAGTTACATGAGATATCACCAAGAGAGTTGAAGGTCGAGGAGTACAAGGTCTTGAAAGACTATTTGGAAGGACCGCAGATAAACAGGGAAAACGAGTCGGGAGAACCGTGATTTTACGTCAATTTCAAAGGAGTCCACGGCATTGTGCCCAAGCTTACAAGATAGCATGGCCATGGTTAGATATGGAAATGTCTTTTTGGCAAATTAAATGTTGAAAACATGAGAATTATATGAGTGTTGATAAAGTTGATGAAGCTGAGCCGAAAAACTTGTAGAATACCCCGATGAATTTTTGCATTTCTTTGAGTGAAGGTGGCTACCCGCCCCATGAGTTGAACTGCAATAGATACTCCAGTAATGTTATTAAGAAATTTGAATCCTGCCATGGTCTTTGTAATGGGACAAGAATTTAGTAAATAATGACAGAAATCATTTAGATGTGAGTTGTTTATTGGGGAGAGAGCTGGCCAAAGAGTTTTGATTCTAAGATCACATTAACCAGTTCAAAAAGAAAATTCCCCTTTACATTGCAGAGAAAGCAGTTCCCGTAGATTATGTTATGCGATGACAATTAACAAGAGTCAAGGTTCAAACCATAGATTTCGTGGGATTGATTGATAGACCCCGTTTTTTCGCATGGAATGACATATGTTGCCTTCTTCAGAGCAAGAGGTTGGTATTGCATTAGTTGCAGTGAGTTCTGGATAAAGGAAACAAAGTCAAAAATATAGTTTGGAAAGAGGTTCTTTTGAAAGATGAGTAGCGATTAAAAGTTAAATGAAGAAAATGTCCCACGAAGAGTGAAGAGAACTGTAGAAGGTCTTACTGAGTTGATAGGGTACCAGGAGAAAAGGTGAGGCATTATTTTCAAATTCGTGGCTAAGGTCAGATGATCTGCGCATAAGTTTTGCTTATGTATTTTTTTTATCAATTTCTACAAAGTTAATCACACAAAACATTCAATAAAGGTTTTAGAATCGTGTGCAGTTTTCTGTCTTGCTATTGGCATTATTTTTCGTATTTTAAACGGTTTTTTCATTGAAAAAATCTCTCGGGTTTGTAGAAATTTGTGACATGTCTATTCTCCGTGTGATTTTAACGATAAATTTACAAGACTCATGGGTGCAATTCAGAAATTTTCGTCCTCGAAAAATTAATTCTGTAAAGTCTATACGCTTTTTCAGCGTCTCCGAGAAAAAAAGTTGTATACGTGCAGCAGCAGCACACCCAAGGCAGGCAGACAAGAAGGCAGGCACGATCCCCAAAGCCACTAAGAAGCACCCCAAAAAGCAATCAGGGAAGAGGCACAAGAAGGATGATTGCTGAGAGAATTACGAGTGCGAGCGAAAACACCACCTAAAAAGCTTATATAATCGGGGATGAGAGCTGAGAAAAAGGAAAAGTATTACCAGGAAATAGAATTTAAGCCACATATTATTCTTTTTTCTGCTTGACGAATGAAATTGAGCAATAGACAGACCATCAGACGACATGACGGCACCTTAACAATTTTTTTTGCGTTGAGAGATACTGAAACAGCGAGAAATACCAAGAGAAATAAGCTTGATTCGCACCCTTGGTTTCCAATCTTGGTGCGAAGAATAGTCCTTGAACTGATCTTTTTAGCGCCTCTGAAGGATAAAAAGATCAATTTGGAACAGATATGGAACGGATAAATAAAAAATCAAAAAAAAATTCACAGAAAAAAATGTTAGGCTTTTCAACAGTATTTGTGAAAAACGTAGTTTTTGAAGTAGGTGATGCTCTGTCGACAAGAAGGTTAAATGTATGATATCAGAGAGTCAAAGGGAATTTGCAAGAGAGTTGAGCCATGAAACAGAGTATTTACGCCAAAATTGCAAGTAAGATGACCCAACACACGTTCTCGAGCTAATTAATCAATCGTTGTAGACTATTGAGTTTTCGGTTGAATTGTTTAGCTGATCAAACATCGAATTAGTAATCTAAAAAATCATTTTGAATTGTGGATTGAATTTTGAAATTGAAATTTTGCTTAAGAATACCGGTTTGCAATTTTCTTTTTGGGCGGTATTTTATGCAAAAATGGCTGCATCTTTTTCTTTCCACAAATTTCTTTTTTTAGACTAATGGTGAATTGAATGTTATTATAATACTGTTTAGTAAATTCGAGCTTATTGGTCAAATTGCAATTATGGCTCAGATTCCATTCACGGACTCCAGGTTATCAATGAATGGAAGCCAGAAAAAGCGCTCCGCTTTTCCGAAAGTTTGTGTTCACTAGCTTTTTCTTATGTTTTTGGTTAAATTGTTTTTCAGAAATGTAGTGCTCGAAGTGGTTGGAAAAACTAGCGTCGTGACGACCAAAAACTCGGCGTATCAGCATGTCTTCCTTTCGAACGGAGACAGCCACTATCGATTGATCGTTTGGAAAGAGAAGCTACAGGAGTGTTCTGAAAAACTGAAAATTCAATCGGTAACTTTTTAGATTCAGTAGTATTCCTGTTAGACCTTGAACTTTGAGAAAAAAAAGTTGAAAAATTTCATGGAATTTTTCAGGTTTTCGTCTCTCTGGCCTGAAAGTAGAAGTCTTCTTCTTCAACGACAAAGATGTTGTGCCAGCCGAACTCCACGCCAATTCCCAATTTGTATGCATTACCGACACCAGATCACTGTGCTGCTCAACAAGCCCTTGGTGGCGTATCCGGAGAAGAATATGTTCCGCCGTTCTGGAAGCCGATTAAACAACTTATATTGGGCGATGTCGAAATAGGTTGGTTTGCTATCTATAATAATATGTAGCATTGAACATTCAGCTATGAGTGTTTTGTTGCTGAACAAGCCTATTCAAAAGTCGATTCTACTAGATGGTGACAATCGCTACGGAGTGTTCTCTCAGATTGGTGATGCAAGTGCTTTTAAGATATCATTTTTCGTTGTCTTCAACCCAAAGATGAAGAGGAGAATGAAATAGCAGAAGAACTGCAAACCAATATGGAGCTCATGATTGCAGGCGGCAAAGTCATTCGTATGTCCTACCTTTTAGATATTTCTGCTTCACCTGTTCAAGGACAATGCGTTCTAGGTATGTCTGACGATAAGATGATGCTAATGGTGTCGAAAATCTATTGCCTGAAACAAGTCGTGGAAGCTGATCAGAAGTTGACCCGTCTCGGAAACTATGAAGAGGTAACATTGGCTAATCCTCCATCGGTGAAGAAGCCCGTCGTTCAGATTTTTTCTGAAATTGTCTCCAATGAAATGTTTTGAAATGTCATGCCTGTGGTGTCGTTGTTACTGTCAAATAAAAGTGTCCAAAAATGGTGTAGTTCCATTTGTGTTGATCGTGTGCCGAGCGAAATTACTTTGTGTTTTTCTTTTGTGTTGTTTATGATTGAGATTAGTTTTGAATTGCGTTGTATACAAAAAAGTATTTTTTATATCCGGTTCATCAAGCAGCGTGGCCGCGAGCGTTAGGGCCGGCGCAGCGGCCCAACGCGAGCTAGTGTACTAGTAAATGATTTTTTATTAAGCGTTGGATTCTCTTACACCGACGGATGTTCTAAAATTTTCAAGTGGTCGAATGAGCTCTTTTACATGGGAGAGGATGGTAATCATTTTTTCAAACATAAACAGCTTTTCGATTCGTCAAAATTTAGGAAAGAAAGTTCCTGTCCATTGCGAAGCTGCAATTTCCATCGAGATGGTCGCACTACCAAGGAGTCTCTACGCGATGAAAATGACCTTGAAAAGCAATATTCAATCTGCGCAACCAACTTCAAGAAAAACGACAAGAGCAATCAGGCGGGATATTTGGCTTACTTCTCGTTGTCCGGCAATCTCAACGTGAAGTCTCTGTTCGCTTTGTGAGTCACCCATTTTTTCCGCTTCAAATTTATCTGATGGTTTCAGCCTCCTGAATACAAGATTCTTGAGCCTCAGGTTCGGCAGAAAACAGAAGCTCCTTCCCCAGCGCTAGCGTTGTGGATATAATCGCTATTAGTATCTCGGGTGTTATGTAAGCGGGACCGATCTTTGTAAAATTGAAGTAGTTATATCTTTTAGTGTGGCTGGTTTGCTGATTCTTCTCCTCATCTACATCTGCTGGAAGTATGCCTGCCGCCCAAAGCCTGTGTTGCCAACTGCTTCCACTGCAAATCCATCTGCACTATGGCTGTGACTTGCTTGCCGGATGTGAAGGTGGTCAAGCCAACTGCTACTACTCAGCCTCCGCCGGTGTCTTGTGATTTGAAGCAAGGGTTCGTCGTAGCCACAGTTAACACTTAGCCAAGCTCATAATTCATTTCAGCAGAAACCAGTTCCGATTCTGCAGCTCCGGTGTCTAGTGAGTTGAAGCAAGGGTATGTATTCCAGATTTGAGGTATAATTGACGTGAAAATTCCATTTCAGACAGAAGCCAGCTCCGATCCCACCGCCTCCTGTGTCTGTTGTGGAAAAAAAGCAAGTCCTTATTGTCAACTTCAATAATCATGCTATTATTTAGTCTGCCGCAGTTCCTTCAGACAAGCTTCTTGCCATAGATGATGGGGATGAGGTCAGACTGGCCCGAACACCATCGAAATCACAAGTCTTGAGAAAAAGCGCCGCAAAAATCGTCGAATGCTGAAAGCTGTGGATGATGATGAAAGCCGGCTGCGCTAAGAAGCAGAAGCCTAGCTCTAAGAAATAAGAATGGTGGCTAGAAAACAAGGGGAGTCATGTAAACATCCTTATATCGTATCTGTAATGTTATTCTATTGTACTCTATCGGGATACCATACATTGTAAGGGTTGGGTGAATCAATAAATTATTCTGCTGTAACTGTGTTTGTTGGTGTCTTGTTGTGTGTCTTTCGTATTGCATCGAAAACCTTACTTGCTTTAGATTTCGGCATGGTATTTGGGACTTTTGGGGACTCTTTCATAATTCGTGCCTAGAAAACAGAAAAATTCCGGAAAGCCTTTATGTCAATTCAAAATCGGCAGTTACATAATTTCCTAATACCGTATATTCTTTAATAAGAGACCATGCTCTTTTATTTTTCAACCCCTGAAAAATCGGGAAATTGTCAATCAAACTCTGAAATCCTTAGTCATAAAATTTGGACATGGTCGTTTATTAGAGACTCTTAATAGAGTGTGGTCTTTTATTAGAGAATATACGGTAGTTGTAATGGACGGCATTCAATGGAAAGCATTGAAGACAAAGAGAAATTTTTCCGAGATGTTAAACTATAGCGAGGAGCGGGAGGCAAGTCAGATGGAGTTTGAGGGGGAAAACGGAATGCCAATTTGATGTTCTTAATGCTGTGCATTTGAAAAGAATTGAAAATGATGTGAGCATTGATGAAAAAAAACACATAAGTGTGTACAAATTATATATACAAAAATGGGTAAGGACATACGTGGAAAGAGCACTTAAGAAAATAGTCTCTAAGCCCGTAATTACATACGCGAGTCGAGGTCGTGGTCGTGGTCGAGGACGATCGACAAAAGGTGCTTACATAGGCAGGTCAAGCTCGAATAACCAAATTTTACTTTTCAATATATATTTTTAGAGGATTAGATAGCCGAGAATCGGCAGGCCTAAGAACAGATATTTAAACATCCATCTCCAACTGTAAAAAACTTAAAATTACAGAAGCCAAGAAAGGCGCAAACCTAAATTAACCCGGAAAAAGCCCGGTCACCAACCAATTTCTTGTGCTTATATTTTCAGCCCGAAATTCTGAACAAAAGTTCCTATCAGCACAACCGGCTTTTAAGTGTTAAGATGTCCACTTTTAATTTGGTATCCCCAAATCCTACTTTTCCTTCGAAAAATCTCATTTTGGCCAAAGAAATGAATGAAATTTCAGTGGCCACTATAAGCAGTAGGGGGAGGTGGAGGACTGTGACAGAAGAAACACTATGGTGGGGTCGATGGTACACAATCAAACGGTCCTTCACCAAGTCTAAAGTCTTCAAAAAAGACCTCAAATACACGTCTAATTATTTTGCACACTATTATTCTCTTGAAAAAACTATAAAAACATGCAGCAGACACAGCTACCACATTAAAAAACGTTTCGTCAGACTAATACACCGCTTACTGTGATTTTTGCCTCCACAACTAGGTTGGGTAATTCTCCGGAAAAAGTATTTCTCCGGGTAATTACCGGATGATTTCGGGTAATTACCCAAGTAATTACCAAGAATAAGGCCAGAAAAGTATTTTTCCGGGTAATTACCCGGGTAATTACCATCAACCAACCCTATCCACAACAAAAGAAAAATGACAAAAGAAATAGCTTGCAGCGCAAAATGTTTCAAGCGTATTTATTCGAAAAAATTTTTTTCTGAGAATACAATTTTTTGCATGTAACATAACAAATGATGGCGAATGTAAGTCACAGCTATAAAAAAACACAAAAAAGACTGAAAATGCAAAACAAAGTAGCCAATATCCAATGAGGCACAAAGCGGACTACACAAGCATATCAACAATTTTGGCTGAAATTAGTTACTTTACAAAAATTTATGAAACATGATCAAAAATTAAAAAAAATGTTTTATTGTCATGAGCAATTATTCTGGGTCTTTTTGCAAATTAGTCGGCAATTGTTGCAGGATTTGGTGGAAATAAGAACTTTTAGGCAAGTCATTATAATGGAAGAATTTTTCAGGCAGCTTGTTTGTTGCGACCAGGTGCAGGGCTGGCGGAACGCCTGAAATGCAATTTTTTATTTATGAGAAATTAAGCCGAAAATTGATAAGTAAAGTGGATATATAGGGTTTTTATCGTAGTTTGGCAGACTGGCAATTAGCGGAGTCATCCACTGCGCAAAAGTTTGGTAATGTGGCTAACGATTGACTCTTGTTTTACTTTTCGGATCATAATAAGCCAAATAAGCAAATGGGAACATGCTCCTCATGTACTCTTAGAGCTTATTAGATAGGTAGTTTCTTAACCCCAGGAGTGCTGCAAAAATTGATCAAAAGGTTGTTTTTCGAGAGAAAAAAAAGTCCGATTGAAGTACAAGTCACATTGCTAATTGGCCTGCCATAGCCGATCACTCGGGCTATAGAAGTCGAATCGATAACACTGGTGCAGGGGCGACGGTGAATTCATCTACACCGAATTCATCTACACCTAATTCATCTACACCTAATTCATCTACAAACGAATTCATCTACATCGAATTCATCTACATCGAATCATCTACATTTGGCATTCTGTTTTGCGACACTGCATATTAAATTTTCCTTTTCTTACGAGAATTCTAGTCACGGCTTTGACTCTCAAAGGGTCTTTAGCGGTCAGATTATACTTTGTAGGATGTACTGGAAGTAAACCTTATTCATTACTTTTCAGAGTAGATGCATGTTTCGTTTTATCAAGAAGGTTCTTAAGAATCACAGTTAAAATGATCAACAAAAACAAGTATAGCTACGCGAGTGACGATAAATTTTCACACAGCACCAAATCTATTGGAAAAGCAACTTCGCCTTTTTTTCAAGCAAAATGTAATCTGATTTATGGGCAAGCAAAGTCCCACCACATCAAAAATGCTCATTACACCAGATTTTTTTAAAATCTTAAACTTAGCTGAACGAGTTGACATACAAGGACATAACACGTACGTACCGATTTATTACTAATACAAAATGGCTACACATTAACCTACACCCCAAAACTTTGTCGCGCCTCTAATAAACCTAGTCAAACTATCCGTTTTATTTTATCAGAAGGCTCCTGTGTAAAATAACAGTCAACAAAATAAGAGATAAATGTGAACAAAAAGATAGCATTACGTAAAAGACAATTTTCCAGCTAATATTTCTTCAGTGATTATTTTGCGGAAAGCATCCATTTCTTTAGCTTCGAATTCCATCGAACCTTTCTAGATGCCCACTCTGCAAAGACGCACGTAAATACGCCGCAGTCGTCACTGTTGAGCTATCGTGGTAACTCCTGAAAATCAAATTTCATTAAAATAAATAATCAAGTTTGTATTATTTACTTTCATGCAAAGACCCGACCAAGTCAAACTTTCCAGACCTGAGATACCAGTTCGCTCAGAAAATTCTTTAGAAACTCCCTAAACAATTTCGGGGTAGAACATTTGAAAAGTTTCCAGTTTCTTACTTTAGCAAATTGAGGTGTTTAGTGCCATCGACACGTAAGGAATCGTAGTACAGGATCTTTTGTTTAATCATATCAACGACCTTATTTTTGGAAATGTAGGATTATCAACTTGAAAAAAGTATACCACAGAGACCAGTGATCAATTGTGTGAATCGGCACCGAAAGAATATCGTAGCGGAATAAGTGTACGGTTCGCCAAACACTTTGGTCAAGCATCACCATCGACCCCTTTTCCACAAGCTGCGTGTAAAAAAGCGAATCGTAAGCGTAGGCTTAAAACAAAAAATAGAACATGTAAAGATCACAGTGAAAATTCACCCTTGGCAGCTCCGAGTTCTCATTACTTCGCTCCACGATGAGCTTCAAATAGTAGTCGATAATTTTATCGTTCAGCCACTCTTTTGGTTGAAGTCGCTTAATGTCCGCTGTCCTATAGTCATTTGGAATCTGCTTGCACCAATCTCATCGAAAGAAGCATCAAAAGAAACATTTTCATCTAAAGATCAAGCAGAATTATAAGATCTTCAAAAATAAGCTTGCCATTCAGAGATATAACGTCAGCAGATCGAAGGATTTCTTGGACTTTTTCGCCTCGTTTTTTTCCACGACAATCAAGGTCGCATTCGTCGGCAAGCACTAAAACTAGACTAAAGCTATAAATGAGTCTAAAAAAATACCTTGCAATAAATTTGAAGAGTTAATGGTTACACTTCCTAGATTAATTGCAATCGCTTTCAAAAAGTCCACCTTTGTTGGAAACTCATGGTAGCGGCCAACAACCTTTTTGATCCGCTCATTTGCATGTCGATAAGCAATACTCTTCTTGGTGTGTTCTCGCCTGCATAATATGCCGCTACTCGCTGCTGAGACAAAGCAAATTCCTTTCGGAGCCCTTCAATAAGCTTCCATATTGTCGGATGAGATGCTGCCATAGTCCGGATCATTTGACCATTGAAAGACTCGATTCCATTACTTGTTGTTGGCTCTCCTGTCTCGATTAGCACTCGAATATTCCATGCTTTTGTATCAGGGTTTTTATAACCCAAGATTAGAAGATAAACAACGTATATGGTAAGTAAACCGTAGGGTGGGTAAGTTAACCACTTATAGAATCCATAGGCCATCCGAAGTGGGAATAACCACCTGAAGACAAGGAAAATCACCTAAGGTATTATTGGGCACCTTTTCTGTTGTAATCAAAATGATGAGTAATGGAGGTAGATACCTCTTAAGAGTAGGTCCTTTGTCAGGCATTAAGAATCCTAGCTGTTAAATAAGTGAACTCATTTCAATACAAAATGTAGGGGAATTTACCTGTGGGGAAATTTACCATGTAGGGGAATTTACTGTGGGGGAATTTACCGTGGGGGAATTTACTGTGTAGGGCAATTCACCTAATGCCCTTAGAAACTCTTATGAAGGTTACACAGAATGCCAAAATGTAGATGAATTCGATGTAGATGAATTCGTTTGTAGATGAATTAGGTGTAGATGAATTAGGTGTAGATGAATTCGGTGTAGATGAATTCGGTGTAGATGAATTCACCTAGTGCCCTGGTGCAGTATTTCATAATTCAATGTCAAACTCAACTTAAAACTTGAGTTTAGTAAGCTCAAGGTGGTTCTTGATGATAAAAAAGGCGATATCAATATGCTGAAAGTTTATTTTGTTGATCGAATGAACTTGATTTTAGATTTGTCGAACACGCTGAGCACGATTTCGCCGTCAGTAATTAGGTATCGTCTGTTGCAGAAATGTCTGTATAGGCGCCGATAGGTGTCTGCCGACCCTTGTGTTATATATCATTTCAAAAAAGTTTATAAGCGTGATTTTTTTAAAATTGGGCCTAAAGTTGACGATAGTGATTTTCGGGATATCCTGAATTATGACATATATAACATACACACAAAATACGCTGAACACGATGGCACGCATCGATTTTCTGATTTTCTCATTCAGTTTTGAGATATTGGCCTCCGAAGCAGTGTTTTCAAAAGTCAAGGTCAAGTTCAAGGTCAAGGTAAAACTTGACTTTAAAACTTCAAGGTCGTTTTTCTCGATTTTTAGTAAGGAAAAAGGGTCTGAATTTTTTTTCCTATCCCTGAAGTCAAGATTTTGCGCTGAACAAAACGTACTTTTCAGAATAACGATATAATTTTTGGCAAGATGAGATATATCCTAAAGTCAAGGAAATCACTTGATTTTACCTTGACCTTGACTTTCGCTAAAATCAAGGTGATTTTACCTTGACTTTAGGCTATATCTCATCGTGCAAAATTATTCGTTTTCTGAAAAGTATGTTTTGTTCAGCGCAAAATCTTGACTTTAAGGGATAGGAAAAAAATTCAGACCCATTTTCCTTACTAAAAATCGAGAAAAACGACCTTGAAGTTTTAAAGTCAAGTTTTACCTTGACCTTGACCTTGAACTTGACCTTGACTTTTGAAAACACTGCTCCGAAGTAAAGCGCTCTCAATTTTGACACTCGTTCAAACTTTTGATTGCTAAAAGTACTTCCCATGATGTTTCATGAAAGTCGGAACAGCAGTGACAATTATGAAAAAAGTCTTTTCATAATCCGAAAAAAAAGATGAAAAAAGTCTTTTCATAATTAATATTTCAATTTTTGTCCGTACTGTTAAATAGCAATCAAAGACAGCCCAATCCTGTTTGATGGGACCAAAACTGCGATTTTACCCACCAAAAGCCCAAACCCAGGGTAGGTACCTCCTGGGCAGGTGTATATCCACCTCGGTGACCTGAAATTTTAAAAAAATTTCATATAAAAAATAAACCATGCTATCGAATGTTAAATCGTGTGGTGAATTAGGTTTGATAAGACCAAAACCCCGATTTCACCTACCCAGACCCCAAAGCCGGAATGGGTACCTTCTGGTCAGGTGGATCAGCCGGATCGTCTATAAAATTTCAAATTTCAAATTTCAAAAACAAACCATGCTATCATATGTGGAATCGTGTAGGGAATTGGGTTAAATGAGACGAAAACTCCGATTTCACGCACCAAATCCCAATATTTCGGGCAGGTACCAACTGGCCAGCTGGACCACCAAAACCAAGTGGTCGTCCACTTGGAGCAAAATTTTTTTTACGTTTTCGGATTCCAAAACATATTTTCTGCATTATTTGATCATTCTCAAGATGGTTTGATAATTGTAAAATTACGTTTTATCGACAAATTTTTGAGTTATCGCTAACGATTGATTTTGAGAAATCAATCGTTAGCAATAACTCAAAAATTTCTTGATAAAACGTGATTTTACCACTGTCAAACATCTTCACCATGCTCGAATTAGTCCAGAAAACAAGTTTTGAAACCCGAAAAAATGAAAATTTTTTTGCTCCAAGTGGTCGACCACTCGGGTTGGGTGGTTCAGACTAAAAATTTGAATTCCCGCAAATTTTTTATTTGGAGTTTTATGGTTTCGGGTGGTTCTGGATGTTTGCGGGTGGCTTGAGGCGGTTTTGAGTGGTTTGCGGTGGTCCGGACACATTTTAAAAATTTTCGAAAAAAACGTAAAAAAACTGCCTTGGTCCCCCCTGTTGTTAAAAGGTTTGTTTTATGAAAGTGGCAAACCTTTTTCTCGAGAAAAATGGTTTGTAGCAAACGGTTTAGATAGTTTGCTGCAAACTCTTGGTTTGGTCAAACGGTTTAAGAGGTTTGCTACAAACTGTTTGCAGCAAACAGTTTGAATGGTTTGCTGCAAACCGTTTAAGGCTCCGGCAAACGGTTTGTCCAAACGGTTTGCCGGAGTATAGAAAGTGCCAATGGATTTTTATGAGAAAAAGCCGAGTTATGAAAAAAATTTTCATAATTACCACTGCTGTTCCGACTCCTGCAATAATCACCGGGGCATATAATACCTCACTAGAAAGCCCATTATCTCTTGGTACGGGTTCGGGTCCAAAATTGGAAAAATTGGATCGTAAAATTTTATGATGAAACATGGAACGCAAAAGCGGCAAAACGACAAGAAAACGGCAAAATTTTTCAAAAAAGAATTATTTGAGAACGGCAAAAAAACGGCAAAATTTTCAAAAAAGAATTAATTTGAGAACGGCAAAAAACGGCAAAATTTCTCGAGTAATTTTTTGCCGTTTTTTAATTCATTTTGCCGTTTTTTTGCCGTTTTTCAAGTTTCGGTAAAACTTGCCTATGTTTTGCTGGTTTTTTACTGCCTCTGACCCATATTTCATGGAGAATTAACACGTTCAGACCTTTTACACATTGATCAATATCACAATCAGCAGTATTCAAGCAGTTAGGTTGAAAAATAATGCTAATAAAAACCATTAGAATTAGACTTGGGCACCAGAGCTAGACCAAAAAAGCAGGAATTTATTCATTTTCAGGTAAATTTCGATGATTCAAGTTACATAAGCTTTAGCTGAACCGTCAAAACTACAAAGGGCATGAATCAGCTAGTTGAACAAAAGGATTCTGGTAGGCTCTAACATTCTTTTACTTATACAGCTTTTTAATCAATGACAATATTAATTACTTGTGGTTTAGGTACTCCAGTGAGATAGGTTTAAATTTTTCTGTACAAATTGTACTTTTTTGAACATACGCTGCGACTGCACACCACCCGGCAAAGTCACCAATAAATGTAGCATCCAACTCATGGTGTAGCCGGACACGCTGGAAACTCTGGACTTTGTTGGGCTATATGTGGTCAGAGTGTCCCTTTCTATGTGCCTTCGTGCTCCTGCCCATGACAGTATGGCTAGGCCTTCGTAACATAACTGTCGGAGCACGTTAACTTCATGCAAGAGGCTGCCTAGCGAAAGTGGTTATAAGCCGCATACTATTTACTGTAAACATCTGCCGGACTTATATCATTAACTTTCAAGTACAACGGGTCATTTAGGTATCTTATTCTCATTAAGGTATTTACCAATTGTTGTTTTTTATCGATCAGTATTTCAGGCCTTGAACGACCGTTCGATCTTCTATCTGAATCACTTAAGTTTTTCTATGTGATATTCAAGCATTAGTCGCTGTATTAAGTGACCTAATTTAGGTCATTAATCAGGTCAGTTCCCGTATATTCTCTATTAAAAGCCTTCCTCGAAATCCGGAATTTACTTGACTTATTCTTTGCGTTTTGTATCACTTTTCGGTTTCAACCTTTAAACATTTTATATTCCGAAACTTAGCTGTGAACCTGGGCTGCCTTTCAGTGAGTTATACGTAAAAAGTCTTATCAAAAAATAGGTCAAAAAACAAGAATAAGTCAAAGAAAGGAAGGCTTCTAATAGAGAATATACGGGAACTGACCTGATTAATGACCTAATACAGCGACTAATGCTTGAATATCACATAGAAAACCTAAATGATTCAGATATAAGATCGAACGGTCGTTCAAAGCCTGTAATACTGATCGATAAGAAACAAAAATAGGTAAACACCTCAATGAGAATAAGATACCTAAATGACCCGTTGTACCTGAAAGTTAATGATATAAGTCGGCAGATGTTTACAGTAAATAGTATGCGGCTTATAACCACTTTCGCTAGGCAGCCTCTTGCATGAAGTTAACGTGCTCCGACAGTTATGTTACGAAGGCCTAGCCATACTGTCATGGGCAGGAGCACGAAGGCACATAGAAAGGGACACTCTGACCACATATAGCCCAACAAAGTCCAGATTTTGCTCTAAATGTACGCGTGTGGCTACATCATGAATTAGATGTTACATTTACTGGTGACTTTGTCAGATAGTATGCGGTCACAATGCGAACTGCTCACAAAAGTAAAAAGCCACCTGAATGGAGACCTAGAACACAAGTAATTTATATTGTCCTCAAGTATAAAGCTATATAAGGGAAGACAGGTTAGAGCCTACCAACATTCGCTTGTCCAACTAGCTGATTCATGTCCTTCGCAGGCTTACTGGTTCAGCTAAAGCTCTTTCCAACTTGAACATTGAAATTTACCTGAAAATAAATATGCGTGAATATGCATATTCATTAAACGTAAAAAACATGAAGCCAGTAAAAATCATGTGCCCCATAGTTTTAATGGTTTTTATTAGCATTATTTTTCAACCTAACGGCTTGAATACTTCTGATTATGCTATTGATTAGTGTGTACAAAATCTAAACGTGTTAATTCTCCATGAAATATGGGTCAGAGGTAGTGAAACCAGCAAAACATATGCGATTGACGCCGAAACTTGGAAAACGGCAAAAAAACGGCAAAATGAATTAAAAAACGGCAAAATGTTTCTCGATAAATTTTGCCGTTCTTTGCCGTTCTGAAAAAAATCGAAACGCCAAGGAAATTTTGCCGTTCTCTTGTCGTTTTGCCGCTTTTGCGTTCCATGGATGAAAACGCCAAAACGCGCGCAAAATCTGCGTCACGGATAAATTTTTTACTTGAAAGATTTTTCCCGTAAACCATACTCATTTTGATTTTTGCCGCTGTAGCTGTCGGTTGTGTCACTTGAGGAAATTTTAGGCTCTTCCTTTTCAGGTGCTATGTTTCGCTTTGGTGTCTGCTGCTCGAAGTTCCTGCTGTTAGTCGCTGCTATCAGTGTGCTTAGCTATGCTTTTGGTGCGAGTGCTCTTTATTCCATGCCTTCTGATGTTTTCAATGGTGACTTATTGGTGGAAGAGTTGCCTTATTCAGTCGACAGCTCGGGAAACATGTAGGCGTCTTTTAGTTGTTGTTCATTCATTGTTAAGTCTCTTTATGTTTCAGCACGCTGAAGCTCAAGAAGAATGCGGGATTGGCAAAAGTCGAGTTAGTTATTCCAAAGGAGCACGCCATCTGTTTCTTCGCGATTCAACCGATTGAATCGGCCTTTAAAAGCAATAAGTTTGTAAGGTGGTGCTCAGATTTGGACCTGTTCAAGTAAATGATATTTTTTATTTAGCGTTGGATTCTCTTACGTGGAAGAATGCCCTAGAATCTTCAAATGGTCAGATGAGCTTTTTCATATGGGATATGATGGTGAACACTTTTCTCAAGCTTATGATCAAGTTTTTGATTTGGCAGAATTTAGGTAAGAAACGTCCTGTCAATGGCGAAGCTGCAATTTCAATCAAGAATGGCCGCACTACTAAGGAGACTCTACGCGATGAAAAAGACCTTGAAAAGGAATATTCAATCTGCCCAACCAACTTCAAGAAGAACGACAAAAGCAACCAGGGAGGATATCTAGCTAACTTCACGTTGTCCGGCGATCTCGACTTTGATGTCTCTGTTCGCTTTGTGAGTCACCCATTGGTGCTGCTTCAATTTTATAAAATGGTTTTAGCCTCCTGAATACAAGATCCTTGAGCATCAGGTTCAGCGGACGACAGAAGCTCCTTCTCAAGCGCTAGCGTTGTGGCATATTATCGCTATTAGTATCTCGGGTGTTATGTAAGCAGAACCGATGTTTGCAAAATCGAAGTAGTTTTATCTTTTAGTGTCGCTGGTCTGCTGATTTTTCTCCTCATCTACATCTGCTGGAAGTATGCCTGCCGCCCAAAGCCTGTGTTGCCAACTGCTTCCACTGCAAATCCATCTGCACCTATGGCTGTGACTTGCTTGCCGGATGTGAAGGTGGTCAAGCCAACTGCTACTACTCAGCCTCCGCCGGTGTCTTGTGACTTGAAGCAAGGGTTCGTCGTAGCCACAGTGAAAACTAAGCCAAGTTCAAAATTTCATTTCAGGCAGAAGCCAGTTCCGATTCCGCAGCCTCCGGTGTCTAGTGAGTTGAAGCAAGGGTGTGTATTCCAGATTTGAGGTATAATTGACGTGAAAAATTCCATTTCAGGCAGAAGCCAGCTCCGATCCCACCGCCTCCTGTGCCTGTTGTGGAAAAAGAGCAAGTCCTTATTGTCAACTTCAATAATCATGCTATTATTTAGTCTGCCGGCGGTTCCTTCAGACAAGCTTCTTGCCATAGATGATGGGGATGAGGTCAGACTGGCCCCGAACACCATCGAAATTACAAGTCTTGAGAAAAAGCGCCGCAAAAATCGTCGAATGCTGAAAGCTGTGGATGATGATGAAAAGCCGGCTGCGCTAAGAAGCAGAAGCCTAGCTCTAAGAAATAAGAATGGTGGCTAGAAAACAAGGGGAGTCATGTAAACATCCTTATATCGTATCTGTAATGTTATTCTATTGTACTCTATCGGGAATACACATACATTGTAAGGGTGGGTGAATCAATAAATTATTCTGCTGTAACTGTGTTTGTTGGTGTCTTGTTGTGTGTCTTTCGTATGCATCGAAAACCTTACTTGCTTTAGATTTCGGGCATAGTATTTGGGACTTTTGGGGACTCTTTCATAATTCGTGCCTAGAAAACAGAAAAATTCCGGAAAGCCATTTTATGTCAAATTCAAAATCGGCAGTTACATAATTTCCTAATACCGTATATTCTTTAATAAGAGACCATGCTCTTTTATTTTCAACCCCTGAAAATCGGGAAATTGTCAATCAAACTCTGAAATCCTTAGTCAAAAAAATTTGGACATGGTCGTTTATTAGAGACTCTCTAATAGAGTGTGGTCTTTTATTAGAGAATATACGGTAGTTGTAATGGTTATGAATTCTCCGGTCCGTGACGTTTGGCCCTCGCGACCGTTTGGCCCCTCGGGACATTTGACGCCCTCCTATGAAAAAGGGACGTTTGCCCCCTCTACATAAAACGAGACATTTGGCCCCCTCTTATCGAAAAGGAACGTTTGGCCCCCTCCTACTGGAGTTTTAAAGCGAAATTACACAAAAAATTGTAATTTTAGCTCTCGAGACAATGTATCCCCTCCGAGGCCTGATAATTCTTTACAAAAAAAAAGTTACCATTACAACCGCAGTTTTGAATTCGAAAAGAGACATTTTGAATTTGACGCACAAATAAGGGTGACCAAATGAGATTAAGGGGGCCAAACGTCCCTTTTTGATAGGAGGGGGCCAAACGTTCCTTTTTGATAGGAGGGGGCCAAATGTCCTGTTTTATTTAGAGGGGGCCAAACGTCCCTTTTTTATAGGAGGGGGCCAAACGTCCGAGTCCGTGAATTCTCATTGGATTTTTAGTGATGTGCACGCAAAATCTCTGGCTTTGGTCAAGTATACAATCCTTTTCCCTCGCCATAATCCTTTCTTCACTACTACTTCATTCGATTATCAGTGTTTTATGGTCAATTAATTTACCTTCTTATAGTGTCCTTAGTGTCAACTTCTCTTTCTTTTAAATTATCACTGATCCTCTTCTTGAGTTCTGTGGGAAGCGGTCATAACAGCGTTTACAAGTTGGCTGAAACAGGATAACAGTAAACTAGGTAAAACTTCAAAGATATAACCTTCATGTCAAACTCATAGAATTTAGTCCTAAAACCACTGTATTAGTTAAGTTGTGATGCAAGGAGGCCTTGGCTTTGAGCACATATTCACTTGTCCCAAAATACCATCCTCGGAATATCTCAATGAACAACCTACTTCTGGTCCATTTTCTTGTCGCACAAACTGCAGGAGAAGCACTTGACACACCATGTTTTGCTGCAAATGGTTTTTGTCTAGACTAATTCAGGACTAGTAACACATACCCAAGAGCCTGGAAAACCTCTCCTCCACACGAGTTGCCACATTTGAAGCAAAGGCTTCCATACAACTGAAAAGTCCAGTTGCTCATTCATTCACCCGACTATTATCATTTTCAAAAATAAACTGACCAGATGATAGTGTTGTTCACAGTAGGCTAGTCCTTTTTTCTCTGCAAAGATTTAAATTAGGTCAGGTGATTGGACAAAAAGCTGTTTACCATAGTGCTTGTGGCCAAGGAAGGGTTTCACATACTGCACACACGAAATGCTGAATATTTTTTTGCTGGTGTAATACTTTTGAAATGCAAGGATTTTTTACCTCTACATGCCAGTTTTCCCGAGCGCAGTGATCACACGCTCCTCCACCTGAAATTATTGGTAGGTTAGGGTGGATGGTTGAAATTGTAGGAGACTTACTGGTCGATGACAAGCACCACATATGGGAATGCCCATCAGGTCGTGGCATCTGCAAGTTGTGAATTGTTTTAAAAAATTGTATTTTTCTGCAAAAAGTTGTTGGAATTTTGAGAATTTAAAGTAATGCGCATTGCGCTTCGGCTAGCCGGACTATAGAACCCCACCCCCGCCTCAGGATTTTTTGACTAAAAAATTTTCAGCACCTTCCCCTGACAGAAATTTTTTTAAGTCCTGTGTATTCCTATGTGTACAATGAGTGAGATCGGAGTGTTAGGGAAGTGTCTTGGTTTTCATTGGAACACACAGGATAGCATTAACTGACCATCTCGGATGCCCGTATACTCGGATCCAGAAACTCTGCCTTCGTGGTAAGCGTATTTATCTGCATTAAAAGCTCGCATGCAACCCTAGCGCACTCTTTACCCAGACTCAAATCACACTGATTGTTCACAGAAAGGTTCGCCTTGCAAGTTTAGAGCTTTCCTGCTACCATAGCAATCCTAACTCACCTCAGACAATAGAGTTCTCCTCCTATTTCCCTGGCATCATCAGTCAACTCGTTGTCACAACGCTTGCAGTTAAAGTGGTAGGGGTGGAAACTGTCGCCTGCAACAATGGTTGAATCAGATCAGAAGAAGTCAACAAACAATATACCATTGTGCTTGATGTGCCCTTCTTCAATTATGGCATGGCAGTTGACCTGCAACAAAATATCAGAATGTAAATGGAAAGAATCTAGCTCACAAATGTATTTGCCAGCTCCAGCAGCCTTCTCCAGCTCGTTGCATTCTCGGCACAAGGCTCTGCAATAATTAGTCAGTGCAAAAATAAGATGCTTGATAATGTTCTGTATGTGCTGCCGCTAATCATATCACTATTCTAAAGCCAGCGGGTATGCATGTCTGAGTACGGCTTTTCAATGGTAAAAGGACAACTGCCGAAATTATCCAATGCCGACCCAACTGCCGCCATCCCAACTGGCGACCCCAAACTGCCGACCATCCGACTGCCGACCCCCACTGCCGACCATCCCAACTGCCGACCCCCAACTGCCGACCATCCCAACTGCCGACCCCCAACTGCCGACCATTCCAACTGCCGACCCCAACTGCCGACAAATTAATTTTTTTTGAAAATCGCTGTCCTTTCCATAAATATTTTTTGCCGATGTGTATAAATTTTTTTGGCCGATGTGTGTAAATATTTTTTGCCGATGTGTGTTGTGTGCTCCTGTGCTTATGACGTATTATTTCCCAGATGGCAGCGATAGCAGTTTACTTATAGCCAGCGCGGTTGGCAGTAAAAAAATGGCAGTCACTGAATTCAGGGGAGATTCTAATAAGTGCTATCACATGGTCGATTCTCACAACTAAAAGAAAGATCGATGGTGCTATAATCGTCCACTCCATGTGCACCGAATGCAACGCTAAGCGAAAAAAGTGGAAGGAACAGGATAAGCTCTGGATGAATACCCATTGCCTACAATGAAAGCTGACGGAATATGCTGGTGTATGGATTTAAATGGAGCCGAACCATCCTCATTTTGTTACGGAAAAAAGCGCAGTGAGGTTAAACCTTACAATTACAAGCACTTGTCTTTTTATGAAAATAATTAGTGGATGGCTTAAAGCACGCCGTAGCATGGTGCAACGCGAACTGGCCAGCGGCACTCAGGAAACACCTCTTCGGCCATTGTCAGGACCGAGAAAAAGATCTTAATGAAGTTTGCCGGAAAGAGCGATGGTTTTAAAGGCTTTTGAGGAGGTTACCTGTGATTTCCGATAATATTTTCAGAATACCGACAGGAAGTACGACAGTATGGGATCGCAAACCGCACAGCCGTCTCCAAAGCATTCTCTCGTGCACGTCAGAAGCAATTCCCTTTTGTGCCTGACTTCTCAGATGTACTTAATGACGACAACGCAATTCTCCGATGCACAGAGCGAGGCTCTCTCTTAGATCATACACACTACGTGAAAGATTGCTTCTCTTTGGTGGTTAGTGCTTTTGGACTTTGAAAGCTTCTCAGGCAAAGATGGTTTCAGATGCTGAATGCTCGTTTTCTCTTCGCCCCGACAGCTCTTCTATCTGCAAAAGTCGAAAGAAATTGTTGCTGACGGAAACTTTAAGTTCAAACCAGAAGGAGACACTTGTCAAGTCTACAGAATTTTCGGGTTGTGAAGAGAATACATTCAGTTCCGCTGGTCACTGTGTTGCTAAAAAAACAGAGACAAGAAGACATATAGGAAGATGTGGAGAAAAAGTGAGGTTTTTGATAGGTTTTTGTTTTTTATTCGGTATTATTCAGTTGCTAGTGAGTTGGACCAGCAAATGGATCACTAAAATGGGAGTTTGCTCATTTTGATCGAACCTGCTGTGTGGAAGGCATTTAAGCGCCAGTTTCCTGAATGTTGAGGCCAAGATGTGTAGCTTTCACGTCAAACAAGCTCTTAACAGAATGGTATCAAATAACACGTTGCAGGGTTTCTGTAATTTCTTGTTTTAGGTGCAAGAAAAGGGCTAGCTGCGCTGTACGAGAACAAGAGGATGTGCAAAATGTAGTCAGAATGATAGGAGCTCTTCAATTAGCGCCTCCTGAAGTCTGGCACTATTCGCTCAATCTTATCCGCTCTCATATCCAAGTCACTTTCGGACATCTGCATGACACGGCAAACAAGTTGGACCAGTTGGTCGATTACTACAGGTAATTCTTTCTTTACGTGTCATACTCTCATGTTTAACTTCCATGTTTCCAGGGACACTTGGATATCACTCGGACCTTTTCTCTCTCTGTTTGTAATGCAAGGTCAGAGGACAACAAACACGGCAGAGTCATATCATGGAAGTTGCGACACCACTTCAGAACGAATTGCTTGCTTGGAGAGTGGATCGCTCGCTTCAAGGAGGTCAGTTTTCGGATGTGTGGGGAGAAATTCCATGCATTGTTTAGTTGCATCATGCAGAAGAAGAAAATGCGAGTGATGTCGCTCATGGACGCCAGCCTCCTCGTCAGCAATCCCAAGACTCGGCTGCTCTTTCGTCCAGGATTCTTGCAGCTCAACAAGCATTCGAGGTGGTTCTCAACAATCAAGTGGATAATGAGGATTTCGACGAAAAAACTTGCTGCCTTTTTGCTGCAAATCGGTTTCCTGATGGGCTACACCAATGTGGACGCCGTGGCAGAAAGTGAGCTGAAGAAGATGAGCCATTGAGTTGAACAAGAAATGGAAGAAGCGAACGCCGTACAGAACTGGAGAATCCAGCGCACATTAACCTTTATTGAAACCATTGTTGATTTGAATATTGTTTGCTCCCCCTTTTTGTGTACGAATGAATAAATAAACCTTCAAAGCCATTATATATTTTTGAATTATACGTAGAGGCTAAAATGCATAGAAATCTTTTGAAATAGTACAATGTCTTTTTTCTCTTCGAAGACTTTCACAGTTAGAGTACTTTTTTCATATTTTCATAAGCCTTTTATCGATACTCTTTTACTTGACTTTTTTCCATAAATTTACAAACTGGGATAAATTGAAAAATTGGTCGGCAGTTGGGATGGTCGGCAGTTGGGGTCGGCAGTTGGGATGGTCGGCAGTTGGGGGTCGGCAGTTGGAATGGTCGGCAGTTGACCCTCGTTCCTGGGATTCTGGTTCATAACGCGATATAAATCTCTGCAGCATGTTCGTAAATGTAGCAGAGAAAGGTAGAAGTATAAAGCAAACCAGGAAAGATGAATTGGTTCATATTTTCATCTCTTTGTAATAATTTTTCGGCCAAAAGTGAAATGCACACTCAAAAGTCTGAATTTCCCCCTCTAATTTTTTACTTTAATCTTTTGGGTATTATTAGAAAGCCGAGATCCAAGGCTCCAAGCTAATGCAAACCCTTATAAAAGTTACAATGAAAATGCGATAAAAATTGAGATAATAAATTTGAGCGGGAATTTCACTAAATAGGGGGGAAATTCAGACTTTTAAGGGGTAAGTTGAATTTTAGCCTACTTTTTAAATTAATGTTGCAATCAAAAATACTTTCTCACAAACCAGAATCGAAGAGCTACAAAATGGTGTTTTCACGTTTAGAAAAAGGCTAGAAAATCAAACAAAGAATTGTCAAAACCAAAATTTGCGCGAAAAAAAGAATAAATATGACCCGAAAAAGTTTTTCTGCCCCACAAAAATCAACGTTTTTTTTAACCTGAAAGTCAGTGATTTTCGGTCAAAAGATGGCTTTTTCAGTCTTAACTATCTATTAATAGTTAACATTTAAATCTTTCAAGCAATCGACTAAAATTTGAAACAATTTCTAAACATATATGTGTGCCATTACTATTTCTTAATAATATGTTGCCAGAAATAGACGAATTTAATAATGTTGAAAATTTAATGGACGTGTAACACAATTGTATGTTTGAATTGCTGCTTATCGACAAAATAATTCAATGCTTGTTATTTTCACAATGAATAGGCCGAAATATTAATAAAAACTGTAAAAAACCCAAAATTAGAAAAAACATGAAAAAATTGACAAAAAACTTAAAAAATAAAAAGGGCACATTTTGTCTTGAAAAGGGCACATTTTTTGGATAATGTGCCCTAAAAAGGGCACATAAATTTTGCGCCAAAAAATGTGCCCTACAAAGGGTACATTGTGCCCTTGTAGGGCACATTTTTTTTTTCAACTGTGAAAATTAAAAAAAGGGCACATTGTGCCCTGAAAGGGCACATTTGTCGAACCCTGAACTTGAACACGAAAATCGACCCAAAATCCAGGCTGAAATCCACATCTCTGATTTGGAGGGACTTAAAACTTTTTTTGGAGCCTATTCAATTTTCGTCATTTGTATTTAAAAGATAGCTAAGATATTAAATTTAGGGTTCCGGAAAAATATCCGGGATAGTTTACAAAAATTGGCAGAAAATCTAACTTGGACACGAAAATCGACCCAAAATCCAGGCTGAAATACACCATCTCCGATTTGGAGGGACTTAAAAACTTTTTTTTGGAGCCTACACAATTTCCGGTTTTGTGCTTAAAAGATAGCTAAGATATTGAATTTCAGGGTTCCGGAAAAATACCCGGGATAAGATTACAAAAGTTGGCAGAAAATCAAACTTGAACACAAAAGTGGCGACCCAGCCACCCATACACCACACATGCCAAATACTATATAGAGATTTGCAACAATTACCGAGCAGAACAGCGACAATAATACAAATTTGACATCAGAGAAAATTTTCGTCGTAAGAAGGATGATTCTGTTGCCCAAGAACTGATTAAGAGTAATCCATGCCAGCCAATTCCCCCAGAAGCGCCATTTGGAATGTATACGTCGCAACGTGAGGGCAGTAGACTCGAGCCATAGTTTCACCAGCCACATCAGAGAGTTCTGCAAGTTGAAAAGCACAAAAATTTGTGCGGAAATGTAAAAAACGCATACCGATAACCAACATAGCTTGCTTCTCACAATAGACTCCAGGGCAGGTTCCAAACTCTTCATTCTTCCACTTGTGGACCATCTTCTGGATACCGCGATTAGTCAGAATGTAGCGAGCGTGAATGAGACCATAAAGCATTTCGGCTGCCTGATCCACCAAATCTGATTGCCCTTCCTCATATTCGTCATCTAAATTATTTTTTAATAAATTACAAACAAGAAGGCATGCTTACCTGATTCCAAATCAAGAATCATATTAAGAGCCTGACGAAAGTGTGGCACCTGCTCACTGAGACAGTCAAAAACTGAATGCTTAATATTGCCGAAAACCACCTGAAAACAAAAATTAAAAATGTCCTTAGGCTAACCCTGACTAACTTTTGTACGTCTTCCCTTTTTCAGAGTGCACGAAACTTCTTGTTCTAGACCATCCATATTCTAAAATTTAACTAAATAATTACAAAACATGAAAAACAACCAAGAAAGTGAGTCTCTAACACCAAATCAGTAAAAAAATCAACAAGAAAGGGCTTCTCTCAAGAGCATCAAAAGCCACAGTGTTTCAAAACACAAAAATCTATTTGGCTCATTTTTAGACAAAACGCCAAGATTTTTGAATGTATCTTTTTCGGAATTTATTGGTTTTTTTCTTTTTTTGCTTTTTCCCTGTAATGTTTTATAGCAAAATATGAACTTTTAGAAACAGAATTACACCATCTTAACTTTCTATAACACACAGCACACCATACACGAAGGTGGTGCAGCGTCAAATTTCGCCATAAAATCACTCAAATGCAAAAGATATCGAGAAAGTCAAATGTTTAAAGTTAACTTTTATTGAAATGAATATAACGGATAACAAATGTGCAAGATCGGTGCATTAGGAACATTACTTTTAATGGATCATACCAACTTCTTCATCGAGCGTCATACACCAGCACTAAATAATTGTGAAATGAGGTAGGCACACGATTAATTGATGTTAAAATTAAATATTTATTTGAAAGCTTGTTGAATTCTGCAACTGATAAGAGCCTTAGTGACTGTACGGATTTGGGAATCCGCAGACTTTTGATCTGGAGAGTTTACTCCAATCCTTTCTAGCGGGGTCAAATTACTCGACTAGCACAGACTCGGAGGAACTAATCCAGAGAAAACAGAATTTCTCCAGGAAACACAAATATACTGGCGGGACCTGTTTAGAGTGCTGCCCTTGTGTTAAAATTTTGAATGCAACCAACGTCTCAACGCCGTGGTCCCTTTTATTAGCAGCAAATCAAATTAAAAACCAATCAAATCAAATTACAAACACAACTGAGCAACTGGGGTGGACTGGGTTTTCGGTTGGTGACCGAAAGCTGAAACTGGGGGGAAAACTGCCAAGAAATCTGGTGAAAAAAAGTGAATGACCGCCTGAACTGGTGAAGTAGAGAGGCGTGAGCCGAGTCCCTTTTGAGCAAAATACAGGCTATTTATTGGAATTTTAGGCGGGCTTAATTGGTGGGTGTTTTGATAAAGCACTGTGTCAGTTAGCCTGTTGGTTTTAGCAGAGATAGAAGAAGCTAGGGTGTTAGCTGAAAAGTGGCAGACACTGACCCTTTGTTTAGGTTAGGGGGGTGTTTGGCACATGGCGGTACATTGCTTGCCTTTTAGTTCAAAAGTTAAATAGGAAGTGAGTAATCAAAAAGGGGGGGGGGTAGCTGGGTTGCAACCTTATTGCTTAGTAAAAACTGAACGCAGGAAGGAAGTCCTCGAATAACAAACAACAAATGCATCAAAATTCAAACAGTACTTGACTTAACCGGAGTTCTACTTGTTGACAGTTCTTTTTCGCGTCTGCCGCGACACTCCCCCCCTGCGAGGGTGAGAGGCAGCGTGAAGAGGCAGCGGGGCACAGTTGTTGTTGAAGTGGTTCCATGGATGGAGCTGCTGTGAGGGCCAAAAGGTGGGAACATAAAAAGGGGGATAGCCGGGCCAGTAGAAGTGGGGAGGGCAGGCCAAAGGATATGGACGGACGAAAGCGTCCCTGAGAGGCATTGGGCGCTGATGATGGGGATGTCTGTGCTGTTGTTTCTGAGAATACTTGGTGCTCTTCTTAGGCCCAGTGACTTGTCTGGGCAACACTCGGTCTACGGTTCCATGGTGTAGGGTTCGCACTTGTCCTTCTGCTACTTCATCGGCCGGCGTACTTTCAGGGGAAACTGGCTCCAATTGGCTGTCTTTGCTAGTTGATCCTGGCTCCAATACTTCCTGGTTTAGTGTTGGGGTGTGCTTGGTCGTAGCTTGGTGATTAGGTGGTGGACAAGAAAACAACACTGCTGAATCTGGTTGATTTTGCCGTAAAAGCTCAATCTCCCACTCCAAGGATTCAGCAGAATTTAGAAAGGTGGACATAATATTCTCAAAACTTGAACAATATAATTAAAACAATTATTTAGTGAACCACGGCATATTTTTTATACAATTAAACTGACATCTCTGGTCGGTTCACAAAGGGGTTAGGGTTGTAGGTTGCATGTCGTTTTTGCCCTTGCGGCACATGTGAAAGTGACGCACCAAAAGTGCTCCAACTATGCTCACACAGAAGGCGATTGCCAAGAGACCTTCACCGGCACTAATATTCGAGTCCAGCAGATAGTTAGGGGACTCCGTCGGCTGCGGGGCATAAAGAGGGGTACCTGGATGGGCAAAGAGTTTGACGTAGGATTTTTAAGGGCCAAATCTGAGGCCACGTCAACCCCGACCACAAACAACCAGGGGAAGGCTTTTTTAAAGAACCCCATGACACCCGCAGGCTTAGGGGTTTGATTCCAACCCCATGCTTGGGCTTGAGCACAAATTAAAAGGGCCAGCACCACAATTTTAGCCGAAAGGAGCATTTTAAAACAAAAATAAGCAGCTAATAGGAAGCGGTCAAATATTAAAGAATAGTAAACTCAACTCAACTTCCAACTTTTTATTTAGGCAAAAAGGGGTGGGTGTTAGGGTGTGTTGATACAAGGGGTGGGATGTTGATAAGTCATTGCATCCAAGCTTCCGATTAAGCGCCTAATAAACAAAGGAAAAAAGTGCAGTGGCCACTACGTGACCATGTTTTTGTTTGGAGGGGAAGTGCTGTACCATTGACTCTTCTTTGTTCAACTATCGGTTCCTGGCACATAGATTACGAAAACTACTTCAAAAATTTCACAGAAAAATGATTCATCAAAAACATGTTGAAGATAAAATAAATTATACAATAATATTGACATTGCCTTATTTAGGCATCCACATCAAAATCCTTAAATTGGGCATATCTAGCCGGAGGACGGATGGTCTTTCGGTCCCGCAGGACTCGTTTTTCTTGGGAGGGACCAGTTTTTGGGAATTTTTGGTCTGCTGGTGGGGTCTCTTGCTGTAGAGGGTCCACTCTTGCATTGAACTCCTCCGTGATCTCAAGTGGAAACAGCAAGCCGACGGATCTCCGAGTAATCCTACCGTTGGCATACCGGATTTCGGCAACAGAGATCTCCTTATTCTGGTTTTCCAGTAAAGCAGTAATTACTGCATACCGCCAAAGGCCCCGAGGCG
Source organism: Ditylenchus dipsaci (assembly GCA_004194705.1). Lineage (NCBI taxonomy): Eukaryota > Metazoa > Nematoda > Chromadorea > Rhabditida > Anguinidae > Ditylenchus > Ditylenchus dipsaci. Next base: position 105,708 of record SADC01001351.1, read on the forward strand.
TCTCTTCTTGATGAACTAAGACCACTTCTCCAACCTTGGGAATATATTTGAGCTGGTTATTTTTTCATGCCTTTCTTTTAGGGACAGCAAGTAGTTGGTGGACCAGTCAGCCCAAAATTTGTCCAAAAATGCCGCTTGTGACTCCCACAAGCCGACCAAATTATGGGTGTTGCTTTGGCTGGGCACAAATTCGGACTCGTTTGACTCAGTTGGTGGCAGCCCAGTTTTCAAAGGTGTCAAAAATGGGACGGTGTCAGTGGCTGGGGAAATTGGTGGTCGTGGGACAAAAATGTAATTGGCCTAGAGTTGATAATCGACTCAATTTGGATAAGCAGGGTTTCAAACACCTCTCTGGCATAAACTGTCCTTCCTAGGGTCCTCCGGAGGTGGTGTTTTACCTCTTTTATTAGTCTCTCCCATGCTCCTCCTTTCCAGGGTGCATGCTCGACAATGAAGTCCCACTCAATTTGGTGCTCGGCACAATAAGAGAGTACCTCTGGAGAGCTTAAAACTGAGGCCCATTTGAGATCCCACATTTCTGTGACTACTTTTTTACTAAGCTTAAAACAGGTGGCATTGTCACTCAGCAGTCTTTGTGGGGTGCCTCTTCTAGCAATAAAGCGTTTAAAGGCATTTAGAAATTTGTCTGCCGATAAATCGCTCACAATTTCCAAGTGGATTGCACGCACAGATAGGCACGTAAACAATGCTACCCAAAATTTTTTAGGTGACCCACCTTCTTTGAGATTAATAGGGCCAAAATAGTCAACACCTGTGTTCGAAAATGGTGGGTTAGGCTTGACTCTAGAACTGGGGAATGGCGCATACTTAGGCAGTGCGAATGGGGTTGCCGAGAGCTTTCGGCAGGGTATGCACCACTTTCTGATAATTTGAGCTACTGCTTTCCTGCCTTTGGGTAACCAGTAGTATTTTCTAATGTGGGAGAGCGTGAGCACAGGACCTCCATGAAGCAACATTTTGTGAGTTTGTGACACTATTAGCTCAGTAACTGGATGATTTTGGGGCAAAAATATTGGCTGAATGGTCTCTTGAGGAAGGAAGCTGTTTTGCAGCCGAGTCTGTACTCGAGTTAGGCCCATTTTGTCTTTAAAAAAGCCCAAATTTGTATTTTCTCCACTTTTCTAAAAAAAGTCTTGCTGAGCATGCTTGATGTGATAGTTTTTTGCAATTTGCAGCTCTTTTGCAGAAATTATTAGGCTATTTTCTTTAATGGGCGCTAACTCTCGGATTAGTGAAGAACCGCGGTCCTTGAGTCTTTCTAACAATTTCCTAGCAAATCTCAACACAATGGCTGTGACTTTCAACAGTCGAGACCAATCAGAAAAATCAGAGGGATGGATTACAACTGAAAGGGCTATTTTTTGCAAACTTAAGGCAAAAACTGGGTCTCGAGTGGAAAAATCGGGTATTTGTAGGTTGCTAGGCCAGGATTTTTCTTCATTTTTCAGAAAGTCTGGTCCATTCCACCAGCTTCTAGCCTCAACTAATCTCGCTGGCTCCATTCCACGAGATCCGATATCCGCCGGATTGACTTCTGTATTCACATATTTAACTGTCAAATTTTCAGTCTTTTGTATTGCCATTATGCGATTTTTCACAAAAATATCATGCTTTAAACCACAATTATGCAGCCAACTCACTACAGTGCCGCTGTCAGTCCACAAATACGCCAGGGTGTTTTCCATAGACAAGTGTTTTCGCACAAAGGCGAGGCATTTGACAGCTTGGGACGCCGCTACTAGCTCTAAGCGGTGAATGTTGGCTTTTTTAATGTCTTTTTCTGGGACCACCTTTATTTTCGAAAAAACAAGGGAGCATGAAGGTTGACCGCTATTCTGGTCCCTTACATAAATGCAAGTAGCAATCGCTTTTTCTGAGGCATCACAAAAAACATGGATCGTGGAGCTGACACCAATTTTGACCATGCGTGGAATGTTAAATTCCGTGCCTAATTTTTGGCTAATTTTGCTCCAGTCCTGAACATCCACAGTGGTCAACGGGTCATCCCAATCAAGATTTTTTCGCCACAAAGACTGGAAAAATAATTTTGAAGCTAGTAAGGCTGGGGCAATTAGGCCAAGTGGATCAAAATTGCTGGCTAACTCCTGCAAAACCACTCTTTTAGTAAGCTGGTCTGACTCAGGAGGCCTAGGCAAGTTAATAATCAGCTCATCCTTAGCCTTGTCCCAAGGATGCCTAAAATTTTAGTACTGAGGGTATCGATCCGGTCTTCTTCAGGCAGATGCTCGATAGCCTCGGGATCATTTGATTGAAATTCCCGCAAGCACATATTAGCTGCCGAAAAAATAGCTTTTGCCTGGGTGCTTTTTTGTCTGCCTTCTGATGGGGTGGCAGCACTCATGTGGACGTTATCCACATACAAATCTTTTTCTATTTCAGCTGTGAGAGGACCAGGGTAGGACTCAAAGTGGACCTTTAGGGTAGCTGCTAGTAGGGCTGGACTAGGCTTTAATCCAAAAACAAGCCTGTTAAATCTCAACACCATGACGTTTTCATGATCAACTGGCCCTTTCGGATCCTTCAACCATAAAAATCGTAAAGCGTCCCGATCTTTGGGATGGACAGCTATCTGGGGGAAAGCGTTTTTTACGTCACAGGTGATGAGAATTTTCGCGGTCCTGGCACGAAGCAGAATTCCTGCTAAATCACCAAGAAGAGGTGGACCAGTGTGCAAAAAATCATTCAGGCACCCAGATTGGGGGTCACTTGTGCGGAGGCGTCAAAAACGACTCTTAATTTACCACCTTTATCCTCTCGAACGACCGCCTGGTGGGGAAGGTAACTCAGGGGGTGGTCAGGGTCAAAGGTTTTAGGTGCCACTGAGACAATCCCTTCTGATAGTTGGTCAGAAATATTTTTTGAATATTTTTCTAACAGTTGAGGATTTTCTTGGAGCCTTTTGACCAGGGATTTCAGGCGGCCCCAAGCTAGTGGAAAGTTGACTGGTGGCTTGACATCTTGACCGACCCACGGGAGTTCAACCTGGTATCTATTTTCCACCCATTTTAATTGCGTGCGAAATTGGGCAATTTCTAAGTCTTTTGGTGCTTGAGAATTTTCTCTTTTGATTCCAACCATTTCCTGGGTGAGAAAATCATCAAACAGATTAAGGCTGTCTGCTGGCTTTGGAATTTTGGCTGACTGCCAAGGATTAGTGACTGTTAGGTAGGGCTTAATTATGTGAAAGTGCAAGGCAGGTGATTGGTCGCTTTGGGTCCTACCTCTGCCTCCTACAACATTTCCTAGTTCCGATGAAAAGAGGCGAAATCCATCAAAATGCTGGCTTATCTCTTTTAAACCAAACTCATGATAAAAATCACTTCCAATGAGCAGGTCCGGAGTTCCAATTTGCCAGTTTTGTTGAGATTCCAAAAAAGTTTGGGCACTAGGAGAGCTCCGCACATAGGGAATTTGTTGGGTCAGGTAATCTACCTTGGTTACTGGGATTACCAAATCCATTGAGCTAAGTTTTAAGCCAATACTGCACTCAGCTGAATTTGCCATTCTAACCTGGGGGTCATTGAAAACTGCTAGTTGGAGTTGTTTCTCGCCCCAACATTTCAAATTAAGTGTGTCAGCTAGTCGGCTAGAGACAAAAGTGCTAAAACTGCCGTCGTCAAAAACGACCAAAATTTCCTTTTCTAGGCTTGGAATGTTTGGGTTAAATACTTTCACCCAGGTGCATTTTAAAACTGAATGGAACCCCTCAGCTTTCAATTCCACTAAGGGGCGAGGCACTGGCAGGCAGTGCTGATGAGCCATAGAAACCACCGTGTAATTGTATGGAAATGGGTTTGGGGTGGTGGAGCTATTCTCCTGACCAACAAAATTAGTGAAATTCATTGCTACTGGGGGCTTATTTTGGACTAACTGACCAAAAGCCTGACCTGATCCAGATCCCATAGCAGTACTGTTTGAGCTAGTGGCTGGCGTGAAAGTGGAAGTTTGGCGGGCTGCTGCTGGTGATTGTTGCTGGCGTGGCTGGTTACTAGGGCACAATACTCTATGGTGCAGTCCGTTGACACATCTGCCACACAGCGCTAAGCAATCTCTTGCCAAATGTCCTTCTTTCAGGCAGCGGAAGCATTTTTTGAGCTCTTGAAGTTTCCTGATCCTTGCTGGCCGATCCATACTACAGTTGGAGCTCCAATGACTCATCTCACCACAGAAGACACATGGGTACCTAGGTGGTAAGTTTTTCCGGGTATCTGGGCTCGGTGCGGCAACCAGTTGGTGAGGGGCAGTTTGGGTGGTGAAAGCCAGGGTAGGTTTTTGGTCTTCACCTTGAATGGTGTGGCTAGCGGGGGTGGTCACCTTTTTAAAATAGTTTTTGGGGGCACCTCCTTCGTTTTGTGCTTGAGCCAGCGTTTCTGAGGTTTTTTCTCGCCGGTGAAGGATGTCCTTCAACACCTTTCTCATTTTGTCAGTAGACCAGGTCTCGCCTCGATTTTCGGCCATATTTTCGGACTCATAAACTAGGTCCAGCAAAAATGGGGGCAATTTTTTGGAAATGCTGGACCTAACATGGAGGGTGTCGACTGGCTCCCCTAGCTTTTGCAATTGGATTAGAATTTTCTCCAAATTATCCAGAAAGTTGCGAAAATTGATATTTTCGCCATTTGTGTTTGGTAGGGTGGTCAACTGGTGGTACAAGGCTTGCTTGACCGCAGTCGGTCTGCCGAACTCGGATTTGAGGATATTGACGGCCTCTGGGTAGCTCGCGTATTCCACCGGTAGACCACCTACTGATTGTAAGGCCCTCCCGCGCAGACAAGAAATAAGGTGGTGGAACTTAAGAACGGGGGGCAATTCAGCCGGGTCAATATTGTGGACTAGCACTTTGAACTGGTCCCAAAATTGGAACCAATTTGCAATATCGCCTTCAAAAATTGGCAGTGAAATGGCCGGGAGCTTGGCTAGTGACCGTCTCGGGGCGGGCTGTGGAACCACTGGGGAGGGGTCAGCCTAGGTGGTATGACCGGGGCCGTTGCGGCAATTTGGTCTTCTAGGGTTTGGATTTCCTCGTCCAGGGCGTTTCGCTCGGCCACTAGCTTTCTGACATATTTGTTCAAATTTTTCTTGATATCCACAAAGTCATGCTCGTCCGAAAAGTCTTGATAGACAGTATTATCGAGCTCTCTTTCCTTACCGGTTAATTTAGCCCGGAGTCCCAGGAGACCGTTTAGGGTGGATTTGAGCTCTGAAAGCAACCTATTTGCTTCTTCAAACTCATACTCTAGGCTCTTTTTTACTTTTACTAGGGTCTTGAGCCGAACCTGAGGAGTTACTTGCGGGTCTGGAGGTGCCGGAATTGGGAAACTTTGGGGTTCCCCTAAAATGTCCAAGATCTCTTCTAACAGACCCTTTAATATGGCGATATGGGGAGCCGAGGACATTTTGTGCTCCGGCAATAAAAACAGAAATTAGTGGCTGGGTGGCGGCTTGAAACTAGATCCGTTGTCGTCTAGTGGTATGATTCTCTGTACGGATTTGGGAATCCGCAGACTTTTGATCTGGAGAGTTTACTCCAATCCTTTCTAGCGGGGTCAAATTACTCGACTAGCACAGACTCGGAGGAACTAATCCAGAGAAAACAGAATTTCTCCAGGAAACACAAATATACTGGCGGGACCTGTTTAGAGTGCTGCCCTTGTGTTAAAATTTTGAATGCAACCAACGTCTCAACGCCGTGGTCCCTTTTATTAGCAACAAATCAAATTAAAAACCAATCAAATCAAATTACAAACACAACTGAGCAACTGGGGTGGACTGGGTTTTCGGTTGGTGACCGAAAGCTGAAACTGGGGGGAAAACTGCCAAGAAATCTGGTGAAAAAAAGTGAATGACCGCCTGAACTGGTGAAGTAGAGAGGCGTGAGCCGAGTCCCTTTTGAGCAAAATACAGGCTATTTATTGGAATTTTAGGCGGGCTTAATTGGTGGGTGTTTTGATAAAGCACTGTGTCAGTTAGCCTGTTGGTTTTAGCAGAGATAGAAGAAGCTAGGGTGTTAGCTGAAAAGTGGCAGACACTGACCCTTTGTTTAGGTTAGGGGGGTGTTTGGCACATGGCGGTACATTGCTTGCCTTTTAGTTCAAAAGTTAAATAGGAAGTGAGTAATCAAAAAAGGGGGGGGGGTAGCTGGGTTGCAACCTTATTGCTTAGTAAAAACTGAACGCAGGAAGGAAGTCCTCGAATAACAAACAACAAATGCATCAAAATTCAAACAGTACTTGACTTAACCGGAGTTCTACTTGTTGACAGTTCTTTTTCGCGTCTGCCGCGACAGTGACACACAATTATTTCCGATTATAAAGATACAATCGAATAACTAAAACAACTCAAAATTGGGAATGTCCATCAATGGCTTTCTAAAAAAATTTGTCAAAAAGGATTTTTTCGGAAGTTTTTTGCGCCTTTCTTGTTCAGCGCGAATTCTGAACAAAGCGCTCCCATTAGCACAAACCGCAAACCTGTTGCAGTTCACACCCCACTCTCCCACGCACCGAAAAATTCCAACGAAACATATTAATTTTACATGAATAGGAACAAATTTTATTCGTAATAAACGACAATACTTGCAAAGCAAAATGATTGCAAAACGAAATTAACTTGCGTCAAAGAAATTGCTAGAAGTGACCAGTGACTTGAGGCTCTCGATTACACCCTTACTGAGATTATTGTCGCCTCCAACACTTGAGAAATCTTTGCTCTGAGTCCACTGATTTTCAATCTTGCCAAAACTTGGATCAATCAATGAAGAAATCGTCTCCTGGAACTTAGTGGATTGGCACGGAAATACGAAGCCATCTGCATCGCTTCCCCATCCACATTTCTCAAGAAGTGAAGGAACACAGTCTTCGCTGTTCTGCATCGGCTGGCCATCATTTCCAAGGAAGCCAAACAATTCAATCAGAGTCTGCTGGCCAATTGATGCGTAATACTTGACGACAAGCTCCAGGTGAATGGCAGTTACACGATTGAGCAGCTCCGGCACATACGGTCTGAAATGAATATGGGTTAGAGGGTGTGGTACATGTGGTTAAAGGGCCTGAGAATTTCACAGAAAGACTTACTGAAGCTGCGCATCCAATTGCCACGCGACGGTTTGACTGAGAGGATGGCTTTGGCTTTGGCATCATCTTGAGCTTGTCTTGACTGCAAAAAATATTGATGTTTCCAAAATTTCGCAAACATTGGAAAATACAAGTACCAAAAAATTTACTTACATAGACGAGCTCTACGCGTCATGTTTGCTTGTTCGGCAGCTTGAATTTTGGCTTCGTCTAAAAGAAAACGTGTCAAGACAAAAATTGGATGAATTCACCGTTGGATGAATTCACCTTTGGATGAATTCACCTTTGGATGAATTCATCTTGGATGAATTCACCTTGGATGAATTCACCGTCGCCCGAAAAAAATTTCGATGAGGAACACGAAATAAAAAATAGTCTGAAATCGACCATTTTTGAAAATTTTGCCATTTTTTTATTTGGCGCCAAATTTTCCTAACATACTAAAATTCGAATTTTGAAACACTGTGAAGCATCAAAATAGCATCAAAAATTTTGATGCTATTTTGATGCTCATATTTTCAAACGCGAAAATTTGAAGTTTGATGCTGAGCATCAAATTTGATGCTTTTGAGAACTATACATAAAGGTGAATTTTTATATGAAATTTTTCTGAAAAAGAAATTTGGAAATTTTTCTGAGGTCACCTAGTAGCTAAAGTTTAACGAGGAATCCGAATCACGAAACAGAATTTCAAAATTAGACTCGGTTGTTGAGATATGGCCTGAAGTTGGATGCATATTATTTGAAATCTTGACTTTCCAACCTATCAACAACCAAGTCGCTAACTGACTGTCGCTAACTGACACCGTCGCTAACTGACCGGTCCCCACTCAAAATGTAGCTCTGCTTCTTGTCGTCATTTTCAGCATACGGTTGTATAAAATCATGTAAATTGAAATCGCAAAAAATCTTAGTTCCTAAAATATACCGAAATCCTACCCCTCAATAGTACTTTTTTGTTCCTTGGTCAAACCGTCGCTACCTCACGTGTTTTTCTGAAGTGATTTCGGTGTGTTAAAATTTCTATCTGGTTCTCCGTGAAATTCTGACTCTAGAAAGTCACTAAACGCGATGATAAATAAAATTAGTGGAGGCTCAGGCTATATGAGACTAAGTACGCATCATTTTGGCTGGTTTGCTTTGATTTTGATGGTCATTTGCTTGAAACCCCAAAATTAAGGCAGTTACTGGCAGCAAAGCAGTGCTGGAAATGATTGCAATTGACTCCTCGATAATTTTTGACTCTAGAAGTCAGTGAACTTAGTGAAAATAAGTAAATGTGCACCCAGCGGGATAAGAACAGTCGATTTCGGGCGATGCGTATATGAAAGGTCCCCCCCCCCTTTAAGATTACGTTAAGACTAATTGCCAATAAAAAATGATATTTGCTAAAGAAAAATTCAAACCTGTGAGCCCATGAAAATACTCATTGGTCCTAGACCTAGAAGAAAGCTGCGGGCAGGTAACGGGACGGGATTTTCGGACCCAGCCGAGAGCGGGAACAAGATTTTGAGCTTGCAAAAACGGGATATCGCCCAAAAAAAACAGAAGATTTCCTCATACATTGCATCAACATAATTTTAATAACAATAATTTGATTTAGGCGAACTATTGTTCAAAATATTAAGATTTTGGAGGTTTTTGATTTTAGACTGCTCTTTCCATAATCATATCGGTCTCTGGCAACGGAGAAGCCTTTCAGCTTCAGCAGAAAGTAATTGACGGGCGAAGTTGGCTAATCTTGGATATGCTACTTCGTTTGCCTAGAATAATACCAAAAATTATATATCAGGCACATACGAAAAAGTGTCCTTCCACAACGACAAAGAATTTTCATCTGGGTCCATGCACCTGCATCTTCTACGACTTCAGCATGCTCTTCTTAGGTACACTCCTGCTTGATCCATGAAGCAAACCTCTCACGAAATACCATTCTGCCTGACGAAATTCTGCCCTAAGCCAAGTAGCCAAGCAAAAAATTCTGAAATCAAGTAAAATGACTCAAAGTTTTTTATGTTGTAAAATGATGATCAATTTTCTCATCCAACCGACCGAGTGGCTTTTCTTAGATCATTTGCAACTCTGGATTAGCTATCGCATCTATATTTGCTGTCAACGTCTTTCCAATAAGAAACTGTACTTAAATTGGCTTATCGACTCTGCACAATTGCTTCGACGCAGACTCCAGAGAATCGAGAAGGTCAACCATCTTCTTCATAGTCACCCATTGTTCCAACTTCAGATTTAGGTGAATCTTGTCCCAGCGCATGAGGTATATGTCATGAGGTATATGTAAGACTTTTTGCTTCTGAGGCAGAGCCTGACACATATAAAACGTAGAGTTCCAGCAAGTATCGAATTTATAAAAATAAAATTGCTGAATTTTTCAACAATTTAGAAAATCACTGACAAAATTCAAGCTTTGAATTTCTGATTACCTTCAACGTATCTACATTTTATTTTGAACAATTCAACATCAGTTAACATGAACATCAGTTAACATGTTAACAATCAAAAAGAAGTTTTTAAAATTCAATATCAAGGGATTCGTCACTGAGATAGTCTTTTTTTGTCTTGATCCGAATCAATTTCTTCTGTAGCTTTTTTGTGATTTGTACTACTCGTGATTTGTACTTTGTAGTTTTTGAAATTTCTTGGCGTTTTGTTGTTTTTAAAGTGATTATAATTTTGAATTTTAAGGGTCTGTGAATAGCGCATATTTTCAATGGTATTTCGTGAATTTCAATATCATTTTACGAGCATACAATGGTAGTGTGAAACTTACAATGCCTTAGATATGGCATTTTTAGAGCATAATCTTGAAATGACAGTATGGAAGCATTACAATGCTAATAGAAAAATACCTGAGTTAGGGGCCGTTTATCGGGGATTCACTGTACAACACAATTTAAAGGGCCGTTGCTTTCTCCGACAAAGGTTTTCCCCCGCCAATCTAATTTTTTTTCTAACCATTGAACTTATGTACGGATATTTTAACTTGGTTTCTAACACAACTATACCTAAAATAAAAGAGAAGTTCTGTAAATTTGTAGTTTGGTCGGACCCTTCAGAAAATATGAAATTAAGTGTTTCAGCTCAAATGAAAGCCTACCATGTGCTGAGTACGATAACACCAAATTCGACCTATTTTCTCACTAATTTGCCGAGCTCTGGCCTCCCGAAGTTTGGTACTCAGAAAAACCAGTACTTTCTTTTCTTAAAACATTTTATACTTAGTGAAAATATGATGATGTACACTCGTTTAACACGCCCAATACGAATTCGTAGACCGTTATTTTCTAACTCAGAATTTCATGCTGAACACGATGGTGCTGGTCCCTCCCGCTTCAATGACGGGTCAATTAGGTGAAAAAGGGTCCGGAAGGCAACAAGTTGTGGATGGTCAAAATCCAGCTGGATACCCACAAGTTTTCAAGTGGTGCGCTTCGAATATCATACTACACATACAGTCGACGCTCGATTTAACATACACCCGATTTAACATACTACTCGATTTAACATACGGTTGAAAAACATTTGGTTGGTCTGATTCTGCGCAGAATGGTGTATAATATGCAGAGGTACTGCAATTTAACTTAAAAAAGTATCCACAAAAATATAAAATTACAGTATTACAAATATTTGACAATACAGTCGACGCTCTCTATAACGACTCTCAAGGGACCGGCTAAACCGAGTCGTTATAGAGAGCGTCGTTATAAAGAGCGTCGTTATAGAGAACTTAGACTGTAGTTGAACTTTGAATCAGCCATATCTTGAAATCCAACTTCAAAGTCACAAATCTCTAACTCTTAACTCACTCAGACTTGTCTTTTCTTTCGAATGAGACTAAAAGTGAACATTTTGAAAATATTGAAGAAATCAAAAGGTGGCCTGATTTAGAGAAAATAGGCTTTTGAATATCTTTTATTCTGTAGTTTTTTTGAAATGTCGATTTTCCAGAAATGTTTGTCTGGGTTCGCAAAAATTGAATATACCAAAAGATTCAATGCTACAATTTCGTATATCACGTTTAGCTATACGTGCGTGACCCACTGTTGATGCTCCATTGTGAGAAAGAAGAAAACAGGTAGGAACTACGAAAATTAGTCCAAACAGTCATGCTAGTCGTCGTTACCTAGCTTTGAGCAACAACAATTTAAAAAAAGCGTGGATTTGGGCCGGAAGAAAATATTATCCTTATCCAGGGTTCGGAACTCAAAATTTTGAAAAAAGTACATATTTCAAAAAAAAAGATTTTGACCCCAGAAAAAAGTACATTTTCCAAAAACCGTTAAAATCGGCTCCAAACAGTTTATTTTTCTATTTCTACATACACTAATAACATTTCCAAACAAAAACAGTTCAATTACGATTTTGGGACACCCAGCTATCAAAGAGAAAGACCTAGTTAAACCGAAATCCTCATCCCTGGTTGGAATATATCAAAGCCTTACAATATTCGCTCGAAGAAGCTAAGATATTGCTATCACCCGAGTGACTTTTTTTAATAAAGAATATTACAGGGTGAAAAATCGCCAAAACTTATTTCTGTTATCAAAGAAAGATTCGCATGTGTGTTGACAAAGAACAAAATATGCTTCGATCAAGTCTTCTCAATTGCTACTGCTTTGGACTCTTCGACTTCTCATGCTTTGAATGACGCTGAGTTTAGGATGGCTGCAGTGTGGATAAATCAAATGGTATTTTAGTTGCGTTGGATTTTCTGTTTGACACTGTTTTGTTAACCTGTCCCAGAAGTCACAAATCAAGAAAACTGAACGAAAAATTCAAACTATTCTCGATGCTCTTATCGACAACATGAAGAAGAGACAACAAGAGATGTCCAGAAGGTCAGCAAGTCACTCAAAATCTTGGATTATGAGAGCTCTTCACAATTTTCGTGTAGCAGAAATGGATGTTTTTTCCTATTGGTCAACCAGATTGAACACCGTTTTGCTTAAACAATGGACAATAGATAGGCTTATAAATGTTTTTTTATTGACTAAAATCATAATCTTGCAATGTTTGCGTTGGAAGTTTTGAGTGTTCTTGCGACAAGTGCGCCTACAGAAAGAATCTTCTCGCTTGCTGGTCTTTCAACTAAAGGTGTTTGAAATCGAACCGAGTTCGAGCTGTTGAATGCCAAACTAATTGTCTCTTGCAATATGTCTTTGTTTGGAGAATAGCTCGTTAGTTTTGTCGATTATATTTCCAGACAATAAAGTTTAGGAAACAGAGAAAATTATATCCTTTCGGCTATGTAAGTGACACTGCAACAATGGCGCAATCAATGTCACAGTGACGTCAGTGTGATAGTGACACATGAGTAAAAATGACAGTGACACTGACACTTTGATGTCATTGTCATTGTCACTGTCATTATTGGAAACCCTGTCTACTGCCCCAATTTTGCGATTTCAAATGACTATAAAAATGAAAAGAAATCAGCCAAAATGATGCTCACTTAGCTTCATATCGCCTGAACCTTTACCCATTTGGTTTTTTTCTCTCGACGCGTTTAGTAACCTTCTAGAGTTACAATTCCATGAGGGATCTGTTAAGCATATTTTCACACCAAAAACCTTGCATAAAAACTTAGGTAGCTAGTAATGGTTTGTCCAAGGAAGACAAGAGTACATTTGAGGGTAGGATTTTGGTATCATTTGGGAACTGACGTTTTTTGCAGTTTTAATTTACATGATAAGTCACTTTACTTATTTGGAATGAAAATTGCCGTTGTCCTTGGCGTTGTCGTTGGCTTTGTCGTTGGATTTTTTGTAAATAGGTCGTCGCCGTCGTTGTCGTTGTCCTTGGCGTTAATCGCCTTTATAAAACATTTTTTCCAACTACAACGACAACGTTCGTGAATGAGCTATAAGTAAAGAGTACCCAAATACATGTCCCAGGCTCCAGAAAAAGTGCGTAAGACATTTATTAGTCACAACTTCCGTACGCTGGCCTACGCCCACTTTTATAAGGCTTCACAAAATTCAGCAGGCGTATCTGCGCCTCGAGCAGTTCCAGACACGTTGACTTGACATTACCTTTGGTTTGAGAGTCATGCACAGCTACGCTTAAGTCTTGATCATCTACTAGTCATATCATCGCAGAGGTTCGCCACCTTTGTCTTGATTTCCCTGCAAAGCCACACCATCGCCAGGATTTCTAGATTATGGAAACATAATTTCACGCCCACCATGAAAATAATGACCAACCTTCAGGCGTTTGTTTCGACTGTAGCAACTCGTGGCCATCTTCACCTTGGTTAGGAATCGAGCAACTTAAATTAAACATTAGAAACAATAAAAATAATAACAATAAAAGAAGACAAAATATAAAACATAATCAAATTTTTTAGAATAATTAAATGAGCTGGCGCAGATACGCCCGATTTAGAAAACACTAATTAACGGCAACTCTGCGCCACAAAATTCACCCCATCCACACCATCCAATGACTACACCAAAAAAACAAAGAACAAACCTTTTTAGTTCCCCAGCAGACAACAAAATATTTGAATGATAACTCGAATTAGCCTACTTTTTCTAAGTGTCTTCATGAAAATGCCTAGATCCCCTGAAAAAAGCCTTTTTTCGAGTTCTGAGAAACTGCCCAAAAGTGAATATTTCGAGTTTCAGGCATTCTCTCCGAATTTTTTTCGGAAACGAAAATTTCTAAAAAGACATAAATGTAAATCAAAAAATTTTGAGTGAGTTGGGTATCCTTATAATTAAAAAAACAAAGAGCTAAAAAGTGTTTGCCAGAAAACGAAAAATCGTATGTTATATAGAGCGTCGACTGTATTATTTTTGAAAAATAGAAAGACAGAAATGAAAATTTTTCATTTTTTAATCTTCAAATAGTAGAAAAAACTCCAGAACAAAATAAATTTAAAATTGATTTCTTCTTCATTGGAAAGATTTTCCGAGTTTTTGTGTTTGAGTTCTAGGGCTGATAGAGACAGAAACGAAACTGGATCCAGTCGGGATCCTGATCCCGACCACGTTGAATCCCGAACGACGATTTTGTCGCACTTTTTGTTCGTAAAATCACGAGTTATTCACGCCTTTTGTTGGGTTTCTTATCAAAATTCAGTGACGGTGTGTGTATCACAATCTAATCGAAAATACATTTGAGACGAATAATTGAGTACTGGTCAGCTTTCACATATTCGAAATCCGTGGCTTCACTATTTTTTTCGGGTTGTGTCGTAACCTTTTTTTTAAACGACACGAAAGGATTATTCCAAGTTTTTTTTATATGTTCTTTTTGAGCCATATTTTGCCGATAACTCGGGATCCCGATATTACTTGTCTAAAATCCTGATCCTGAATGTTTTTCTCTCCGAAAATCCCGTCCCGAAATCCCACCCGAAGGCTTCTTTCTGTCTCTAAAGGCCAATTCACAATGAAATCAAAAGCCACAGTGACAGATTTTGTCTCTTACATTGTTAATTTTACAAAAAGTTCAGCACAACAAATATTTTTAATATATCTTTCTTTACATTTAGACAAAACTAAAAGCTTGTTTTTCACAAAGTGACAAGCACAGTAACTTTAGATTCTTTTCGCTTTTTAAGGTTGGAAGAGAACGGGAAATTTTGTCGTATGACTTTGCTAGATCCAAGCAGCACAAATGGCTCCACGGCACACAGACTCATGACCAGAAAAGCCGAGTAGATGTAGCCGAAAGGCGGCGGAACAGATCTGATATAGCCCTGCAGCTGAGTTAAAATACCAGGCAAGAAACTAAAGAAACATGGTAATAATAGCTGGCATCGTCGATTCAGCTGCTCACGCATTTGGTTACTCAGTTTAGTGTTTCCTACAAATTGAGAAATAAAATTTTTTTGCTATAAAAAGGTTTTTTCACTTTAAATAGGGTAATCTTTTGGTTTTCTGAACTTTTAAAGCCTTGTCAAGAGTGTTTATTAGCTTTTTGAAAACTCTCGGCTCTACCCTTGTTCTTCAACTGGCACTTTTGTCGTTGGCCCCCCCTTAATTTTCGAAAGTTAACCCAAAACAATCTTCTTTACTAGTTTTTTCTGTTCCATACGATAAAAGAAACATTTCTAATTAGTTCGTTAGCAAAAAACTATCTCTTTTGTTCAAAAAAATTGACTAAAAGTCGTCTAAAGTTAATGGTCTTTCCAGGCAATTTTTGACTAAAGTTCGGTCACATATGTAGATTAGGCTTAGGCTTTTTAGGCCAGGGTAGGCCAGCGTATGTTAGGACGGACTCAAACATGTTTTTTTACTTCTTTATTGTTCGAAAAGCATTTTTGAGCCCGTCCTAACATACGGTGGCTTACGCTGGCCTACCCTGGCCTAATCACAAGTGCCTAAACCTAAAAGTTCCCAAACCTTAAATGAATAAGGCAGAATAGAATGGGTTGAAAATTGCCGAAAAATACCCTAAAAAGACCATTTTTGCCGAGTTGAAGTCAATTCTTTCAAAAAAAAAGAGTTAGTTTTTTCGATCAGAAACTGATTAGATATGTTTCTTTCATAATAAAACAGAAAAAACTAGTTTAGAACGTGTTTTTGGGTTACTTTTCGAAAATTTAGAGGGGGGGCAACGACAAAAGTGCCCTTCAACCTATAGTTCTCGACCGGTAAATTCTCGATCGACATGCTCTTCAACAGGGCTGTTCTTCAACTGAATCGAAGTGATCAAAGTGTTGCGTCTTCGACGCAAGTGATGTCTACAAATTTCTTCACTTTCCCAGTCTGGGGTTTGGTGGCCTACTGGTTAAGGCATTTCCCTGCGGATCCAAAGGGAGTGGGATCAAATATCCCTTCCATTCCCCTTTTTCCAATTCACGAGCTGTTGGCCGTGGCCGCTCGCGACAAAAGAGGCGAAAAAAGGTCTTGAATAATGCAGAATAGAATAGGTTCCAAAAGAGCTACAGAACGATTAAAATAAATTCTTATACGAACCGGACTTCAAACTACCATCGATCCACTCAAACTACCTTTAACATCTAAGTAAGTGATCAAATTTCAGATTCCATTGACCGAAACATACATGTAATAATTTTTATTCTATTTTTGGCCAAGCTCAGAAAGATAATACCGAAAAATTGCTTAGAAGCTGGAAAAAAAGCATAACAGAACAACCCAGTTGAAGAACTAGTAGTTGAAGAACTACCCGGTTTAAGAATTTACCGGTAGAGAACTCGACAGAACAAGGATAGAGCCAAACTCTCGCTTTTTTATAGAGCTCGAAAATTCATATGTTTGTCGATTTCTAAAAAATTTTAGAGTGTAAGACATTATAACCAGGAGCAACTGTTTTTTAGAATACGTTTCTACGCCTCGGTATAATAATTATAGAAGATATTAAAATAAAATCCCTTTTGATCATTTGATTATAACGGTATTATAGGACGTATTTTATAATTTTTAGATTTAAACATGTGACTTAATTCTATTTAAAAGTATTCCGCGACTTAATTACAACTTTCTTTACGGCAACTTACTTTTAAGCCATTTTTCCCAGAGCAACTTCACCAATGTCACACTATATATCAAAAAAGCGGTTAATGGGAAAATGGTGTACATGTAGACACTTATAAAGTACTGATTAGCAACACCTTCCAGAGGAGTAAGATAAGCAGTGAAGTCTTGTAAAGAAAAGAAATCAATAGAGTGGCCTTTGAAAAATAATGGGTTCACTTTTATAATGAATACTGAAAAGAATGCAAAGCTGAAACTCAAGGACCAGCAGGTTAAACAACTCATAATAGTAAATCTAAAATAAATAAAAAATATTTGATCAAATAAACCCGAATGAAAGTCATATTTGGATTTTGGATAAAATAGAATGAACACACTTGCTTGTTCATAAACCCGAAGTTGGATTATTTTTTGTATCGTTAACACATTTCGCTCCAACTCCGGGTTCTTGAAAGAAGCCCAAGAGCAGTAGCAAGATTTAGGAGTAGAAGCAAAAAATTTTACTTTATGCAAGACTGGTCCCAGAAGACTATGTTGTAACAAGGCTCGACTGTATCAGACTTCGCAGAATATTTTTTGTTCTTATTTAAAAATAAACAAATTGCTCTATCTGACTTATTTTAGCAATAAAAACTATCAAGAATGATTCTATAAAGTTAAATATTAAATCCAACCTTTTAGTCCAAACATTCTTGTAAGTGGTGGGCGAAAAGAAAGCATGAGCTCTATTAGTTGCTATTAACAGAGCATGCAAGTGGGAACAATACGCAAGAAAACGCAGGACAAGAATGGAAAATCTTGCAGGCACAGGCAGAATATAGTTGAACAAAATTTCCAAGAAAAGCCATACGAATTCCAGAAGTTGTGTTACATTTACAAATCCCTAAAGTTATCAAAGTGAATATTAAAAGTAATGGTTATAGTAAAAAGTTAAAGGACGGAGTATAGAATCCCCCCTGGCCCGAAAACCTTGTTTTTACGCGATTTGAACACTCTTACGTATAGAAAAGATGAAAAACGATTGGGAAAGCACTTTCCACAAAAAAAAATTTGACCAAAAATTGACTTTTTGCCGTTCTGTAGGGTACTCAGATACCTTATTTGGTGGTCTTTACCCAGTTTTGGTCACTGGAGCTGGGCAAAAAGAGTCTCTATATACATTTTTGATCAAGAGTCTTGCTAGGAATTATGTCTAAGGTAAGTGAGTGCGCGCATCTCTAACCAACCAAGCCCCCTGCGCCCCGAAGGGTAGCAAGGGGCTTGGTTGCTTGGGGTTGAGATGCGCACACCCACATACCTTAGACGCAAATCACTTGAAAGTGACTCCGGATGCATAAAAACAATACGCGCACCCGAGTTTCTTTATGCGGTAGGCCCCAGTTAACAAAACTATGTTCAAATTCCATCTTTTTGGGTTAAATTTCAGGTTAAATTACCTTGGTCCCCAAGGAAAAAATGCAAAAAAATTGGTTTTCAAAAAGTGCTTAAAATTGTCTTCCCATTAATTTTTTCGTGGCTTTTATACGTTCAAAGAACCTAAAATGCCCTTAGGACACCATTTTGGGCATTTTCGTGCCAAGGGGGATTGTGTACTTTAGCCAAGTTAAAAACAACCCTAAATTTTTATGAATTAAAATCTTACATGACTTAAAAATATAACAAATACATGGTTAGTACAAGTAAGTCGGCATAAAGCTATTAAAGTAAGCGAGTAAAATAATATATAAAAACAATCCAGAACCAGTAAGGTTAAACCGAACACAAATCGTTGTTCTGGTGATAAAATGGTAGAATTATCCATTGAAGAAATACTGTCTAGTAAGCGGTTAATAATTATTTATATTGCGAATAAAACTCATTTATACACTAAAGATCTTAAAGGCAAAAATATTTTTACAATAGTTTAAGCAATTAACATTATTAAACATTGTAGTCTTTGGGAAAAAAGCGAAAAAAAATTACGATTAAGTATTTTTTCATTACTTTTTTGAATGAAAGATTTTTTAAATGACGTTTTCAGACAAAACTTAACTATAAGGGGCTATGTAAATCCATCCCTAAAGAACATATAAATGTCTCAAGAAGTTTGAATTCAAGGTAGAATTGTGAGGCCATACAAAAAAAAATTATGCAGCCAGAGTCACTTTCAAGCAATTTATGTTTCAAGTATGCTTGCGTATCTTCACTCCAAACTTTTAAGTTCCCAACGCCCTCGAAGGGGACGTATGAGTGAAAAGGAGTAAAGAACAATGAAGTTTTAGAAAATGTTTAAGTAAATTTATTCTCATAAAAACGTGATTATCAAATGTATTTTAAATTAAAAAAGACCTTAAATTTAATTTTTATTTTGTACAAAATTTTTTTCACAAAAACTACAATTTTCGAGCATTTTAGTTGCTAAGACCTTCTCAAAATAGCCATAAAACATTAATATCTGTGCCATTTCCATAAATTTTGTTTGCAATTATAAACTATTGTTGGTCAATAAGTTTTCTTTATGAATAATTCTACAACTTTTTTATTTGAACAGAGATTTGAGTTCGGTTTAGCCCTACTAGTTCTAGACTGTTTCTATATTTTGTTTTATTCGCTGACTTTAATAGCCATACGCCGACTCACTTATTCTAACCATGTATTTGTTATATTTTTAAGCCATGTGAGTCTTTTTCGACACGGAATTTAAAAAGTTTAACATCCTAACTGTTAATAAATTTGACATTAATATTTTGAACAAAAAATTGGGCGAAGTTGATTGAATGGTTTTTGCTTAAAAGTGCCTAAAGCGATGCTGTGAACCAATTTCGAATGCTAAAACGTCAAAAGACTATTGCAGCTTTGGGTGGGTCTATATGTGTTCGCATCCCTCCCAAAAAAATTCAACTTGGTCCTCCTGTTGTTTTTTCACACTTTTCAATCATTCTTTATGGTAATTTAACCTAAAAGGGTGAGTGGATAGTCAAAAAGGGGTGGTTCAGAGATACTCTACTATGTTTTTTCGACTGGAGCTGAGCAAAAACACTCTTTACGCAGTTTATGTCTAAGGTAAGTCTGTGCGCGCATCTCTAACCAACCAAGCGGGGGCTTGGTTGTTTGGGGTTGAGATGCGCACACCCACATACCTTAGACACAAATCACTCGAAAGTAACTCTGGATGCATAAAAATGTATGCATACCAGAGTTTCTTTATGCGGTAGGCCCCAGCTAACAAAACTATGCTCAAGTCTTATCTTTTTTGGTCTTTTAGAGATGTCGAAGTACCCTTTCAGGTTAAATTACCTTGGTCCCCCAAGATAAAAAGTCAAATTTTCGGTAATTTTTTTTTTCCAAAATGCTCGGCCTGGCCCTAAAAACACCTTTTATGCACGTTTCAGAGTCTAAAATGTCAAAAAAGACAATTTTGAAGGTTTTTGAGCTAGGCGGTATAGTGTACTCCTGCCAAAAATACTTTGCCTAGATACCCCAGGCTGACTTTTTTCCTAAATGTCAGAAATATGTAAATTTAGACTCAGGCTTAGGCAAGGGTAGGCCGTCGCCACACCAGCACAAACCTCTTCATCAAGGCGTGAAAAAGTAGTCAAATAAATCATTTTTGAGATTTTTAAAAGATAAAAATTTTGCGAAAAAACCATAGGGTGGGAACAAGGAAAGCTTTTTAGTAGGGACGCGAACACAGACAGAGCCCTGTGGGTTATTTTTGGATTTTTCCCAAATTCGATTACTCGCGTCGGGATGGAGGCAAATTATCAGTTTCATTTCATTCCGCCATGCCTTTTCTGCTGAAGCTAAACAAAAGAGCATTTAATTTTAATCAAGAGTCTTACTCGGATTCTTGCATGTAAGTCCGTGCTATAAGCCCTCAAACAGACCACTTGCAATTAAGATGCGCACACACGGTGTGTCAAATTGCAAAAATTGGAAATAGGTAGTGGCGTTCTGTTTTTTGAAATTTTTATGATTTTTTTCAAAAGTTTTTTCCTTCTATGTGACATTATATGTGAATTTGTGCGCAATTTCAAGCATTCAAACGATTATAATGGATCAAATTGGCGAAAATTGGTAAAAAGAGGTTTCGTAGCAAGACCCTAAATTTCAAACATATAAGAATTATTCAAAAAAAGAATAAGCAAATTTAAACATTCTTTGTTGTTTTTTACACCAAATTTTTCGTAGTATTTTAGGCAATTTAGGCTTTAAAGAAAGCTGGGATTTAGCGCTACACACTGAAAAGTAAAATTACTGTTGCTACATGAAATTTCGAAGTTACAACACACAAAATAACACGGGTTAAATTTCCGCCTTTTTACAGCTTTTGGTTTTCACTGTCAAATTTTTAATTTTCCGCTTTTTTCAAAATTAAATCCAACAACTTTGTAGAGCGAGCTTTAGGCTATCCGATGCAGTTCAGGACGAAATTGGTTCGTAATAAAATTTGAAATTCCGCGCGGGCCAAAATTTTTAGTGATTTTTATGCTCGGAAAATAACCCCAGTTAAAGAACTGTCTAATTACTCATGTTCCAAACGTCCATCATTCCTAATTTTAGGTTCGAAAGAAAGCTCGAAATTTCAGCTTCCTTCAAAGCCCAAAACAAAGAATGATGTGAATTTAGAGCATGAGTATTTAGACAGTTCTATAACTGGGGGTTCTTTCCGAGCACAAAAATCACTAAAAACTTCGGCCCGAGCGGAGTTCCCGTGTTATTTTGTGTGTTGTAACTTCGAAATTTCATGTAGCAACAGTAATTTTACTTTTCAGTGTGTAGCGCTGAATCTCAGCTTTCTTTCAAGCCTAAATTTGTTAAAATACCACGAAAAATTTGGCGTAAAAACAAGCAGTTAAGAAAGTTTATAATTTTGGGTACTTTCTCGCCTAATTCTTATACATTTTGAATTTTGGGTCCTGCCACGAAAACTCCTATTTCCGATTTTTGGCAATTTGACACGCCGTGCACATACATACCTGAGAGAATTCGATCGAGACTTTTGACCGAAATCTCAAGAATTCTTAATATTTTCAGGGACTTGGAAATGTAACACAACTTCTGGAATTCGTATGGCTTTTCTTGGAAATTTTGTTCAACTATATTCTGCCTGTGCCTGCAAGATTTTCCATTCTTGTCCTGCGTTTTCTTGCGTATTGTTCCCACTTGCATGCTCTGTTAATAGCAACTAATAGAGCTCATGCTTTCTTTTCGCCCACCACTTACAAGAATGTTTGGACTAAAAGGTTGGATTTAATATTTAACTTTATAGAATCATTCTTGATAGTTTTTATTGCTAAAATAAGTCAGATAGAGCAATTTGTTTATTTTTAAATAAGAACAAAAAATATTCTGCGAAGTCTGATACAGTCGAGCCTTGTTACAACATAGTCTTCTGGGACCAGTCTTGCATAAAGTAAAATTTTTTGCTTCTACTCCTAAATCTTGCTACTGCTCTTGGGCTTCTTTCAAGAACCCGGAGTTGGAGCGAAATGTGTTAACGATACAAAAAATAATCCAACTTCGGGTTTATGAACAAGCAAGTGTGTTCATTCTATTTTATCCAAAATCCAAATATGACTTTCATTCGGGTTTATTTGATCAAATATTTTTATTTATTTTAGATTTACTATTATGAGTTGTTTAACCTGCTGGTCCTTGAGTTTCAGCTTTGCATTCTTTTCAGTATTCATTATAAAAGTGAACCCATTATTTTTCAAAGGCCACTCTATTGATTTCTTTTCTTTACAAGACTTCACTGCTTATCTTACTCCTCTGGAAGGTGTTGCTAATCAGTACTTTATAAGTGTCTACATGTACACCATTTTCCCATTAACCGCTTTTTTGATCTATAGTGTGACATTGGTGAAGTTGCTCTGGGAAAAATGGCTTAAAAGTAAGTCAATATACACAAAGAGCACTAAATACAATCTTGGTGTGTGATCACCAAAGACCACCAGTAAAATATATGTTAAAACCAGGGCTCGGAATTCATTATTTTTAAATAAAGCACATTTTCAAAAAAATAAAGAACATTTGGTCGAAAAAGGGCCATTTATCTAAGTGCTTTTTGATTTTGAGTCACCAAAAAAAAGTAAAATTGAAGTAAAATTTTTAAAATTCTAAAGATTTCGGGTCTCAAATAAAAGAAAAATCTTTAAAAAACATTTCCGAGTCGCGGTCAAAACACAGTGGCGAGAGAATTCAACTATACAAAATACGGTAATTCGACTGATTTCAAACAGTCCCTCCTAAACACCCCGCTTGGTTGGTTTTTTTTTCGATTAAACAGATCTATGAATTTTTGGTTAATTTTTTTCTGAATCACACGTTTTGTTGGCTTATTATAACCGTGGGAAATTAGTTTTTTTTAATAGCGCTGATGTTTAGACACGGCTTTTTTTGAATAATTAAAAAAAGTAAGTCTTTTAAATCTCTTTTTCAGCTTTTTTGCCACAGTTTGTGTTTTTTACTTTTTTTACCAATATAAAACATTGGTTGTTCGATACAAGCTACTGGTCTAGTCTCTCATAAATTTTCAACAATTAAAAAGTAAGTGACAAAAAGTTTACTTAATTACATTTTTTACAAAGCTAACTGCCGTATTTCCTCTAATTGCCACCCCCACCCCCCCCCCTTCCAATTGCCCCCCCCTCTAATTGCCGCCCCCTCCCCTATTTTTTCGAAACCGTTTTTAACCTTTTTTTTTGCACAATTTTTTGGCGGTTAGTTATTAATAAGAAGATGTGTTCAAGATCATTGTTTGCTGAAGAGGTATATGTAAGCAGGATCGATAAATATTCACGTGAACAATAAGTCTACAATAAAAAAAAAAAAAATAACAAGTCTACCTTGAAGGTGGGGGGCAGACTTTATATGCGCATCGCCCTAGGTCACAGATTCGACTACCACTGGCTGCAGACCCTATTTTTTTTCTCTTTTTATTTACAAGTTTGGTGTCAAAATGTAGCTAACATCCTCATATTTCATTTGAGCTATCATACAGATAAAAAGTTTGTATAAAGTTAGAGCTAAAATTTAAAAAACATTAAACCGTGTCCAATTCGATGAAATCCTCAATAGGATTATCAAGCGATCAATTGCGACCATTTTCAGCTTCACTATGAGCAAATGCTGTAATTTGGAGATTTTATGCACATGACTGGCTGGTATTAAAATTATATTGGACATCAGTGAAAGTTTTTAAAATATTAGCTCTAACAAAAAATATTACCTTCTATCTTGTATGATAGCTCAAATGAAATCTCATGATCTTGGCTTTATTCCTGTGTATGAAACGTGTGACTTGTCGAAAAAATGCAGAAATATCAATCAAAGCAGTAGAAGAAAACCCTTAAAACCATCGATTATCGGAGCTCTAGCCTATTTTTTAGCCTACGAATAAGCTACACTGGGTGTGAAACCCTGTGTTGATGGTCTTGTCGGATAGTCGAAAGCCCGAGGATGATTTTTACACGAAATCGTTAATAAAAGAAAATTACATACATGGTGTGTAGCCGCTGGTAGTCGAACCTGTGACCTACGCGATGCGTATATAAAGTTCCCCCTCCCTTTAATTTGGCTGCCCTGGACAAACAATTGGCCTGAAAATTCTGCCCGAAAATCATAAAAAATTTGAAAATAGGATAAAAACTTTCATTGTTGGAGTGGTAAATTACTTCAAATTTATGATCGAAAAATAAGCGCCCCCCTTCTAATTGCCGCCCCCCCCTCTAATTGCCGCCCCTCCTAGAGGTCGATCGGAAAATAAGCGCCCCGGGGCGGCAATTAGAGGAAATACGGTACTTATTTGGTCTGTACCATATTTCCATCCCCTCCCATTGATAATATTTGTAGATAATATAGATAATATTTGTCGCTTTGGGGTTTTGGAGTTTAATTAAGAGAAGAAATATGATAATGATTTGCAG
The DNA here is from genome assembly GCA_004194705.1 of Ditylenchus dipsaci. Classification (NCBI taxonomy): domain Eukaryota; kingdom Metazoa; phylum Nematoda; class Chromadorea; order Rhabditida; family Anguinidae; genus Ditylenchus; species Ditylenchus dipsaci. The sequence goes on from SADC01001351.1 coordinate 130,194, forward strand.
GAAAAACTAATTCAAGTAAGCAAATGCATGAACAACTCAACCGTCGGTGCCAGCTTCTGATTCCCTGTTTCTTTAGCTTTCTGCCCAGTTTTTTATCTCAACTCCAGAGTTATACTAAATTTGTGCCAGTGCCCTATGGATACATCTGCGCACCTTCCTAGTCATGAGTCTATGTGCTGTGGAGCCATTTATGCTGCTCGGATGTAGCAAAGTGATGCGACAGAACTTTCCTCTTCTAGACAGGCTACATAAGAGGAAAGAATCAAGAGTCACTGTCCTTGCCACTTTGTAAAAATGAACTTTGAAGTTTGTCTAATTTAAAATTCAGAGACTAAATAAAGATAATTATTTGTGGCCGAACTTTGTCTTGAATTTGTATTCGAAATTTAGTCTTTGGATAGACTTTAAACATGTTACATTTTGTATCTTTCCTTCGTGATTTGTATCTTTTAAGTTCTGAAAAAATAAAACTTTATTAAAGTTGACTGTGGATGTGAGCACACCTGAGGGTTCTGTGAAGGAAAGGAACTCAATTGTGACCAAATGTAGATGCTTGAGTTCGATTATCTCGCCTCTAATATGCACCCCGAAAACAGAAATGTTTTAAAATGTTTATTTGCAAACACAACAGTGTACAAATATCTGACAAATAACTTATAAGTAAGCAACTTTATACAAACACACAGCAGCCAGACAATTTCTAATATTTTAACAATTTGTCAGCCGACATTTTCTAATATTTTGACTATATTTCAGGGAAATTTGACAAAAATATGGCCGAATGTTAGAAAATATCGACCGACAAATTCTAAAAATATTAAAAATTGTCTGGTTGCCAAACACACCCATGTAAGCTAGCAAAATTTATATATAAACTTAGCCAATCTTTCAATATTATTATAAATAAAACTTGGTGCACATTATTTTCAATATTTTCTATAAATATTTCAAAATTTACTAACATATTACCCAAAAAAGTTAAATATATTTTTAGTACTACGAAAATGTTAGCAGAAACCCTATATTTTCGGCAAGATCAGAATTCAGCCAACTAAATCACATGACAAACTGGCTTACTTATTTGTATTCAAAAGACCATTATCTTCTACGGCAATGGTATTTCAAACTTTTGAATTTGCACATGACAGCTATTTTGCTTTAAAAATATTCAAAATGGTTTTTGAAATTAATTTTTTTTATTGGCATTAAAAACAGCTGAGCTGAGTTTTTTGGTATTTTCCTAAAAAATCTAAAATTCACACCTTTTTGGTGTTTTTGAAATTTTACGTTCAAAAAAGGTATTAGAGTGTTTGAGAGCTAGAGATTTGCTCAAAGACTTACTTACGGCATGACTTTTGATCAAAAATGCTCTATTTGCCTAGCTCCAATGACCGAAATGCGGTGGAATATCCTGATATAAAATGATTCACGTTGGTTTCATGAAGCGATTTGCTTCGACAACAAATAGATATAATAATGACTTTACACAAAGGCAATGTAAGGTTTTTACAATTGCCCAAAAAATTCGTCTATATACAAAAAGAGCTATAATCTGAATATTTCACTCGTATTGTTCTGAGAAAATAAGAGCATATAAAGCTGTCCAGCCAGTAAACGGCCTGAAAATATCAATTTTATTATTAATTTTACGTTTTTGTAATTTTTCACCTAGTTCCTTCTCCCTCTCCAGTTTGATCATTGTAGTGCTCCCAGAAGAAACCAGTCTGCTGGTATTGATTGACAATATTATTGACTAGATTGAGCCTGAGAGCCACATAAAGCTCTCTGCAAACACTTCCAAAGAGCACACTGGTCTTGGAGTAGTTGTGCAGAGCTTCTAGAGCCAAAAAGTTCATGTTGATCCAAACTGCACCTCTCCAGTATGGAAACTTTATCTCATTGTTGTAAGCATTATAGTAGCGTGACTTAGAAGACATGGATCGCAGACCATAGGGTGACCAAAAGTCTGCAAAATAAATTTTTTCAGACTCTTCACAATCATTTTAAAGTTTAATATTTTGAAAAATGAGATCTAAGGCTTGCAGCTCGACAGTTTCGAGCAAGTGGATTTGCTCGGTACTCAAAGATGGAAAATTTTGGCCCTAGCCTAAAATTCGCTCCACTTTCGCTTCAGCCCGCTCTGCTGCTTTATTCGAAAACTTTATTTAGTATTTATTTGGTTTTGGTAACAAAACTGTAAGTAGACCAATGCGAATTCAACATTAGAGCCAAAATGTTTAAGCTAAAAGCTAGAGATGGCCTCGGGACGGGCGGTTATCCCGTCCCGAAGGTTTTTTTTAGCATGTATCCCGTCCCGGATTCCATACCGGAAAAAATTTCCAGTCTGACCCGTCCCGACGTCCCGTCCCAAAAAATATTCATTTTTCGTCCCGTCCCGCTAGAAAATTTAAGCTTAAAATCCGGGACGCGACCATACGCAAATTTTTCCGTCCCGAAACCCGTCCCGAAAATTTTTTTGATCTTGTCCCGTCCCGGCGTCCTGTCCCAAAATTTTTTATAGTAAATTTTATCGGCTCTCTCCTGTTATATCCAAAACTGTTACATCTAAAAATGGTTCTAGTTTTATCAGGTTCTCGCCAAAAGTTCCAGCAAGGTTTTAGCCTTTCAAGTTCAATTTATTTATGATACAATACTTCAGGCTTTCCCTTTAATACTATATGGAAAATAACAAAATTTAAAATGAAAAGCTAGAACCGTGCTGGAACTTTTGGCGAGAACCGGATAAAACTAGAACCATTTTTAGATGTAACAGTTTTGGATATAACAGGAGAGAGCCATTTTATCCCGTCCCGAAATTGGCCATTTACCATTTCTACAATAAGCTCCATTATTCAAAATTTTAGTGACATATTTTCGAAAAGCCATTTATCATAATACATGTATTTCCTAAACCGGAATTCATTATAATTTCTTCAGAAATGCTGAGCTATCAAAATTTCAAAAAAAACCCCCGCCTAAAAAGGGGTCGCGACTCGCGAGTTAATAGTTGCAAGTCAGTTGTCCAAGCTGAAACGACCAATTCCGGCGTACTCATACTATCAAACACTTTTGTTAGAAACTACCATACCCTTGTTAGGATATTTATTTTCTATGTTTAGTTTACCACTAATTAAAAAAACTCACATCAGTGTCATTGATGTTTTGAGCATAATAATCAGTTTTTCCGAATCTGGTGGTAATATTTGGAGCAGGAAGGGGAACAGATTACTATACCCATTCACATCCTCAACCAATCCTAACTTTGGTTCAGCTAGCACCTGGCGCACTTGCTCTTTAGTGCCATCTGGTAGCACTTGCTCAACCATGGTCAGATTAGTGCTGTGCAGGCCATAGTCACAGTACTGCTGGCTTTTTTCTGACCAATGCAATTCGTCCAGCATCTCCATGTGGTTGAACACTTTCACGTCCTATAAATTTTCAAATGATTTCAGTTAATTATTTAATGATTTAAAAGATAGCAACCTTTTTTATTTCAGGTACCCATTTCTTGTCTCTAACAAACAATGCCAGACGGTGAAGCACTTTGGCTGAGTGGGCGATCCAGCAGCGCAAGTCCACGTGAAATTCCTGCGATAGCAATATTTTGATTAATAGGCTAAGTTTCAATTTTTATGATTGAAAAACAGATGCGAAATTTTTGATATTTTTTATACAGTTGACTCTCGTTTCACTGTAGCCCCTCAAATTAGTTCCTGCCAAGGATCCGACACTTTTTTATTGAAAGCCAATGCTGTTTTGACACTCTGGTCCTAAATATCATAAGGATTCCGATTTTGTCGATCATTTTTCAAAACTTTCGCGTTGAAATTTGCATTTGTCGATATAAGGTTCCCTTATTTAAAAATGGGTGGATTTATATTGAGAGAAGCCGATATTACTAGCAAAAATGTTCATACTTATAAAAAACGATCAGCAAAATCACAACTCTTACAATATTTAAAAAAAACCAGGCTGTGAAAACATAGCTGGCAAAAACTTTCCAAACTCAGAGTAAAGTATTAGACCCTATGCTGGAACGATATTTCGGGGTCGCCTTATATCGAGAGTTGACTGTAACATTATAAGGAACAATACTTTTTGTGCTTTTCGACAACATTTTGTTTTGCGTAATAACAATTTAGTTCATACTTTCAGCTTTTTGTATTACATTTTATAAAGATGATGGAATGAATGATACCTTATTAGAAACTAGAAGAGCGTGGCTACATGATGATGTTAAAAATTTTAAAAATTAAAATGTTCAATCTAATTACGCAAAACAAAAATTTGCGCCAAAAAAAGTATTTTTGCGCCACAAAAAATTATTGCCCCATAAACAGCCTTACATCATTAGTAGGATGTGATGCTCGAGGTAGTCATCAAAACCACTAGGCAGTGTCTCAGGGTTAAGTTCTCTTTTTGTGGTTGAATTTCTGCCTCGCCATCTCATTTTGCCAATGCCAGGACCAGACTGAGTGGTCCTCAACCATAGGTAGAGCTGTTTAAGGCGGGGATATAGTTGGCGAAGGCGGTTTCCAAACTTGGTGCCTGCTTCAGGGTCGTCCATGAACTTGCCAATTAGATAGATGAACATTGGTGGATTGGCCACATTCGATTCAAAAGTGAAGTCTTTGGGTATGTAGGACAGTGCTTCAGTGTCCAGTGCTTGCTCTCTAAAATAAACTTTGACTAGTTTAGGTTTAGGACTCTGAAACTCTTACCTAGGAATCCAGCCGTGTTCATCCATGGTGTCTAGCCAAGCCCCAATTATTTCCATGGATAATTCTGGGTCAATTTGCTTTACTATCAGCTGGTGGAAGCCTTCATCCCAGAGAAAACTTTAAATTTTTTAGTTAAATTTATTTAGTTCAGAAAGCCACTTACGCTCTAGGGAACCAAGATCTGGAGGGCACGGCGGAGATTATGCTCAAAGGGCCGTATTCTCTGACAAAGCCGCTGTCATTCCGGACTGGTGTGGAGCCGTGCCAAAAACCAATGCCTCCCAGGAGGTTGGAGACAGCAGTCTGAGCTGCTTCTCGCTGTGGCTCTTGCTCTAGCAGAGCACCAGGAAAGCTACGGTCAAATCGTTTCTCAAAAATTTTCCTCCTTACGTCTAGTTCTTGAGCAAAGCTGACCGGCAATTGTTCGTCTCCGGCCCGGATCGTGATTTCAATGTTGGCTTGGTTTACCGCTGAAATAGTTTGACTAAAAAAGCAAAAAGAGAAGAATAGGTCAGAATAACGGCTGAAAAGGGCCGTTTAGTCGACTATGCTTACTTTTAATTGTTTTGCATTTTTTATATTTTTTTAGTTTAGGTGAAGCCTTAGGCTTAGGCACAGAGCAGGCCAGAGTATGTTAAGATGGACTCAAATGTGTGTCCCAAACTGCGAAAGCACAAAATTAAAAAGGCGCGAATTCAAAAACGTCTAAAAATTGACTAAACAGCTCTAAATTTTATTTAATACTTTTATAATAAAGTACCTACCGTATTTCTTCTAATTAATGCACCCCTTAAAGGAGTTTGAAAAATAAAGGCATCGCCTCTAACTAACGCACCCCTTTAAAGTTAAAGGACCATATTCTTTGCGCGCAGTGGCAATGAATTGGAGGGGGACACTTCTCTTACGTCTATCAAAGAGTACACTGATAGACGAAAGAGAAATGTCCCCCGCCAATTCAAATTTTGTACATGGCACTGCGCGCAGAAAGCATGGTCCTTTAAGGCCATTTTTGATTGAAAAGTTCATAATGTTCGAGGGGCTGAAAAATAAACGCATCGGTGCTTTAATTAGAGGAAACACGGCATTTGCATTACATTATCGTATATTCTCTATTAATCCCTATGGATGATTATTTTTCAACCCCTAAAAAATCGGAAAATTTGAGGTCGATTTTGAGATTTTTGGGCAGTCGATCAAGATCTGAAAAGTGGAATCAGGAGAGCTCGTGCTAATTAAGAAAATGCAAAAACAGATTTTTTAAAGGATAATATTTTTTTCTCACCGCAAATACACTGCGAATGCACCGCAAATTCTTTTTTTCTCACCGCAATTTGATCTTCCCGCAAAATACTTTTTTCTCACCGCAAAATACTTTTTTCTCACCGCAAAATACTTTTTTCTCACCGCAAAAATACTTTTTTCTCACCGCAATTTGATCTTCCGCAAAATACTTTTTTCTCACCGCAAAATACTTTTTTCTCACCGCAAAATACTTTTTTCTCACCGCAAAATTCTTTTTTCTCACCGCAATTTGATCTTCCCGCAAAATACTTTTTTCTCACCGCAAAATACTTTTTTCTCACCGCAAAATACTTTTTTCTCACCGCAAAAATACTTTTTCTCACCGCAATTTGATCTTCCCGCAAAATACTTTTTTCTCACCGCAAATACTTTTTTCTCACCGCAAAATACTTTTTTCTCACCGCAAAATACTTTTTTCTCACCGCAAAATACTTTTTTCTCACCGCAAAATACTTTTTTCTCACCGCAAAATACTTTTTTCTCACCGCAAAATACTTTTTTCTCACCGCAATTTGATCTTCCCGCAAAATACTTTTTTCTCACCGCAAAATACTTTTTCTCACCGCAAAATACTTCTTTTTCACCGCAAAATACTTCTTTTTCACCGCAAAATACTTCTTTTTCACCGCAAAATACTCTTTCCTCACCGCAAAATATTTCTTTTTCACCGCAAAATACTGTTCTCTAGCCGCAACTAATTTTTTGACGTTTTTCGTCCTCAATAATTGTAGTTTTTGAAGGCAAGAGTATTAATATTCCCTATTACATGTAGTAGCTCAAGAGACTGGTTGAAAGGAGTCGGGTAAAAAGAGGGTCTTTTTGCCTGAAGCTTTCGCGTCGGTCCTAAAATAGGAAATAGCTTTGGGTAGGAAAAGTTGGATAGGAGAAATAGGAGAAAAAGAGGCACACAATTACTTCCTAACGCACCTTTATTTCATCAGAAATCACCAAAACACAACAATAATTTCAATTACAGCAAATAAAAAATTTTGATCAATTTTAAGACGGTCTTCCTCGCTTTCTTTTCTGTCCTAGCACTTCAGCCATCGCATCTCTTGGGTATTGACACAGACCTTCTTTGAAAAAGTTCGGCCAAATTTGAGACTTCTCAATGATGAAGAAGGATCTTTTAAGCTCTACATACCGATTCCACTCGAATGCAGGCGAGGCCACAAATTCTTCAGCCAGCAGCAAAGAAGTTATCGCCATTTTCCGGTACATCTGCATGCTCCACAAAGTAGTTGCGCAAGTCCTCAGTTGTTAAGATCACATTATCATCTTTCTTTTCTCGTGTGATGAAGTTCTCCAGTTGTCTCAGCATTGGCTCGACTGGGAAATTGATCCTGTCAAACTTAACAATTAAGGTTTTTAAGATAATCTACAAAGTAAACATTAAACCGCGAAAAACAGCTTACTAGCATGTCATTTTGAATCCTTTTTGCAGTCTTGTCCCGCATCTTGCTACGAATAAAACTTTCGACTGGCGACGACAACGGCTGTTCTACAGTAGCTTGGTGATTGGAATGGTCTTTAGCTTTCTCCACAATGATTTCGAAAGTCGTACTTGGTCGACGAATCCGCAACACAGCCGGACACTTGTAAAGCTTTCTCTGGGAGTAGACACAGACAAAATTTTCAATAGAATGCTTTTCTGACCTTTTTTCCCTTTCTGTAAGATTCTTGTTATGCTGATAATGCGAACAACCGAATAAACTCACGCTTCCCACTTCTGCTTCATCCAGAGACGATGTGGATCTTTTTGCCACTCTTCGAGATTATCTTCCGCTTCTGAGCCATTAAACTTGACAACCTCTTTGTAGTCGATTCCATTAGACCTTCTACTTCCTCGAATATTGTCCAGAATATGCTCCATTGCTGAAGAAACTACAATTATTGAAGAAGAAAAACGTTAAAAAATTAGTTGCGGCTAGTAAAAAAGAAATATTTTGCGGTGAGAAAAGAGTATTTTGCGGTGAAAAAGAAGTATTTTGCGGTGAAAAAGAAGTATTTTGCGGTGAGAAAAAAGTATTTTGCGGGAAAATTAAATTGCGGTGAGAAAAAAGTATTTTGCGGTGAGAAAAAAGTATTTTTGCGGTGAGAAAAAAGTATTTTGCGGGAAGATCAAATTGCGGTGAGAAAAAAATAATTTGCGGTGATTTTCAAGTGTTTTGCGGTGAGAAAAAATACCATCCTTTTTTAAATGTTTGCTCTAGACTGAGAAATGAGGTCCGTGGAGTGGGGATTGTTAGAGAGTGGGGTTTAATTTTTTTTTCAGAAATCAGGATTCTAAGGCAGAATTCTAAGAAATGATTGGGTGTCGAAATATGACTCAAAATTGGATTGCAAGATTTCAAATGACATTATTTTTTAGCTGCAAATATTTACTACCTGAAGCATCTACAACCAAGTGAACTGCAGCGAAATTTGGGCTCTCGGTGGCTAGACCAGTGTCTTGAAGCTCTAGCATGTTGTCCGGACTAGTAGTATGTAGAGCCTCTGAAACAAGTTTGTCCAGACCAGTCATGTCCACTAAAGTTCTTGTTTGAGTAGAGGTAGGAGAAACGAGGGTTGGTTGTGATTGAACCATTTCCAGTATTGTCTTTTACCGCTAATTGTAATGATAATTGACCAAAATCAGGTGACAGAAAGTCTAGAACTTTGAGATTATTTCCATCTAGACGGTACTTGGGGATCATATCTCCTCTGCTTCCATTACTCTGAAAAAATTACGGTTTCGAAATTGGTGAAAATTTTGTTTATGAAAAAAAAATTATTTTTTTCTAATAGGCCACATGATCTAATAAGCTTACACACTTTGAGGGCTTACCGTATTTTCTCTAATAACCGACCCCTAGAGATCTGAAAAATCCACAAAAACTCTTTTTTAGAAATGGCGCGTTTTTCCGATTGTCACTTCCTGTTACTCTGCTAAAATAACTTTGGCCCATACAGTCAACTCTCGATTTAACGAACCTCCTAGCCTGATTTGGTTGGTTAAATCTAAAGAAGGTTTAACGAAACTCTTGATTTAACGAACTTTTATTCGGATCCCTACTAATAGGACCACTCTCAATTTAACGAATATTGGGTTTTTTCTTGTCTGCTCAAGGTTTTTTTCTGGGAAAATATGGAATTATACCATGCAGACTAGCTTAAAAATGCACAAAAGCCTTATTTTTCAACGTGTCAGCCAATACATGCTTAAAACATGTTTTTAGGTAGCGGTTTAGACTTTTCGGCAAATTTTTTTGACAAAAATTAGATTTTTTACCCTGGAAGGCCAAAGCAAATACTTGTTTTAAAGATGTTTTGTCTTTTTTTGACTAGAGCTAAGCAACAAAAACCTTAGGTCCCAGTTGTCAAAGTAATATTTATTTCTTTATTTTTTTTTACTCTTTAGAGGTATCAAGGCATCCTTAAATTACTTTGGTTCCCCAAGTCAAAATGTCAAAATTTTGTCATTAATTTTTTGCAGAAAATTGTCGACTGTCACCTGAAAAGATACTTTAAGCATGTATTGGCTGCTGAAAGTTAGAAATTACAAATTTTAAACAAGTGATCCTTTAGAGACCCATTTAAAACACTATTAAAAGGTTCTGAAATATATTTACCAGAGCCCGGAAAGTGTTTTAAAACATTTTTTAGTCCCGGCTAACATACGCTGCACCCCGCCCTGCAAAAACTCAGGCGCAAGGCAAGGTAGCGTATGTTAGGACAGACTCATATGGGTGTCCCAAACTAGGGATGGAGGATGGCCTATTTCGGAACGGGACAAAAATTTTGAAAAAAAATCCGGGACACTGGACGGGACGACCAAAATATTTACTCCGGGACGGGAATCCGGGACTAAGTGAAATTCCGGGACGGGACAATAATTTTTCCGGCCGCGACACAAAAGGAAAATTGACAACAAGAATCAGTTTTTAAAAAAATATGCAGAAAAATTTGTCACAGTTTTACCTCAAGTACAAAATATTAGAGATTGCCCGAGTGATAACCGACTATATTCTCATTTTACAATCCTAACATTCACTCAAAATTTGGCGAAAATTCAGAAATGATAATAAAAATAAGGCTAAACTTTACTAGGATTAATGAATTCGGAAGACGGGACAGATTTTCAAAAGTCGGGCGGGACAATAAATCCGGGAATGGAAAAATAACCCCGGGACGGGACATCGGGACGGAAAAAAACTCTAAAAACCATCCGGGACGGGTCGATCTGTCCGACCGTCCTCCATCCCTATCCCAAACTGTAAAAACACAATAATTCAAAAAGCAGCAAATTCAAAAAATGTTCAGAAATCGACCAAATGCCTAGAATCTACTCTCCAAACAAGCCTATAGCGTTGATCAAAAGACACTGTAAATATATTGTGGAGAATGAGGTTTTTGTTCTTTGAAAATTTATTTCTTTATATTTTTTTTTATCAAAATTATCTTTTAATATTTTTATTGCTTGTTTCACGTAGTAACAATTTGGACTTTAAATGAGCCAAAAAGAAGAAAACAATATTATGTCTGACATCTGAGAAGAAGGAAGCTTTATAAAAAACAACTTCCGTGCTTCTTTTTCTACGAAAAAACAAACTCAAAAACAACTAAATGAAACCAAATATTTTAATCAATAAAAATAACAAGAATAAAAAACATAAAGAAAATTAAAAAGACACAAAAACTTGTGTTGCAAACTGATTTTTGGGTGTTATCACCCGTTTCAGGGTTATTGCAACCAAAATCATACGGGTTAGGTTCAATCCAGCTTCCTAAAATTTTGTGTCCTGCTTGGTTTCTTACGTCTGCTACTCAAAAATTTCTTGAATTTTGCAATAATCCTAGTTGCCCATACCCGAATACTTTTTTTTTTACTTTTAAAAACCATCAAACCGGAATAGCAAAGTAGAAAATAAAGCCATAAGTGCTGTTGCCAGTCTGTGCATCAGTGTCCAGAGCCACATTAGCTAGGCAAGAATTGGAGGGAGTGTTGAACCATTGGTACTGAACTTAAGACCTCCATCCTCAATGTTTTGGATTCCGAAGGAACGACCATCGTGATCGTGCCACAGGAAAACCACTGGATCTTCTGCAATTAAATCTTTTGCTAAAAATGTATTTTAAAGCCAAAAATGGTCAGACCTACCGTGTTTGCACCAGTGCCTTAGCTGAATGTTGCTTTTCTTCGTTCCTACGTCATTGTTAGGCTGTTTGTACCACATAAGACCAAACAAAGGAGACTGGACATGCTTTGCCTTGAGTCCAAAGTACAAGTGAGGTCGGTAGGTCCCCCAAGTTTTCTGCAAAACAAAAACGTTAAGTATTATGGATACAGTCAAGTCTCGATATTAGAGCACTCTGCTATAAGAGCACCTTTGGTCGGTCCGAGGGTTGCTCTTACATCGAGACTAATTCTGCAATATTACCGAGTGTTTTAAAGTCCCTGATCTTTTAAAGCATTTGCTTAGGCATTAAATAAATTTTAAAAAATTATTCTCAATGAATTATTTTGAAGCCTTGAATCTTCTCTTCAAAACAGTGTAGTTGCTTTTACATAGAAAAAAGTATTTAAAATTTGCAAAAGAAAAAACCCAAATACAAAATTTTGGATTGCCGACCATTTCATACTATTGGAGCTACACATTTTAACTTTTTTTCGAGGACCTTTCTGCAAAATCAGGGCTCTTAAAGGGGCATACCAGCGCGTTACACGGTCAATTTCAAATTTTCAAATTGGCGGGGACCACACTTTCAAGACAAAAACATTTGATTTGAAAATGTTCCTTTTAATTTTTTTATTATTGTCACCGAAAAAGTTGTCACCGAAAGACTTTTTCTTCTCACGATTTTTAAAAGATTTGACTGCGGCTGAATACGGTCTCACAAAGTCATCAGTGGATGTAGCGTGACCTGACAATACGAAAAATAAAACGAAAAATAGTCACCAAAAACAAAAAAATATAAGAAATCGGTGACAAGAAAAAGTCTTTCGGTGACAACTTTTTTCGGTGACAATAATAAAAAATTTAAAGGAACATTTTCAAATCAAATGTTTTTTGTCTTGAAAGTGTGGTCCCCGCCTTTTGAAAATTTGAAATTGACTGCGTAACGCGCTGGTATGCCCTTTAAACGTCCTTTTTCAAAAGATCAGTCCTTTTTTAGGACTGATCTTTTAAGGGTTGACGTCCAAATATTTTTCCTTCAAAACGGTAATAAACACTGGAGAAAATGACTTTTTCTTTTTGAAAGTAGTCAAAATTTGGAAATGTTTTTTTGGTAAAAATCTAACAGCCCTGTATTTTGTAAAGCATAAAACATTTTAGCATTCAAGTTTCAAAGCTGTAAATTTCATTAGCTTCAGGTTTGGCGGGTGCTCGAAATTTTCGAGTATTCGCCATCCCTAAGTAGCTTTGTGAAATTTCCCAATCAGCTTCTCAATGAAAATAGCGATTATAAAATGGATAATTCCAAAAAAAAATTATTATTAAATGAATTTTTTTCAAAAATTTTGAAGTTACCTTGGTTAAAGTGGCGCAAGCACTCATTGAACCAAAAATAATCAATTCCCCCCTTTAACAAGACAAGAAAAAAAGCCTGCCTGGTGTGTAAAGTCCACTGTGGAGGCAGGGGTAGGGTGGAATTTATCTCTGCCGCTCTCTCTTCCTCGTTCAGCTGTTTAGAGGGGCAGCCATAGAGTTGAGTAATCTTTGCATTGCTCTTCTAGCAGCAATATTCCAATGGTGGTGCTAGCAAGCAGGAACAAAGTCAGCACTGTTACAAACACAAATCTGCAATGGCTCTTTTTGGTGGGTGAATCAAGGGGTTTGGGCAGGGGATGGGCCGACAACTCGGGTGAATGGTGAAAAGAGAGTTTGGAGAGCACAGGGTGGGCACTAATCACACTACTCTTCCTCAACTCGTCAATCAACTGGTCTGAGGAGTGGTTGAGCACAGAAGGGACACCCTGCTCAGGGTCTGTCTGAGGGTTGTCCTCGTGACTGACGTCATCTTCTTGGCTAGCCATGTCTGCACCAGCCTGCCTTAAAGCGAACGATTTGTACATTTTTGGATCAGGGCAATATAAACAGCTATTAGGAAGTTTAATATAAACATAACTGCTGATAAGGTAGATAGTGTTTTACAGTCAAGTTATACAGGGCGGTTCAAAATGGGGATTGCAATTTTTGCCATAATTTGTTTCTAAGCCATTTTTATAATACAAAAAACAATTAGCATTAAACTTATTACGCTAAGGGTGGGTAGACCGTTCACTACAGAGAACCAATTAAAACCCATGTTTTTGTGCCGTTGGCATTATACAGTATTTAAGTAAGTAAAAGCCCCTCTCCAAAATGACAAAAAATCTACTTAATATATATATATTTTTAAGTTGTGTCACAGGGGAGCCGATCGAACGACTGCCCTACGACTCGATACACATTATGACTCGATACAACGACTCGATACAATTACGACTCGATACAACGACTCGATACAATTACGACTCGATACAACGACTCGATACACTTTCTCAAATTCAAACATTTATTCAACTGAAATCAAGGCTTTTTGACTACTTAGACGCTAAAACGATAAAGACGTCGTTTCCGACCACTTTCTTTCGAAAATTTTGACTTTTCTAGATTTTCTACCTGCCTGCCTTCGGCAGGCAACCTAATTCAATAGGTAGCCCTTTGGGGTACATGGTCCGGGATAAGGCTGACCCTTTGGGGTACATGGTCAAAAAGTCAACACATAGTCAAAAAGCCACGGGGGTCAAACGGCCCAGGCGGTCAATCGGCCCGGGCGGTCAATTGTCCAGGCGGTCAATTGTCCTGCTCCCAACACCAGTGAAACAAAACGAAAACAAATCAATGAAACAAAGGAATATTAACAGGGTTTTTTTAATCAGGATGTTTTCAAAAGGAGCTTTAAAAAGTGTATCGAGTCGTAATTGTATCGAGTCGTTGTATCGAGTCATAATGTGTATCGAGTCGTTGGTATACCGATCGAACTGTACGAGTCGAAGATTATGACAACGCCATCTGGTACATGGTGACACGAAAAAAACAGTCACATTTTCGAAAAAGTTCTGGAATCAAATTTTTTGTTTTCCATTTATTTTAGATTGTGTTTATTTGTCAATTAGCTGCTCCCTTCACATAAAATCTTCGTTTTTTAGGATAAATTATGAATCGAAGAGCTCCTAAGTAGCATAATTACTGTACTGCTTTTTCTGGTGAAATTGATGGGTCAAGGGATATCTTTCCAAACTTTTCAGAAATGTGACTGTTTTTATGTGTCACGCTGTATAACATAGACAATCTACCATTTTCAATTTCCAATTTTTTTGCGAACAGACTTCAAAAACCGAACCGAAGAATTTCGGAATGAACCAAAACTACAAAATTGTTTCTCCTGTGCATTTTCGAAGGTTATTTTTCTATAGTCTAACCTCGGTATAATGACACCCCAAAAGTTCGACTCCCAACTGGCTGGTAGCTGGAGATTGAACTTTTAGCAGTGTAATTATATCTAGTTCATTATAGAAAGGTGTTTTTTCGAAAATCCACAAAAGAGACCAATGGAGTTTTAGGCTTAATGCTTTTCCCGTCTTCAGATTCAATTTTTACTGTCTGTTCGCAAAAATATCTAAAGTGCAAAATCATAAAGTTTATCGAATATGCTCTGCAAGATAGCGTTGTCAGGATTTTCTAATCGGTTTGTACAATTCGACAGGTCCCTTGTTAGAGTCGTATTCTTGTGACAGCCTAGTGTTGCGATGAAGGCAAAACTTGTGCACAATCAAAAGTTGGATTAAACATTTTTAAACATCAATATTATAATCACTAAATTTCCACAAAATGCCCCAAAATTGACGCGCAAAGAACTATGCACTTGAAAAAGGATTCATGTACAGGGTGTAACAAGAAATTCCCCCATTTTGATATGGTCAGAACTTTTTTGTAGAGCGTTTTTCAAATTCTGTTTCTACAGATCGATTTTTCTCGCCGACAATATTTTTTAGTGTATGATGTCAAAAACACGATTTTCGCTTGGTTGCCCCTGCGGTTTGGGCCCTAGCCTGTGGGAAATCCTCGGATGGCCACAACCCAAACCACGAGAGGGATCAAGCAAGAATCGTGTTTTGCACATTATACACCAAAAAATATTGTCGGCGAGAAAATCGATCTGTAAAAACAGAATTTCGAAAAATGACCGAGCTAAAAAGTTATGGCCATCTCGAAATGGGGGAATTTCGTGTTACACCCTGTATTTTCTATTGTATCTTAATTTTCGGGATATTTTTTGGAGAAATAATGCGATTCCGACAAAATATTTCTACTCCAACTTCAAGATCTGCACAAATTTTATACACATTGATATACCGGGTCGTCGACAAGTATGGCTACGAACCATATTTAAATATTGTTGCTTTCTTTAAATTTGACGGACAAAACCAAAACTTTAAACACAAAGAAAAAGCTTTAAAAAACTTTAGCATCTTTTGTATTTTGGTTTAGTCCTCTGCAAAATCTGATTAACACAATGGAATATTTTTCCTAAAAATGATTCACAAAACGATACAAAATACAAAGATGGTTAGAAAAGTGAAAATAAAAAAGCAAAGTAAAAAAATAGCAAATCGTTTAAAAATACTATACCAAACAATGATGCAGAAACTATCGATGCAAAAAAAGAAAAAAGTAATCTGTAAAAGCAAACGATGAAGAAGAACTTAAAAAATGATTTCAACAATTTGTAAAGCGAGAATGCGCAAGGGTTTCTAAATTTTCAAGTCCTCGCAAAGATAGATTTTTTTAACCAATTGGTTGACTTTTTTTCAAATACGGTTCACAGTCTGGAATCTATGTACAGGGTACATGACAATATTCGCCGACAATTATTTCGCCGACATTATTTCGCCGACAATTATTTCGCGCGACATTATTTCGCCGACATTATTTCGCCGACAATTATTTCGCGCGACATTATTTCGCGGACCATTATTTCGCCGCGACTAAATTTCGCCGCCATTATTTATTTTTACTAATTTCATTAATTTCATGCCAAACATTTTTCAAGTTAATCTAAAACTAAGTTTTATCGACTCTAGTTCTGTAACAACACATCAGAGAAGCAAATAACACCAAATCAGAGAAGCAATTAACAACATATGAACACTCCTATTATTCTCTATCTAGATTCAAAATTTCTTCATCAGATGATTCTGGCTTGCTGGCTGGAATGTAAAGACCTTGAGCCATTCTGAAGCTAGAAGCGATCGCACCTAGATATTGGAAAGGAACGATGTTCTTCCAATTGTTCACTGCTTGGGTCAGTTGAATTTCCGAAAGACGATCTTGATCAAGGAGTTGACTGATTATGTCACCAGTTTCCTGAAATTTAGTTGCATGCAATACTCCTGGACGCTCAAATAAAATTAGCATTGTTGCAGTTGTAGCCAGATACTTCTCTTCGTTTCGGATTGCGGTGCCTGGACAGCCGCTGAAACATCACGCATCCAATTCGGATGAACGTTCAAGTTAGCCATACTTCAAAGAGATATCTGAAAATATAGTGACAAATAAAACTAACACAACAAATACGTGAAGATAAAACATAAATGAGGAGACCAAAAAGGAACCGACGATTGCATAAAATGATTACATAAACTGATATCGCCGTAAAATCATCCAGAAAAACTGGTCGAATTAGAAAAAAACGACACTTAAAATATCGGCGAAATTTTGTCGCGGCGAAATATTGGTCCGCGAAATAATGTCGCGCGAAATAATGTCGGCGAAATAATGTCGGCGAAATAATTGTCGGCGAAATATTGTCCGGTACCGTATGTACAACATTAATTCGTCGAGCTGACTTCCGTATTGAAAAAATAGGTTCGAATCCACTCCACCAATTAGGCACTTCGGCCCGCGGAGAGTTCGCGCACATAGCTGGACTAAAGCAATCATATTATGGCCAGTGTTTGGACTTTCAGAAAAGGGTCGTACTCGTACCTCGTACAACGAAAATTTTAAGCTCGTACATCGTACTCGTACTTCGTACCTCTTAAATTTCTTCTCGTACTTCGTACTCGTAGTACGAGTACGTGTACGAGTACGAGGTCCAAACACTGATTGTGGCGTATTACTCATTGAAGATGGCAAGAGCGTCGCAAACTTTCAAAAGAGATATCAAGAAGGGTTCTGTGCAGTTCATCGTTATGTTACAGCATTTTTTAATATTTAACGTTTGTTTGGGAGCCTGATCACAGGTTACACTAAGGTTTCCAATTCAAAATTATCAAATTTTCATACATTTTCATAAAAATAAAGAACATTTGGTCAGAAAGTGCCACTTTATCCAGTGCTTCTTGGTATTGAATACCGAAAACAAAGATTTTGACGTAAAATCTAAAAAAATTCTAAAGGTCCCAAATAAAAGACAAAACTTCAAATAAAGGATGTTTGGAAACCCTGGGTTAGACTAACACTTAATGGGGATGCTGTTCCACCGTGGCTAGGCTGGTATATAAAATTATTGAGATGAATAATTATTAAAGATTATACGGTGATTCACAAAAAATAACAATAAATTTTATAACAAAAAAAAGTTTGGGTACAGCAAATCAAAAATACTTATGAACCCAAAGTGCAAAAGATTACTACTTCAATACGTAGAAAAAGAAATTAGTATTTGTGCAAGTCTGGAACGAATGGGCAGGCGTAACACCTACTTAAGAAAAATTATAAAAAAATAATTTTAAACTAAGTTTGGGCAATGCACAAATGAGTGGGAGTAATTGTTAAATGAGACCAAAGAATGACCTGACTTTAATTTATATATAATTTGTTCATCTCAAACAGACTTGTCAAAGATGCTCAATTAAACATTGAAGACAGTTCTTCTGATATTGTTTTGATGAAACTAGTCAGGCTAACTTCCTTCCTAGTTATTTTTAGCCTATGTTCCTAGTCTTTTTTATTTTTGCGCTTTTAAAATATTAAACATCTCCAAACAATTTTTTGTGATATTTGGTCAGAAATTTTCTTTTTAACACTCCAAATACCGAGAAGCACTTTTACGCAGTTGGACTCAGAATTTAACGCTGAACACGATGGTGCCGTCCTTTCCGCTACGATGACGGGTTAAGTAGGTGTAAAGGGCCAGAAGACGAATTTTCGCGACACACATTTCCCGTACTAAAACCGAGTAGCGCCGAAAAACGTTTTCGATGAACCACCCTGTTAAAAATTAAATGTAGACAAACTATTTTCGATTATAGATTTAAAAAAAACTTAATAACACAAAAAACATGGAAAAAACATCTTCCTCACAGACAGTCAAAGTTAAAGGAGCAGAATAGCGCCAGCTGTTACACACACATCTTAAGGTTTGGCAAAATCACATAAATTAAAAGGACATAAAAACAATAGATCAGTTAGAGATCAAAATCGATGCTGATTTTTATATATTGTTGATATTTTTTATTTCCCGAATTTGAAATTACTCTTTTTATTTACATTTCTTTTTGAAAAAAATAGCTCCATAACAAAGCCATTTTAAATTTTTAACAACAAATATATCCTTGGCCAGGCAACCTTTTCACATAAATAAATTTTTTATTTTCATTTGTTTCTCTTTGGTTTCCAACGGTTAATGAAAATTTTGGGCTAATCTGAAGAATTTTCAAGAAATCCTTTCAAATGCGCCAAAAACAAAGAGAAACAAAAAGAATACATTAAATTTGATAAATATTAAAGTTCACAAGCCTGAAAGGCAATGTGGCTGTCAAACGACGCACAATCCGACGATTGACATTGTGTCGACGAAGAATAAGACGGCGTATAAACCGTCGAATGGTCATTTATTTGATACCATCCAGTCAATCGACGTTAGGAAAGTGTGCCAGAATATTAGCTAGCTAATAAGTGCAGAAGGCCTTAACAACTACCATTTTAAAGGGGCATACTCGCCGCCGGTAGGAATATTTTGAAAGGCGGGTACGAGGCAGTGATTGGAAAAGCCAAGACAGAAGCCAAAGCAAAATTTTGGTCGATCAAAATTTGGCTTTGGGTTTTTGGTTTTGGATGACAGTTTTGGCTATGGCTTTGCGTTTGGCTTCTCCAATCACTGGTACCAGGCCAATTAACAAGAACTATTTTGAAATGTAAATTTGGTGAGTACAGTGGACGCTCTCTATAACGACGCTCAATCGATATAACACCCCGAAAAAAGTCTTATTTTGACCAGACTACAGTGTATTCTCAATAAATAAAATAATAATAATAAATAAAAAAATAAATAAATAAAACGACGCTCAATATAATGTCCGCTGGTTATAACGTCCCATTTTGGCCGGTACCTTGAGGGATGGTATATCGAGCATCGACTGTATTCTCTTTTGATAAGTTATTGAAAATCAAGTTAGTTATTCATAGAGTGGATCGGTCGTCGGTTAAAATTATCTTCCGATTTAAGCATTGTTTTTCGCTGACTTTTACCAAAATGCGACATTTTTATTCTCGTTTGAGTTTCACTGGTACCCGCCTTTTAAAATATTCCCATCGGCGGCGAGTATGCCCCTTCAAAGCGAGCATAGCCGTCAGCGAGACCATTTTTTTTAAACTAAGAATAGCAAAAAAAATGAGACAAAGGCTTTGAGCATTTCAGAAAAAAACCCAAATTTTTTTAGCAAAATTATTGGTTTATTATCTATTTCAAGAAAAGGGCATAACTGCAAATAAAAATGCAAATAATGAATAATTGAATTTTAAATTCCCGGCCTCACAATATCAACAATAATATTTTTGTAGTTAATTATGCTCTTTCCAGGTTTCGCAGAGGTTTCACAATAATTTTGGTAAACAATAAATTGTATTTTAAGAATTTTTTGAAAAAAGTATTTTGTTCGAGAGTATTATGCAGCCAATGACCAAGTATCTCTATGAAATAAGCTGGATGCTCAGTAGATAATATAGTCCCTCTTAATTTAACAAACGCTCTGGAGACCGGCAAAAATGTTCGTTAAATGAAAGGTTTCATTAAATCTAGGATATAGTATTAGTCATTTAACACGAGAAAGTCGGATCGTAACTTTTGTTTATTCTGGTACAGTTTTTCACGTAGATCATTTTGGTGTATGAGAATATGGATGTTTGTTAGTCATGAAGTCACCTAATACCTTGTTTTCAGTTCCCGACCATTTCAGGAAAATTGAAGAATCTCCCGAAAGGCAAAAATTACTTGTCTCCAAACTGAACTTAAGTCTGCAATATCTCATAAGGAGCGTCAGGATATGCTTTTTAAATGAGTGTATGTGAGCTGCCATATGTCTGCAAAAACTTTGATAGCCATAAGTGTAAATTAACCTGGTGAGAAAATGGTGGATTTGTGCATTGAATGCTGGCTATCCGAATTTTTGCAGAAATATTGGCTAGACTAAAGTTAAAAAATAAATCGTGACCTTACTTAAAAATTCTAAATGACAAAAACCCGCAAGGGTTGACAAAAAATTACTGTTTGACAGCTCAAGTGTCATTTTTGTATGGTTTCAGGAAAACATTTTGTTTACTCACGTGCTACACAATTTTTTTATATTTGATGCCTGATTTCGAGTGTACGTCAAACTAATTACCCGAAACTTGTGAAAAGGCCAGAAAATCAATTCGAAAAATAAAATAAGAGCATAGTGTGCGTGTGTCACCAAACACGCGCCAATAGTACTTTTGTGTGGCTGGCAATAACACAAATACATGGTGTTTTTGTGCATTGTTCCATGTGATTTAATACTCTGTGCTCTTGTATTTGATCGAATTGATAGCCACCCCAATTATTTGGCCACAAAACATTTTATTGACAGGACAATATTTATGGGATTGGCATAGTTAACAATATTGTACATTTATTGTGTTAGCAAGAATAAACATATGTATTTATTTTAAAACTTTTTTCTTTTGTTTATTTGGTTACGCTCGATATATTTGTGTTTGTTTATTATTCATCTAAAAAATTTATGAAGTCTTGACAACTGCTGAACTGCTGACAACTGAAAAATCTAGCTTTAAATTTGTTTTCAAAAATTTATTTTTAAATATTTTTAAAATTTCTCTATTTTTGGCCTGGCATGAGACTTCTCGTCTAGGACTCCTTTAGATGTCAATGTCCGAGAAAGAACTAAACTACCGTATTTGTTCTAATAGCCCACCCGGGTGAGTTATTTTTTACAGTAAGTGACAAAATTTGCCCGCGCCAAAATTTGCCCGGAACTAAAATTTTCCTGAAATCGGTATGAATGCAGAGTGTTTATTTTTTTATTTTTTCCCTTTTTGGTTTTTTTACCTTCACCGTTTCTCTGTACTTATAAGAGCTCAACCTCCGAAATCCGAAAAGTTAATTTTGTTTGCAAACGATAAATAACCAAGAAACCCTGAAAACCGCAATTTTACATTACCTAACTTCGTAACCTAAGGTACATTTCACATGTATGGGTGGTTGTCCATCTATTATACCCCGCCCTTCTACTTGGATACCCACCACTCTCTCAAGTGGATACTTAAATGGCGTGCGATCTTCTTACCATTTGGCATAATGCCAAATAAAGAAAATGCCTAATGCAAATTGTCCATCGCCAAACGCCAAACGGTAAAAATGCTAAACGGTAAATATGCCAAACGATAAAAATGCCCAATGGAATTTTACCAAATGGGGAAAATGCCCATGTAATTTCACCAAATGGGAAAAATGCACATGGAAATTTTCCAAACGGTAAAAATACTTCATTCCACATAAGCGTTTTCCTTAGTTATTTACTTTTAAGTTACAAGTAATCTTCAAGTTACTAATACTCGAGTTACTAACAATCTTGTTAACAACTAAGAAGATAAAATTAAAAATGCACTATAGAAGGGATCGGATCTGCCTTTTTTGGTAAATCCTGTTTGATAGGACCAAAACTGCGATTTCATATGCATCACCAACCTAAATCGTGTGTTCAATCCACTCTTCTCTCATCAGAAAATTTACTATTTATGTTGGTCAAGTTTACCCGCATATAAGAGCAGTCTTGATATAAGACGGTATCCAGTGGTGCTCTTATACCAAGTATCACCCTCAAGAGAATCTCTGATTAGAGAACCTTTAGCCGGTCTTAACAGGTACTCTTATATCCCAGTTCGATGGTTACTTATAAAAAAATTCAGAAAATGAAGACTCCACATTCATGCTGATTCCAGTCAAATTTAGTTCTGGGAAAATTTGTTCCGGGCAATTTATGTCCGGGCAAATTTTGGAGCGGGCAAATTTCGGTCCGGGAAAATTTTGTCCGTGTTCGTATTTTACAACGCCTTTCAGAATTGGGCTGAAAAGTAAAATTGGTAGAGCTCGTGGGAGAAAATTCAATAAAAAGCTACGTGAATTATTCGCTCTGGACTGAGATGTAGACCGCTGAGTTAATAGTAGAGCTGGAAACGGGACGGGATCCCGATCCCGCCCGATCGATTTTCGGGCGAAAATCCCGTCCCGAAATCCCGCCCGATCATTTTCCGAAATCCGATCCCGAAATACGTCGAATCCCGACAGAAATTTATCAAATAAAAAAACATACCATTTTTTTGCAAAATTGATTCTTTTGATCTCTCTCCAATATAATTTTTACTTGATTTTCATAGCTATAAGCGTTACTTGGAGTATCGGACTTTTCGAGAAACTGTCGGCGTTTAAAGACAAATGTGGAATGTGCGAAAAATCAATCGAAATGTCTGATGGCAGCACAAAAGGGCTTTTCGTTCACGCAAAATCACACGATGAATTTGCTGAATAAACTCAGAGATCTGCAAGAAAAGCAAGAGGCTCAGAAGAACTCTATGCACCAATTTTTAAAGATTTTGCCGAGCTCTAGTTAATAGAGAGAGGTTATGCTACAGATAAAAGTAAGGACGATAAAACATGGGCTTTTGTCGAAAAAAACTATAGCAAAAAATATTTTATTAATTTCATCATTTTGGAGACACAATCATACAAGCAAAGTGAATTATACGCCCACCAAATTACGCACATTTTGGACAAATCTGCGCATTCGCCGGAGCAAATCAAAAGCATCTCCCTGGGTGACACACATATCGCCCACCGTCTTTAAATCTGGCCCACAGTCCTTGTCAACTAGGTTGAAGAGTTCTGTATGTTTGGCTGCCACTAACACGAAAAACACCTTAAATTTTATATAGTTCAAGCAATTTATTCTCAAGAGGTGTATACAGACCTGCTCATCCTCAATCATATCTTTTTTAAGCAGGTCTTCGACTTCATCGTAGAAATATTTGTGGAATTGAGCAATGGCTGGGCGGTCTCCGGCAATTAGTCCAGCGTTCAGCACCTCAGGAATCCTAATTTACAAAAATTCAGTGCATATTGAAATTTTTTAATTTTTTACAAGTGTCGAAAATTTTGAGTGAAAGGTTAAAACACTTGAAAAAAGTTTAACTTACAACTTGTGGTAAAGATCCTTGAGTTTATATCTAGTGACCAGGTCAGCCTTGGTAGTCCTTTTAAGCATAGTTATCTTGTTTCTTGGAAACTTAGGGGACCAGTCAAAAGCGTCTGGTCTAGCCCACTTTTCAGGATACAGATGAGAAAAGCCGGCGTCTAGCCAGGACAAAAATTCGGTGCCGAAATAGTCCTCCTTCTAAAAATTTGATACCGTATTTACTATAATAGTTGTCAACCCTTCTAATAGTAGATCCACCCCCCCCCACCTCCCCCTGAAATCGGCCTATTTAGGCCTATTTTGCCCCTCTCTAATTGTAGTCCCCCTTCCCTCCCCCCAAAGAGGGTGGTTGAAAATTAGAAGCCTCGGGGCTGCTATTAGAGTGAATACGGTAGATTACAGACGCACTTTATTTCAAAGATTTCCAAATGGTCTCAAGAAGTATAATTACATCAAGGGGTAAATATAAGATTTGCTATAAAAGGGTTACATTTGAGGTGGTAGCTTAAATAGCATAAGCACCTACATCAATCAGGCGATACTTACCATGGCTGTATTCAAAAAATGAATTTTTGAGTTGACCAGAACATCGTAGTCAGCACTAAACACTTCTGGTGTTGATTTCATTGCTGTGTCCCACTCAGCCTTAAATGACATAAATATTATATTATTGTTTCCTGTTCTTCTTCATGTTTCTGTTTTCTTCAAAACATGTAAAATAGCAAAAAAATTGGACGATGCAGAAAAATGCTTACATTTAGAGAAAAACTGCCGAGTCGATGTGAATAATTTATTGTTTTAGTCAAAAAAGAATGCCGTATTAAGCCGTATTAGGAACACCGTATTAGGATTTCAGAGTTAGAGCTATTTTTGATTAGCAATTTCAAAAATTTTCATTGGCTGAAAAATAATTCCCTTAATACAGTAAATATGGTAAATATGCCCACTTTTTTCACAGTAATAAAATCATCAGATAGCTCTAGGATTCTAGCTTATAACGAAGTATAATTAGAGATGAAGACAGGACAGGATCCTGTCCTGGTCCTGGTCCGTCCTGTTCGAAATTTATAAATAAAACAAAATCCTGGTCCTGCTCCTGGTCAAATTAAAAAATCCTGGTCCTGGTCCTGGTATTTCGGCCAATCCTGGCGGTCGAATTTGGTAGATATACCGTATTTACTGTATTAAGTCCCCATGGGGAGTTATTTTTTAACCTCTAAAAAATCGAAAAATTTTGAGGTCGATTTCGAGATTTTGGGTGCTCAACCAAAACCTGAAAAGTGTAATCAGGTAAATTCGCGGCAACTAAGAAAACGCAAAAAACGGATTTGCGAAATGTTCGCTCTAGGCTGAGATATAAGGTACGTAGGGTGGGAACTTATTAGAGGGTGGGAGTTATTAGAGGGTGGGTAGTTAATACAGTAAATACGGTAAATGGTATTTTTTCGAAACGTCATATTGAAACGAATTTTGATCGAAATTACCTTTGCATTTTTCACTCGGGTATTTTCATTCATTCATTTGGAATACAATCTGTTATTCTAAAGTGTTGATTTCTGCAATTTCTGGACATTAAGTTTCTCATTGTTTACTGGATGTAATGAATGTAGAAAAATGTCAATAAAAATTTTGCTGACAGTTTAAACCGGATTTCTGGAATTTAACGAAAATCCTGGTTTTCGGACCAGGATCCCGACCAGGATCCTGGTTTTTAAAATTTCTAATCCTGGTCCTGATACTGGTCTTGGACAGACCATAAAATCCTGTCCTGAAATCCGTCCTGGTCCCGTTTCTTCATCTCTAAGTATAATTTATTGCAACTTTTTTGCAAAATATAGCACAAAAAGGTAAAATGACGAGTCAAGTAAAAAATAGCTTACACTCCAGCCATTAGTGGTGTTAAGTTCTCTGCTCTGTATTTTCTCAATCTGAGCTCGGTGGGCATACATTGGCAAATCTTCAAAGGGTACAATAAGTGTTTTAGTTATGTTCTGCAAGCCGAATTCCTTGCGAGTGTCCTCCATAAATGCATGGTTCTTCTGGTCAGTGTAGATCACCATTGGGATTTTCAGCATGAAAATTATGGGTAAGAAAAATGGTTCCATAGTCAAAGGACATACCTGAGCACATTGCGCATATCTGCACGGTATTTGGTTTGGTTGCGCGACCATTTAGGCCAGTTTTCTCTGTGAATGTCGTACAGAGCTGTCACTAAAGTCAAATTTTTGTGCTCCACTGGTGTGTCTGATAGTAGGCCAGAAATAGCATCTACAAACAGCAGTTAACATTATAAATGCAGTATATAATCCCTCTTCCCGCCAGACATATCGAAGAGCTGCCAGGAAGCTTACGAACTGTCGCCAACTTTCCTGGAAAAACCGATAGGGCAAGGGGCTACCTGGATAAATTTTTCAGAAATGTGAATGTTTTTTGTGTCACTCTGTGAATTTAAAGGACCATGTTTTTGCGCGCAGTGGCATGTCTAAAATTTGGATTGGCGGGGACACTTCTCTATCGTCTAGAACTATACTCTTTGGAGTCATTTCAAACGACTCAAAAGAGTACACTGATAGACGAAAGAGAAGTGTCCCCCGCCAATTCAAATTTTGCATATTTCGCTGCGCGCAAAAGTCATGGTCTTTTAAATGTCTGATTTTTTTCTGTTTTACCATTACCAACTTGGGCCGTGGCAAAAGAGCCTCTATATACAGTTTTGATCAAGAGTCTTGCTTTATTTATGTTTTTTAAGCCAAATTTATCGGGTTCTTTGAAAATATGTACGCATACAAGATTAAATGGGCAGGGAAAAATTACAAGACTTAGAAAACCAAACCTTGAGCACAGTTTGTCAATGAAAAGCTAGTTAGCAGAAAGGTAATTAGAAAAAGACCAAGTTCTAGAATATTAAAAGTCATTTTCGCAGGAGTAACGAACCTCCTAAAAAGAACAAATATACACAATATATTGCACAAACAATAAAACATGCATTTCAAAAATATGTATTATTTTCAGACCATGGAATTTTCGTGAAAAAGGGCTTGTAACTTTCCCTACATTGATTATGTAATATTTCAGCTGAAAGAAAAAAAATAAAAAAACAGAATCTGGCGGTCATTCTGACACACCACAAAATTGTGATAAACAACGCGAAATAAACATGTATATTGACACAAAATGCGCTAACTTTTTTCTGCTAGACAAACCATCAACTTTAACACTGGATTCACGCTTAGCGTGGTTGATTTACTCACAAAGCTGTTATTGAATCGCCAAAGAGACAGTCAAAATTTGAATTCCGCTCGGGACAATAAATTTTTAAATTTGAAAATTAAATATTTATTATCTTATATAGAATTCAAAATGCGACTGTCTCTTTGTCAAAAACAGTTTCGTAAGCAAATCAACCACGCTAAACATGAATCCGGTGTTAAGCTCGATGGTTTGTCTAGCAGAGCGCATTTTGTGTCACAATATACATGTTTATTTCGCATTGCTTATCACAATTTTGTTGTGAAGTACTGCTGCATTCTGACCGCCACATTGTGTTTTTTGTTTAGCTGAAATATTACATAATCGTTGTTATTACATAAGCATTGTTTTAAGAAAATTCCTTGGTCTGAAAATAATACCTATTGCATGTATTACGCGACATACTGAACAAAAATCGAAAAAGAAATATGCGTCAGAAAGCCCATGTTCTAAGCTACAAAATGAGACACTTAACTTTTCAAGTAATCATGTGTTATAAAGGGGCTGGAAGGACCTGGAAGAACCAAAGAGCAGTCTACGATGGCTAAATTCCCCAGGAACAAGCGCCGCTCTTGCTCGCCCAGTATAAGACAAGAGGAAGAGCGGAAAAGGGGGACTTTCCTGGGCCAAGTGAAAGGGACTTCGGTCCTTCTTAGATTTTGTGTCCTTTTAGTAGTATTTTTGCCGAGGCCCTAACTTAAGGTATCCAGCCTTGGGTAGGGTTGGCAGACCGATCCCCGGTCGGCCTACCAACCCGCCCTAAACATGCATGACAATATGGGGGCTAGCTAGGATGCCATAATTGATGGAAATGTTGCACTGTTTATATTTTTACTGTAATTGGATAATAAACAGTGCTGTTTAAACATAGTTATAATTATACATAATTATACGCATAATTACAGCCCCCGAAAATACTACATCATGTGATGAGAAAGTTACAGACGTTTTTACATAACCCGATCCAGTAATTTGAGTCAATTAAAAAAATGGGGTGTTTGGCCGAAAATTTGCCGTTCCGAATAAATCCATTGCAATAAAATGATCCGGCATTAAAGTCTGCATCAGAACCTGCTGGTCTCACAGTTCGGGATTCTGGTGCTGAAAAGATGTTGGGAAAGCTGGACGAGTCTGTTTAGAAAATAAAGTGACCTAATTGATTAATTTTTAAACTATAGTGTATACACAAAGTTCTTTGGGTTTAGTTTATAAACAAAGTTTCTAAAAATATTTCTGTATAAAAGACTCTAAAAGTAGGAAAGAATCAATGAAACATTGATTAATTAATTAAGCACTGACTTTAATCAAAATTCATTGACACAGCATTAGTGTGCTTGATTTAAAAGCTAATTTTGAAGCTCTTCGTACCCATTTAGTTATAAAAGTACAAGTACCCTGTTCGGGGGCGCAGGGGTTGAGATGCGAGCACAGACTCACCCTAGACATGATGCGAGAGAGACTCATGATCATGGATTAGGAAGAAACTAACCGGGCTTCAGTCCCAGTTTGAGCTTTTTTTGGAAAAAATTATAGATTAAAAACAGTGCGAAAGTCGAAAACATTGTATGTAAAATCACCTCAAAAGGGAATTCTTCAGCTATCCCTGTAAAATTTTCTGGTTACGCCTCTGCTATGATGAAAAGTGCATGTGAGGGCTCATTTTACTCAGCTGCAGCACTTAAAAATGTCCTGAAAGTACTTTGAAAAGACCGTCTGTCTGATGAGCTGAAATTTTTCGAGAAAATTCAAAATTTTTAGCTATGAAAGGATTAAGAAATGTTTGCTGATCGTGCTAGGAAGAAAAAATAGTTTAGAACATTATTTTGAGGCGCTATAAAAAAAATTAAGATGTGATGTAAACGGCAGAATACCAAAATACAGTGTCCAGAAGAAGACAACTATAAAATTTCGACCAAGACAACTTATTATTTTGCGATGTGTTTTAGAGATCCGAAAAGAGACCTTCACACACTAAAGTAAAAAAAGTAATAAAGCCACAGACAGCGCGCGGACATTAATCATTTTGAAAATATTTTGTCGCGTAACAAAATATTTTTTTAAAAGAAAATGTCGGGCGACATTGTCCCCTTTTTTGTTTTGGGTCGGGCGACACTGTCCTTTGTTATTATTTTCTATCGAGCGACACTGGCCATTTTTCAATGTATGTGTATGCCTATCACTTATTTATTATTCATCCATCTTAATTTATCCATGATTTTCAAGTACTCTGTATCTTTGGTTCTTTTATAAATTAAAAAAGGGACGACATCGCCCGACAAATTCTATTTAAAATGGACATTGTCGTGCGACATTTTCCAGGCAACATTGTCCATTATTTGGGACAATGTCGCACGACAATTTTTTTTAAATGGACAGTGTCCGGGCACTCCACAGACGCAATTCGCAGCAATAAATTACTTTGACCTGTCTTTGGCCAAATGTTTTTAAAGGACCATCGTTGTTGATGAAAATGGCAATTTCGAGTTTTTGAGTTTGTGGAAGATAACCGAAATGTCATTATGGATTATTTTTTAAATTTAAAATCAGGTGTCAGCAATAATAGATTATAGCACAACGGGAGTCGCCTAACTCAGGCAATATCAAACAGCGTTGGGTTCAACTAGTGGACGGTTATGAATTTTGAAAAAAAATTTAATAATAAAATTTTCCCCATTTTCGAATGTCCCCCAAGGATGGTCCTTGAAACAAATTTTATTCTGACAAAGGCTAGAAGTATTTTTCCTAATTTCTGTCCTGCAGCCTTAAATTCACATCTCTCATATAACGCGTATGTCAATCTTACAGTATCGCATAAGTTACCTGCTTTGATTGCCTTTTTTTGAGGTTATTGGATGGTCAGAAATGAGATAAATTGGACTGCTAGATATTATGTACCTCCAAACTTGAAGATTCTAAACATTCCAAATCAAGAAATAAAAACTCAAAGTAAGAAAACTTGATTTTCTTTGACTTAATGTTGACTCAATAGTTTTTGATGTTTTGGTCCAGCCATTCCAGCCCTCCCATAAATTTTTTTGGCCCATACTGCTACTGCATATATAGTCATCGTCCATTGCTGAAAACTCTTGCTCATCTATCTTATTTCGTGATTTTGGTGCATATTTTTTTATAGCCAAAAAGAATAGTTCAAGCAATGCGAAATTGGAAAAATACAGAAAAAAAACCCGCCGAAATAACAACCAATGCATGTTTCTCGAGTAAAAATGTCCTGAAAATTAAAACTTGAAGCACAAAATTTTTAAAATCTCATATAGGTAGGGATGTGCATTCAGCAAAGTGCGGGTTTGTGGTGTATTATAAAGGAAAAAGTCTCAAGTGCGGGGCGGGATGCGGGCCTGTAAAATTATCTTCTTTAGGGTCGCGCAGCTGTTGTTAAAACTTCGACGCGTGATCTTTATGGCTCCTAGTGCAGAATTTCACGCTGAACACGATGGTGAAAAAGATTGAAAAAACTTGGTATTTGCGGGTCATCTGCCCCTTTGAACCATCCAAGTTGAGATTTCTGCTCATGCAACTCCAAAGGGGTATGCGATGGATTAACACATCTTCCCCCCCCCATTAAAATTTCAGAATACAATAGAGGCACCCATAGGCGCCTGTTGTCCCTACTCATTGCTACTATTAGGGCCGAGGGTGGATGTTGATTCTCGTAATTAGATATTATACGGTAAGCTTTATTATTTTCCTTCCTCTTAATGACAAATTTTCCCAAATAACTTTACTTTTAATTTTTCCTCGTCATACATTCAATTTAATTTTATCTACATACATCCACAGTCAAACCCAAAAACTTTGTACACAACTTTCGGCGCTACTGGCTTATACCCCCCCCCCAAAAACAGCTACTTTCTTATACCCCCCCCAATCCTCGGACCTACTGGCTTATACCCCCCCCCAAAAATCAAGATTTTTGGGAGTGGTCAAAACATATTTTTAAGCAATAATTTCGCCATAAAAGGTCCAGAAAAGCAATTAAAATAGGGTTCAAGGCTGTATTGGGAGGGGAAGGGACAAAACAGGGGCCACTTCTATAGTGCCTATAAGTACCAAAGAGTATTAATTCTCTAAGCGTTGAAGTCACTTTCAAACCCAGCCACTTGTGGTGCACGTAAAAGTATAAGGACTCGAAATGATCGCACCGATCAGCCGGGTGGATCCCGATGGTTGTCGTGTAAATTTTGGACGGCTGAGCCTCTGGCTCGTAGCCCCAGGCCTGATGAGGGGGGTAAACCCTTTTCGGTCGCAAAATCAAAGATGTTGAACATAGTTTTGAATACTGGGGCCTACCGCATAAATAACTCTGGTATGCATGTTTTTTCATGCATCCAGAGTCGCTTTCGAGTGATTTGTGTCTAAGGTATGTGGGTGTGCGCATCTCAACTCCAAGCCCCCAAGCCCCTGCGCCCCCGAAGGGGCGCAGGGGGCTTGAGAGTTAGAGATGCGCGCACGCACTTACCTTAGACATGATTCCGAGAAGTACACTTGATCATAAAATGCATATAGAGTCTATTTTTGCCACGGCCCGAGTTGAAAAACATGGTAAAGCAGCTAAAAAAAAGTGGCCCCTGTATTATTCCCTTCCCCTCCCAATACAGCCCTTGAACCCTATTTTAATTGCTTTTCTGGACCTTTTATGGCGAAATTATTGCTTAAAAATATGTTTTGACCACTCCAAAAATCTTGATTTTTGGGGGGGGTATAAGCCAGTAGGTCCGATTTTTGGGGGGGGTATAAGAAAGTAGCTTTTTTGGGGGGGTATAAGCCAGTAGCGTCCAACTTTCATATGTGTTTGATGAAACTCTTTGTTTAACTGCTTTGTAACATTTTATACCAGATTATTACTTAACTTCACAATGATCTTGACTATTTTATAAGAATGTTTAGTGTTGGGTCAGCTTGACACTGCCAGTATCTGGATCTTGCACACACTTCCACAAGCCATGTCGGTCACGTCTTTGTCCTCCCACTGGAATTTTTTCGTCCATCAAAGACTTGCATGCCACCACCTAAAGCATTTTCACTTAATTTATAGTCTTCTTGACAAAAATTTAGATCTTTGCTTTCTTTTACAAAAAATAAAATTTCAAATTCTCAATAAACTAGACCGATAGTTTTGTTTGCAAAAATAATCAGGCCCTATCCAACCAAGAGAGGCCTTTTTTGCCTTGTTGCCCCCTGTTGATTATTTGTTATATTTTAGACTTAAGAATTAGGCAAGGGTAAGCCAGCGTATCGGAATCAATATTTGGTCCGAAACCGGAATTTTAGTTGCGTGAAAACCGGTTTTTTCGCGACTGGAACTGGAATCCGAAAAAGAGCCAGAATTCCGGGCCAACTCGACAGCGTATGTAAGGACCAACTCAAATGATTCTTAGACTAGTTTTTGAGTCTGTTCTAACAGACGCTGGTCTACGTTTGCCTAAAAATGAGTCTAAAATATAAAAAATGTCAACAGGGAGACCAATACAAAAAGTCCTCCTTTGTTGGATAAGGCCAACAATTAAGTTAACATACTTTAGTCTCCCAATGTCTTGGGCTCACATCGCAGCGCATAATGAATGAACCATAGCTCTGAATATTGAGTTTTAATTAGTATAACTGTTGAACATGTTAACAAACGTATTCTTCTCCATTTTTGTATGTTTTTCCATTATGAGTGCATGTACCCAAACAATGTATCTGGTTGATAAGAGCAGCACTTAGAATAACAAAAAGAAGGTAGAATCGAGTGGAAGCCATCTAATTGTATGCACAATTTTTGTTTAAGGTCATATTGAAACAAAAAGCTAATTGACTCTATTTGGATTCGTGCCTCTACCGTCAGAAATACAGGGTGTGCCAAAAAAAACTTGATTACCGTATTTCCTCTAATTAGCGCGCCGGCGCGTTTATTTTTTGGGTCCCCGAAAATTGAAAAAATTCGAGGTCTATCTTGATATTTTCGGACGAAAATCCGAAATCCAAAAAGCAGAATCGGTAGAGCTCACGGGAGTTAAGAAAATGCAAAAAGGAACAGATCAAAAAAAATTTCTGCTCCGAGATACAGACCATCAAAGTCAGGAGGCCGCATTAATTAGAGGAAATACGGTATTTTCCATCTTTCAACTAAGTCTTTTATACTTTGTTTGTAACTGACGAAAAATGTAACGATTTTTTTCCGAAAGATAGGGCCAAAAAAATCAGAAATATACCGAGCAAGGGCCAGATGGTGAAGGTTTCGGTGGTCAAGGTTTTTGACACGTTTGTACAAAAATGACCCTCCCCCCTCCCACCTTTGGCCTTTTCAATTTTTTTTCAGTTATTCTTGAAATTATCCCGTAGACAACTTTTTAAAATACTGCTAGGAAATCTTTTCGTATAATTTAATGATATCGTAAAACAGATCACAACGGTTACATTTACGTGAAAAATACCATCTTAATCACCAAAATCAAAGTACAAAAATTTGAATTTGGGTGGGGAGCTTAAGGAGCAGTAGGAACTTATTTAGTACGCATTTCATAATTATTCGTTAATCATGTTTAAAAGTCTCCTAAGTAACTTATATATAAATGTAAAACAATAAAAACATCGATATCTAACAATTTTCTAAATTAAAAATTGATTTTGTGATAAAGGAAATATTGACTAAATATGACTTTTTGCCTTGGGACCAAGGCAAATCAAAATTTCGGTCAAATTTTAGTCAAAAAATTTTTTTAGGAAAATTGATTTTTTTAATAAGAAAAGTGTTAAAAATCAACGTTTTTAGGATATGCAAATCATTTAGGAGACTTTCAAACATGATCTTCGAAAAATTATGAAATGCGCCCCCGGACTAAATAAGTGCTGGGGCGTAATTTAAACAGGTGAGCATGTCCCTGTAAAGTCTTTTCAAGAATACCCTTACATACGGTGGTTCACCTCGGCCCCAAGGCGATAAATCAAATTTTGGTCTAAACTTTTTTTACAAAAGGTGGAAAAAACAGCTAGCTAAAAACATGTTTCAATCATTAATCAGGTGCTAAAGCGTTGAAAAAAAGATGATTTAGGGTGATTTTGGTCACGCAGTGGATCTGTACTCCACCCAAGTCAAAAGAGTACATTATTAGTAAAAATGTACTATGCCACCCGAATTCCATGATTATCGACGGCGATGGTCCGTCAAAATATAAAAGTTTGAGACAAAGTTTGATACATTTAGATGTTTTGACTAGCTTTTATTCTGTTTTTTTCGCAATCACCCTGAGCAATATCAAAGAATCAACAGCTGTCTCGCCCATAAAGAAGTAAACAAAGCAGAAAAGTAGCAGTATGCTCCTATTAATTAGCTCAATCCCGATATGTTTCTCACTTATTTTTAGCCGATGATCTTAAGTCCGGTCTAACCGCAAAATTCCTAAAAGTAAAAAAGAAGTCACAATCTGTTTTGTTCATTTATTAATCAATTGCACATTCATTGAAAAAAAAACAAAAATCTAATGGCACTTAACAAGTTGTACATTATACAAACATTAGACTTTTTTCTTGAGCCATTTCCAGCCTTGCTTGACCTTGCCTTCCACCTCTTTTTGCATGCTGCCATTAGCTATGGATTGAGCAGCTTTGAAGGTAGGGTATAGAGCAATAGCTCCAGCTACAATAGCTGCAGGTGGGAAGTGCACAAAAGCAACTATGGACCATAGGCCAGATGACACTGCTAAGCTTGTAAGGTTAGAGGCTGGCGGCTTTTTCTCATTATTGACTTCTTGGAAATGTTTGTGCTGATTCTGAAATTTAAATTTAATTAAGTTAATGACAAAAAAGTTTGGTTTAGAAATGACATACATCAAAAATTTTCACTTCTTAAAGCTTAACTACCCCTTTTATCAACGGGCCCTACCTTTAAACTGGTATCCTAGACTCGGTATTGAACGATAAAACTCTCTCTGTAAAAACGGTCTTTTCTATTTTTATTATTATATTTCACAATTTATAAACGATCCCCTTGAAGATGCATTAATAGTACTCCCTCTGCGGTCCCATCCAAAAACAAGTTACCTCAATAAACAGCATCGAGAGTTTAGGTCGCTATAGGACAATCGGTTTCCTTTTTTTGCCTTGGTACCCCCTGTTGTTTTGAAGGGGATCATAGTTAAGGTGATCATGTTAACTACAATCACCATATAAACATAACTATAATGGACAGGGGGACCAAGACAAAGAAACAGAAACCGATTGTCCGATAGAGCTATTAAGGGCAGAGTTTAGTTCTGTAATAGGCTGTTTATAGATAATTGACTGAGGTTTCAAAAAAGTTTTAGTCACACAGCCCAGGTAAGTCCAGCCCGGATTTTTTTCTCCAAAAGTGCCGTCCCTTATACAGAGCGCTCAATAAAGACTGCACCATTTGTTGAATATTCGCCTTAAAAATGGTTCGGTTGATATTACCACTTTCTAATTTACTGGTGAGCTTATTTTAACTGTTGGCTGGAACCTCAGACACTTTGTACTTTGAGTGTCTTCACGGTTTGGTTGACCAGTCTTGAAACGCAGTCAAGATTGAATTCGATCACAATCTTTATTATTTGTATTATGGCTCGTTCACAAACGTTGTCGTCGTCGCTGTCGTTAAAATATTTTTCTTATAAAACCGTTTTTTCGCCAACGACGACAACCTATTTATAAAAAGTCCAACGACAACGCCAATGACAACGACGACGCCAAGGACAACGGCATTTTTCATTCCAAATTGGACAAATTTCGCATTTTCAGTCGAAATTTCGAGGGAAAACGTGTGGAGAACATAGTTAATCCTCAAAATTCTGACTTGAAATGCAAAATTTGTCTACAGTCAAACCTCCATTTAAGGACACCCTGGGGACCGGCCAAACTGCTGTCCTTAAATCGAGTGTCCTTAAATCGAGGTTTGACTGTAATTTGGAATGAAAAATGTCGTTGTCTTTGGCGTCTTCGTTGGCGTTGTCGTTGGCGTAAATCGCCTTTATAAAACATTTTTTCCAACGACGACGACAGCATTTGTGAATGAGCTATTACTTATTGTTAAGTTAAGTCGTTGTAATTAATCCTTATCGTTGAAAAATTCCAAAAAAGATTCCTAAAAGTCATACATCCATAAACACTTCCAGTAGCTCCAAATATTGCTGATGCAATTGCTTGCTTCCCAACCTAGGCATTGTCTGAAATGTCTCCAGTGCCTTTTGTCTATACTTTTCGTGATATTCTTCCAGTTTTTCAGCTTCCATAAATGGAGCGTCTTCTTTGTTAAATGCTTCCATTTTGAGTAAGTAGTAAGTCTTGGCATGTTCCACAGCAGACAAATTACTGAGCATAGCATTGGCTTGATACACAGACAAAGGGGGTGGCAGTTTGCCGTCTCGGAATATAACCAGGTATTCCTGGAATAAATTTGTTTTCTTTATTTGAGATAAATTTTTGTCCTACCTGAAAGTATTTGAAGAGCATTCTGCATGTAAGTGGCTGCCCATTGATCGATTTAACCACCAAATTCCTCGGGTTAAGCAGCTCTTCAGCAAATAAGCGCACATTTGTAACAAACTCAGGCTTGATATCACTGACATGTCCACGGAAATGCTCACTTGACGCTACTTTTTCACCGCAGTATGGCATCAAAAAGCAGCCAATGTTTTGGAAAGATTCTTTCAGGTCTTCTCTTAGTTGTCGAAGTTCAGCATGCTGGCTGTCACAAGTCTAAGATCTTTTTAGCATGGTGGAAAATTTCGCTACAATCGCTACAGCTAATTTTCAATCGACGTCGGTTCATTGCACTTTAGCACAGGATTTTATTTTAAATGAATTTATCCGTCAATTATTTGAAAATTACACCCAAAAAGACTGTCTCCAATCCATACCCACATTCAGGTAGCAATTTCGGGTAGTTATGAGAAATTTAAAAAAGCACAAGCAGCTGGATTACTTACTGCGTATTATTTATGGATAGCTTATAGTGTTTAGGTTTCAATTTTATTAAGACGCTAACTTATGCCAATGACTCTAGTTTATCAATGTTTTGCAAAAATACCTCCAACCGTTTTTCGAGCAACTGTTGGCCTCCTTGAAAACCATATTTATATTCATAGGGATAGGCCCAGTCACGGATCATGAACCAGAGAGACTGCATTGGTTTGTAATCACTTCCACTTTCCAAATAATTAATTCTAAAGCGAGATTCCTGCATTTCTTTTTCTTGGGCAAATTTGGCATAGGTTGTAAAGGTCTGCAAATACTGGAGATCATTTTCTTGCAAGTTCTGGCTCAGATTGAAGATCTTAAAAAATATTATTTTTAATTTTTAAAAATTATTGTGAGTACCTGAACTGAGGAAAGCAAAGTAGACAGCGCAAATATGGTGGTGCATTCCTTAATTGTTGTGGCTGAGTCAAAGGCACCTTGAGTGTCCATTAAAAGCACCACAACATCATCCCCTTTCTTGTCCTTGACAATAAAAG
This sequence comes from Ditylenchus dipsaci, assembly GCA_004194705.1. Lineage (NCBI taxonomy): Eukaryota > Metazoa > Nematoda > Chromadorea > Rhabditida > Anguinidae > Ditylenchus > Ditylenchus dipsaci. The sequence goes on from SADC01001351.1 coordinate 167,417, forward strand.
GTTGAGACCAGATGAGTATGCCTGTGGTGTCTCTTTCTGAACCACCACGCCACGAAAATCCATCCACAACATCACTAATGGCCAGCCAATCTGATGGAGTCTCCTTGTCCATAGAGTATTTGCATCGTAGATAGCGAAGAAAAAAATTCAGCAAGAAACTTTTGCCTTTTCGATATGCTCCGGCAATACTTATTATGACTACCTGAAAATAATTTTACATTAGACTAAGGCTAGGGGCACGTTGGCAATTGAGATTTTTAGTAAAATTTAGTGATGTTACGCAAAACTCACTCAATTTCAAAAATCAGGCTAAAAATGTGTCGGACCTTAGGTGGGAACGAACTTTTGGGGTGTCCTTAAATCGAGAGTCGACTGTTGTTGGAATAAGGTTTTGGAATGATAAAAAAACTGTAGTCCTCTTAAAAAAATTTATAAATTAATTATTGCAAAATTACCATTTTATCGGCCACCATGTCATCCAGCAGAATCTTTTCAAGTAAATCTTTGTTGAGTTGGACAGGATTGCCATCTTCATCCGTTTGAAATATACATACTGGCTCGCCATTTTGTACACTGGCTCGATTGTGAAAACTGGCAATAGGAATTAGACATTTTCTTCGCCAGGGTGCATTTACTACAAAAATCGAATAATTATTTGTTTAAGTTTATTCAACGAAAGGATAATTGATGCGTGAACGAAGTTCAAGAATAAAAATATCGTCCACATTTCACAAACATTACAAACCTTGATATTCGTTGCTGCGTAATACACTTGCTTTAACACTTCTTTGCTCTGAATTTATTAGGGCTTTTTGTTTGTAAAATTTTAGAAATTCGAGGCTAATTACCAGTACAATAGCTGTTGAGATTAAATGTCCGCTTCGAATTACCACCGCTACTTAACAAATTGCCTGCATTGGAAAGATACTGCCTTCGAAAAAAGCAAATAGCCATTTTTGGCAAATAAAATATTTTAATAATAAAAATTACATAACGCCATAGAATAATTATTATAAATTAAATGCAGACATTTTTAAAAAATAAAATAGAAAATTTATTCAGTTGTTTAGTTAGTGTGCCATAACAAAGTCTAACGAAAATTAAATTTTGAGGTTCAGTCGAGTATTAAAACAACCCCTGACTTTCAAAAAATTTTATTTTGATTTCGATCAAAATTAGTTTTAAATTTTGTCTTACAAAGAAAAGAGTCAAGAACCAATCTGTAAAATTCTACCATGGTTGTCAAAATAGATAAAATTGATAAAATTCGATAAAAATTCAAACGAGAATTATTTTTTTGAATTCGATAAAAATCGATAAAAAATTCGATAAAAATCTTATCGAATTTTTATCGAATTTTATCGAATTCAGAAACATGCATAACGCCATAAATTTTATCGAATTTTATCAATTTTATCTATTTTGACAACCATGAATTCTACATACAGTAACGTCCAAGAAACTTTCACCAAGCTGGAATTTTTAGAAGAACAAGGTATAACTTACTCCACGATGAGCACTTTATTTTAGCAATGTATGTTGAAATGTTTCCCAAAATTTGCGCTACACTTTAAATATAAATATGCCTATGTGAAAAATGAGTTACAAAACAGAAGGTGCATTGTTTCAAACATACGCAAATTTTTAGCGTCCAAAAAACTTTCCGCGAATACTTTTCGATTACATTTGGTATTTTTTTTATCTTTTGTAGGTTAATTCGTATATTTTTCAAAAGCCCTGAATCTAAGCTATTACATTTTAATCGTTGTTTTATGATGACCCAAAACCGATATACGGATGGGTTTAAGTTGAAAGAAGTGAAAAACCCGTTTTTACAGTATTTCAAACCCTTTTTACTTCTTTCAACTTAAACCAATCCGTATATCAGTTTTGGGTCATCCTAAGACAAATATTAACATGTCATTTTGTAGATGAATCAAAGAGCTTTTAAAAAAATGCATTAGGTGATAAATTTGGATAGAAAAGAAAATCTTGTATTTATGTAACCGAACAACCATTTTATTAGGTTTACTTCGATTTTGACTAGAAATGATACTTTTACGTTGATGGTCTAAATTTTTTGCAGAATAATCAAAAACAAAGGTTTGACTTACCAAATGAATAGCTAAGATTTAGGGCTTTTGAAAAATATACGAATTGACCTACAAAAGATCAACAAAAAACATGCCAAATGTAATCTAAAAGCATTTGCTGTAAGTTTTTTGGACGCTAAAAAATTTGCATGTGTTTTAAACAATGCACCTTCCTTTTTTGATTTTGAGTTTATAACTAAAAATCTCGAGATCTATCTAAAAAATTTCATAATTTCGGATTATTGAAAAATAATTAATTGGGTCTATTAGTAGAAGTTTGTTAAGTTAGATACAAAAAAGTGTATAAATCAGGATCTGCAATCGTTCTTTTTAAAAGGATTTTTCCTCTTTTCGGGACCCGAAATTTTGGTTCTTTTCCATTATCGGGACCACTTTTCTAAAACAGTTTTTTACCTTTATCTTGCATGTTTTAATGTAAATATCATCTTGGCAAAGTCAGAAAAGCACGGAAAACATGGTTTATGCCATCTTGTGATATTTTATTCCTAAGTTTTTCGCTCACTCATCTCTGCAAACCTTTTTCCTCCTATCAATCCTATCAATTCAATTTCTGCCATTTAGAAATGAAATTTTGCGACTTATCGAGTCGAGGAAAAGCAAGCTTCGAGTTTTTTTGAAAATTCGGGTTGCTTCCTTCGAGCAGGCAATGCACCAACAAACATGCTATGAAGCTGCACTTCGGTTCTAGAATATTTTGGTATTGTACGGTCTGGAAGCATACTTAAAGAATTTTGGTGGAGGAAACGAATTAAGAACGAAGATATTTTCAAATCATTACTCAAAGACATTTCTCTGTTGTATCCGTCAAACACGCATCTTAATATTGCTCGTTAATATTCTTAAAAGCCTTTTAATGTATCGCCAATAAACCTGTAAAATAAAGGTAAAAAACTGTTTTAAAAAGGTGGTCCCGATAATGGAAAAGAACCATAAAAAGAACCAGGAAAATAACCATTTTTTATTTTCGAAGTTTTTAGTCAAAATCTTTTTTTCGCTCCAAAACAGCAAAAAGCACTGGATAAAATATTTTATTAAAATGACAATTTTTCCAAAATGGTCAAAATGTCCTTTTTTTACCCAAATGTCCTTTTTCGCAATTTTTCATTACGAACCGTGGTATAAGTCTTTTATTAAACCTCTCATACCGCAATTCTCAAATAGTGTACACATCAAAACAATAGGTATCTGTCAACAAATAACACATTATCATTGTCCTGGAGGATTGTAGAAGCGACAGCTGATCCCAAAGTGATCACTGGGAAAGCAATAGATTTGTTTAATTCGCTGAGTTCCCTGCAACGAAAAGTCCATATCCGCATATGGTCCTGAGTAATAGATGCAATCAGCTTCTATCCACCTGTCTTTTATACTTTTTGGCAAAGAAGACACCTAGATGATGGAAAGAAAAATAAATAAATTTACGGTAATGTTAAACGACCAACCTCCTCGTCCCTGAGATTAAGATCCCCTCCAAAAATAGCCAGCGTCTTTGATGGGTCAGCACCCGAAATAGCATCCAACTTATTTATGCAATGGGCAAACTGTTTGGATCGCTGACTAGAGTTCTCTTTTATGCTATCGAAATGATAGTTTATCAATTTCAGCTTCAGCTTTTGCCATTGAGCCTAGAAACAAAGTTGTACTATTTCAACAAAATGCCTTAACCAATCTAGCCATACCTCTATTAAGATTGCTGAGCGACCTACAGATGTGTCGAATTCTAGGATTTCGTGCCTCTCCACCTTAATGTTCTTGCTGATCTAAAATTTAAAATACAAAATTATTTATCATCTTTTCATACGATACTAACTAATGTGATGCAGTAAGAGGGAGAGCTAGGATTGGAAACGAAAATGTTATACATGGGCTCCATTTGCTGGGCGAGTAGCTGTATCACGTCATTAGTCACCTCTTGCAGAAAATCACTTCCGGGCTTATCCTAAAACGGACATATTGAGTTCCTCTACACTGACCAACACGTCCAAAAGTTGCTTTTCTGCCTCCAAAATATACACAGAGGCGTAAGCTATTAGATAAAACACATTTTTTATCTTACTTTGAGATGAGATATAGCACAGCCTTGAAACGAGTGTTCAAATGCGCCGCTTTGGTTGCATCAACGTTCCAGCTAACCATAGACAATTCGGCAGGGAATTCATTGTCACGACGGAACTTTTTTTGGGAGGCACCTGAGTAATCTGCTGAGTCTGGATTTTGACTGTGGACGTTGAAGAGGCCACTTCTAGAATATCTCCTGAAAGATCATCTGCCAGCTGGCCTGAGAAAAATTTGGCCAGAGCCGCCTGAATTTTTTCATTATTAAGTGTGAGAAAGAATTATTAGCACAATAAACCTTACCTGAAGATCGAAGTTGTCGTCTTGAAGCATGGCATGAGCGAACGTCTCATCTGTGTTCGTAATTTCAGCAAAATGTCGAATATTTTCTTCATCGTTTGATTTATGGTTGCTCATTTCTGTTCTGTAAATATGTTTAGCATATGGAGTGAACCGAAAAATTTGGCCAATTTTAAAAATCATAGTTTTTTTTCCTGATACGACTTTGAAATTTTGGTTTCACAGGTCTTTTTGTTTGAATACTCACTTTTTGGTAAATAACTGGTGTTAAAATAGTTCTGCACGGACTTTCGGGCTCACTATTCAAAATAAAAATTTTGCTATGGTAATATTCCGACACGTAGCTTTTGAAGCCCTTTGCTTTCTCTTTCGAATAAGTTATTTATTTTTTATTTTACTCACTAAAATGGCCACCATTGGCAGCAATACATTTACGCAATCGTTTAAAGAAGCTGTCAATAGCATTTTGAATAAATTCTTGAGGAATTGCCTCCCATTCTCTAACCAAAGATGCCTTCAATGCCGGGATGGAGTTGTGGGGCTGGGAGCAAGCCTTTGATTGAAGGTAGGGTCAGGCGAAATAATCTATGACGTTGAGATCACGAGAGTTGGGCGGCCAGTCTCCAATTGGGTTGGTGAGGTCCACCTTGAGGAAATCAGGAAAATTCTCCTCAATTCAGTTCTGAGTGTCGCAGGCTCTGTGGCTGGTGGCTCCATCCTGTTGAAAGCACCAATTAATTCAATAAAATGAAAATCAAAATGATTTGTCAAAAGAAATGGAATAAAAGTTTAACACGAGGGACGACTGACAAAGAAAACAACACAAAGAAGCTCCTGCATGAATCATTTTTAAAGCCTTCCTTTCCTTGTCCCACTTTCCGAAACGAATTTTTTTCATAACTACAATGTGAATAGCTCATTCGAAAGAAGGAGGAAAGGCTTCAAAAGCTATTTGTTGGAATATTATCATAGCCAAATTTTTATTTTGAATAATGAGCCCGAAAGTCCGTGCAGAACTTTTTTAACACCAGTTAATGTCAAAAAGACGATTTTCCGTCCCCTTTATAATTTCTCCCGTAACCTTTTAAAACTATAGGTACGGGCTCCAAACCACATGAGGATCTAGCAAAAGTGTGTTTTTTATTTTATTTACCAAACTAATTTTAAACTAAAAAAATTAAAATAAGCATAACTTCTTGACCCAATCTGCCAACAAAATTTCACCCCTTTCGCAGTTTTTTACGCAATATCCTGTTATCTTATCTTTTTTCACACCAACTTTTTATGAAAATTTTTTAAATAATTTAGACTACCAATCTTTGTAGCTTTTTTTCTTTCTGTCTAAGACTTTTATCTCAGACCAGAGAAATCATTTTCCATAACTGTTTATTGCGTTTTCTTACCTCCCACGAGCTCTACCTATTCCGCTTTTTCAATTTTAGTCGAGCATCCGAAAATTTCGAGTTTGACTCTATGTTTTGATATTTTTAAAAATCAGTCGGCCGTTTAATTAAAGGAAGTTTTGAAATTTTGAAAAGTCTGTAAAAGCCAATCGACTTGGAATCGAAAAGCAATTTTATGATATATAATGTGAAAACCCCGATTGGGACCCTGGTCTGCGAGTGGCCTCTGCATGGGTAGTAACCAAACCACAGGGAAATATGCGAAAGTAGTATACAGCCGACTCGATTTCTTGAGTTAAAGAAACTCTGTCTTCACAAAAAAGTTAGTTCAATTGAGAGGCGCGGGTTTATTAGGTAAAACTTCTGTCATTTACAAACAAAATAAAATGATCAAGTTTTTTTTCTCGCTAAGTCTAAAGGTCCCCAAGGGACCGGGTTTCGTCTGCTATACAGAGTGTCCTTATAGAGTTCACTTTGGGATCAGTTTGAATTATATTTTATTTATCAAACTTACGAAAAATTGATATTTGTTTAGATTTTTAAGTCTCATTGACGTGCTAAAAAGACCAATAGCAATTTTAAATTCTGTGTCTAAAAGATTGAGCAAACACTAAAAACTTTTATATGAAAAACTGGAATTGCTAATGTAGCCACCATAATTTATTTGTTTGACTTTTTGATTAATAAATATCTGAGAGACTATAATGGTTTTATTTAAACTCTTTCTAGCACTTTTATTTTATGCGTCCAAGTCCAGTAAGTCACTCTTTCAGATATTAAATAGTATAGCTATCGTCGTTAACGTTACTAAAAATGCTCAAATCACAGTAAAAACACCAAAGAATTTTTTTATCACATTTTGGGATTTTTTTTTTGAAAATCCCTTGGTACCCACGTGGTTTTGGCTAAATTCGGGACAAAAAAGCATTTTTAGGGTAGTGAAAAACTTTTAACCCAAATTTTTATTAAGCCGGCCTGCCTGCAAATGCATGTGGATCCGCCAATATCGAAGCTAATTTTGGCATCAATATTAATGATGTCCCCATGAATCTTTGTGTACCAGTGCTTTCCTACGACGATACCAGCATCTCAATTGTTTGGAATAAACCAGATAACTACACCGATATTGTTGATTACAATGTCTATATGAACAACAAAAGTGTAGGCAGTGCTTCCGCCAACAACGCTATTAATTCAGTTGCCTATCCATATATCAAACAATTTTACGCAGAGGACACTGCTGGTTTCCACAACAAGATTACCTACCACAGCTTCAAAGCTACCGGTCTTTCGCCAAATACAGTTTACACATTTTATGTCACCGCAGTGCACAGCTCTGGCAAGGAATCTGCTGCCAGTGTGTCTGTTGTTCAACAAACTGCACCTACATTTACCAATATTTTCAACATAGTTACACTTGGCGCTGTTGGAGATGGCTCAACACTCAACACCAAAGTTATCCAAAAAGCGATTGATGGCTGCTCTACAAGGTTGCTACACAGTTAACTCAGTTTTTTTTTAATTTTTTGGCCTTGTTTTAGGCTGCTATTTAACTTGATTTTCGTATTTTCTGTATCAGAGCCCCGGGACTTTTCTTTTTCAACTCCTCCACAATCGGGAAAATTTTGGGTAGATACCGAGGGTTTGGGTGAAAATCCAAAAAAAGGAATCAGTAGAGCTCGTAGTAGTTAAGAAAATGCAATAAACACCTTCGCAAAATGTTGACTTTGCTCCGAGATACAGGCCTCAAAGTCGAGGAGGGCTCTATTAGAGAAAATTTGGTAATCAGTAAAAAGTTGATTGAAGACACAATCAAATCTTAAAAATCTGACTGATTTTTTGAAATTTGTCTAATTTTCTGAAATATGAGCATGTCAATTCACAACTAAAATCTCACGATGTTGGCTACACAAAAATATTAAATTTTTTAATTTAGTCCACAAAAAAGTATTTTTAATAAAAAATACTTTCGACTAATTTCGAATAAATTAATCGATATTAGTCGAAACTTTTTTCATTAAAAATATACTTTTTGAAGTAAATTAAAATGTTTACAAACCATTTTGTAACCAACGAATTACTGACGATTGGATACAATGAACTGATTGGATACAGATTTCTGTATTCAATCGGTGTATCCAGTCGTCAAATTAGTGTTTTGACAATTGGATACACTGATTGGATACAAAAATCTGTATCTAATCAGTTCATTGTATCCAATCGTCAGGCGTTCGTAGCCAACCTCCTCAGCTTTCAGTTGTATAAAAATATGCTCAAAATTGTAAATGCTCAAAATTGTAAAAAAATTGCATAAAAACAAGAAATAATGTAAAAATCTTAAGTTAACTGTGTAACAACTATAATGTTCTAGCAAATCCACATCAGCATATGGATGTAAAGTGCTAATACCATTTCAAACACTTAATACTTCTACTTACGTGACTGGCTCCCTATTTTTCAACAGCTTTATGACCTTTGAGATTGAAAAAGGAGCTACATTGCTCGCATCTTCCAAGTCTATTGATTTTCCACCTAACGGTAATCGTCCATATTCACTGCTGAATACAAAAGGAAGTAAGTCTTATTCCGACATTCGGATCACAGGCAAAGGCACTATAGATGGTAATGGTTGGACAAAAAGTTCTGCGGATATTACTGATGAAGCGGGCAACAAATTACCATATTATGCTCATGGAAGTACTTCTACCTGGCAAACTTTAGGTAGGAGAAAAAAAATTGGCGTGAAATTTAGCCAAAACCCACAGGGAAACCAAGTCCTTTTTTGAAAAAAAAATTTCCGAGAAAACCTGTAGGAAAACTATTAAGCCATTATAAGAGAAAATTTTAAAAATTGCTTGATGGTCGCTGTGGCTTTGGCTAAATTTGCGCCTAAAAACAGTATTTTCCTTTCAGGTGTTCTAGCCAAAGATCAAATTCAAGCAGCCGTAAATGCTTTAGGTGGTAAAGCTACTTCCACTCAGATCAGTAACTTTTACAGCAATGCCCGCTCTAGTCTCGTGTCCTTTTCCAGTGTCACAAACATATTTTTTACCAATTTAAAGTTGCTCAATCCATCGTTTCATGGCGTGCAATTCAGTGAGTGTATCAACCTTGTATTCACTAACACTCTTTCTCTAACCTATGATGTAAATAATGGTGACGGGGTGGAGCTTGGGTCAACCAACAATGCCTTAATTTACAACAATTTGATGAATAATGGAGATGACTGTATCAACTTCTCAGCCGGACAAGGCAAAGCAGATGAGAATAAAACAGCAAACCTGAACCAGTTCACTTGGATCTTCAACAATTACCTTCGCCGGGGTCATGGTGGTGTGGTTGTAGGCAGTAACACAGCTGGTTTTATTCAAGATATCCTGGCTGAGGACAACCTCATGTTTATGACTGATAACGGATTCCGATTGAAAAGCACACCGGCAACTGGGGGTGGTGCTAAAAGGATAGTGTTTAGAGACACAGCAATGCGAGAGGTTGGCACTACTAATACTGTCAAATCAGGAGGCCAAACTTTTGGCAATCACAATAGAGGAAACCCAATTATTGTAACTCTAGCTTATTCAGCAGTCATCAAAGGTCAAGATCAAGCTGTTAAATGTGCTCAGTTTAGTTACATTACTTTCAAACAAATCTCTGTTGATAATGGCATTCCTCAAACTAGTGATGCAGTGATTTCGGTGGATGGTTATGGCGGTAAAGACTCTAGCTTGCCTTACCCTGAGACCTTTCAAGAAAACTTGGTAATAAATTTAAAAATAGTTTTAAAGTTAAAAAGGCGTGACGTTACAGTAACAAAGAAATCTCTTTATCTTGGTCCCCAAGGCCAAAAGTCGATTGCTGATGAAAAAATTATTTTCAGGACCCCCATTCCCAAGGACACCCATTTTTCATACATAAAAAAGTTTATACTTCAGAAAAATTTTTGGAGGGTTTTGCGAGGACACTGAATAACCGAATGTAGCCAAAATAAGTCTACGTGATTTTAGTTCATTTTTGAAAAAAATCCGAATATGCGGGATTAAAGGAGGGCCAAATTTAGATACGTCTGCTCTATTTGTTTTAATCCTCCCGGTCGGCAGGTCGGTATATTCCGGTGCAGAATAAGTGACAGGAAAAGTGAAAGGCATTCAATTCGGTCCTAAAACCTTAATTTGCAGGTATTTGACACAATCAAGCTTAAAAACGTAAGCCCAGCTACTATAGGTCAACTTGCAAACAGTACATTCCAAAGTGTCATCATTAATAACTGGGGGTCTAGCGACTCAGCTTGGAGAATTAGTGATTCTAAGAATTTAAATTTCTCAAATGTCATCCCGGCACAAAAAGGTTTTTCATAAAAGACATAACTATCAACTATTTGAACTGTTTTATTATTGTTACGAAATTTGTGAGAAAATAATAAATTTTTATTGAGTGCATGGTTCCAGCTATTGTCATGGAGAGATATAGAGATTGATATTTTTGCGCACTAAGATTGCACTTTAGATATCGCTAACGTTTAATGCATGGTTCTCGTCTAAAAAGTTTAAATTTGGTACGATTTGGTCATTTTTCCTCAAATTAATTTAGAACCATTGCAGTTGTGTGTAGAAACACCATTTCAACATTTTTTTATTGCAGAAATATGCTTTTATTCAAAAATAGAGAGTCGAACCAATAATCTGGTTGACCATTTTTAATTTTAAGTTTACATTTTTACAGATAAAGCAAAAAATAATGCCTCGCGAATGAGGAGAATCGCAGGGATATTTGATGGTGTATCCATTAAAAAAGACTAAAAAATATAAGATAATCAGGCAAAACTAACATTTGTACCGAAAAAAGTAGATTTGCGCAAAAAAATTACCGTCTTTTCCATAATTACTTGAATTCTGAAAGAATCTGAAAAATGCGATAAAAGTATTTAAAAAAGTATTAGCAAACATAAAAATACGAATATTGACCAACTCATGCAAAATACTCAGTCCAAAAATAGCAATAATTTAAAAATTTTGCGCAAATTCGAAAATGGTGACTTGGGATGTTTGAGGGTGACACACCTCCTCCAAAAGACATTGAACAAAAAAGACAAAAATATCAGTGCTAAAACATCTGGCAAGACACGAAGTTATCCATTGATCTATGAGCAGATCAGCTTTCTAACAACTGCACTTTGTTCTTTTGCTGATTAAGAAATCCACTTATTTTGAACTCAAATGTTATTCCATACCTCACATTGTAAGCTTGAACTATTATTTGATCTATTTTAAATATTTCATGCTTCTAAAAGTAGATTTGCTTTGTTTGGCTATCGACTTTCTGAGTCGAGACGACCTTGATGTGCTGGAAATAACATGTGTTACCTTACGAGATATTGTCCGCAAACACTACAGCCTAGAGCCTTACAGACACTTCCTGAGACTGGATGTACGTGGCGACACTAGCACTTTGATTGGTCAAGACCACACTGGGGTTTTCAATCAAACAAAACTGTGGCACTATAAATATATTGATGATCTTTGCCAAAGACTACGCCACAGCGTTGTCGACTTTGCAGACTTTAGCAATATTCAAGTATTTGATGACAATTTGCTGGAAGGACTTTTGCCAGCTCGTTCTACTTGGAGCAAAGGAACTTGTCGCACAGCTGATAACTTTTCTTCGCCAGAAGTACTGGAAAGGGCTTTTAATGAATTGTTTTTCTGCCAGGTTTGTAAATTTCTGTTTAATGATAAACTTTAAAATTTCTCGCTCATTTTTTTATTTCAAACAAGTTTAAAAAATTTAAAGGGTCATTGCACACGGCTTTTCAAAATGCCTAATTTTGTTCGGCTTGAGTTATTAGACGTGTTTGGATTGCGCAGTGGTAAAGCTTTCCATTTGAAGAATTTTAATTTTCCGCAAAAAAGTTTCAAATGGCTAAAGTGAACGGCTTTAAAAGCAGTGTAGCCAAATCCCAAAATTTTAGTCAAAATTTTGGAAATCGCCATTACAGTGCACGCTCGATATATTTTTCCGTCACCCACTTTTTCATTACAAAATAGGTCATCTTCCTTGAGGTCACAAGTTCAATCTGACTTTCAAAAAATTCAATTTTTTTATTATTGACCTATTCGACGTGGAATTACAAAGTAGACAGAGGTCATAAAGATCAGATTTTAAAATTACAGATTACAATTACATTAAAGTTCTTTTGTATGTAGATGCAGAGGTTTGTATTTCAGATGATAAGTTATATACCAAAAGAAAGCTAAAGATCTCCCCTTTCAGAAAATACAGCTCAAATTTTTTAAATAGAAAATTTAGAAAACTAGAAGCCATTTTAGTATGGAACACGTTTTTCTAGTCAAATTTGAAGAGTTTTAATTATCCGCAAAAAAAGTTTCAAAAGGCTAAAGTGAACGGCTTGAAAAGCAGTGTTGCCATCTCCCAAAAAACTAGGGTCCGACACTTTACCTCTATTTTTGAAGTATTTTGTCAATCTAATGCGAAATATTGTAAGGATTTAGATTTTCATTCATAAAAATGTTTCAACCTTCGCTAGTAAGACCTGCGCTTCTCGATATAACACCACCTTTTGAAAAAAGTGACCTTACATCGAGTGACGCAGGTCTTCATGGCAATACTATTAATTTTTTTGGAAAACGATCAACAAAGCCGGAATCCTTGCGAGTTTTACGACTAGACTGAAAAATCGAATTCGGCAAAAGACTTAAAAATTAAAGGTAGAAAAGGTGTCGGACCTTAGGCTGGAAGAAATTTTCGGGGTGGTTTACATCGACAGTCGACTGCAACTACAATGATTTTTCAAAAAATCCACAAATATTAAAAGTCAAAAAACTTTTATAAAATTTGGCAGCTGAAAGGCACTTTTCAGCCAGTTTTAGTATAATATACATTTTACAGGAAATGTTGTTAGGTATTCAAGAGCGAGTATTCACATTGAGCCAATCTATCTTATCCTTTCCCTGTGTCCGACAATGTCATAGACTAGAGATTTGGCATGCACCTTATCCATACACCAAAGAAGACATAGTCAACTGGCTAAATGAAGACACTGCTTTTGGAAATGACAAAACTGTTCGAATACTGCCAAGTGGTTTTGGCTACACCGGAAATATTGAAGAACTAGTTGAATATTTCAAGGAGGTTGTTAACTTTTTAAAAACATGCTTATTCAATGCTGAACATTTTACTTGGAAAAATAGTATATTTAATGAAAGTTAGCAACAACGTAAACAAAATTGTCAAAAACTTCAATTTTTCAAACTTAAATTTAATCTATTATTTTTTAAGGACTTTGCGCAAGCAAGCAGCCCTCATCGCTACGAAATGCAGATTATACTCAAAAAAAGTTGTGGATTACATCAGGCATTGACGAAGTTCTCAGCAACGAGCACACATCAGAGGAGATGCGCCTTCTTTTGTCGTCACCACACAGATTCCACCAAGCAACTAAATTGGTGGTCCAGAGAAAGCCGAAAAGAATAGTGCCTTACAGGGAGAGAACCAATGTACAGGACAAACAAAATGATGAATGTGTGGCAGAGAATGAAGAACTAACATTACAAAATTTAAAGCTTTGATTTTTTTTATTTGTAAATCTGAAGTTAATTTTAATCTAATAAAACTTAATACATGAATAAATATTGTGTGAATATAAAATTCTAGATTTCAATTATTTGCATTATAATTAAAAATAATGGTTGAACGTCTTTATTATCCCAAAAGCGAGTTTTGACCAATTATTCGATTTTTCAAGCAGGCATAGCGTAATTTTGCATCAAATTCTCTCATACCACCCAGGGGTCGTCGCAGAGCCTAGGGATCCTAGGCTTGATGGGTTAGAGATACGCTGACTCAAGGCTCTTGACCATTAAAAGCATATAAAAACTCTTTTTGGCCTGACTAAAACGCGGTAGAATACCCTAAACTGATTTGGTTTGCGAAAAGGCTGAAATATGCCACGAAAAAGATTATTTCTGCCATGGAAAACGACATGCCACGAAAAACCCGTCAAAAGACTAGTATATGCCTCGAAAAGACTGAAATATGAAACGAAAAAGCTTAAACGTGCAACGAATAATAATTTTTTTTTTCGTGGCAAATTTCAGCTTTTTTGTGGCAAATTCAATCTTTTTCGTGGCATACCGTATTTCTTCTAATTAAGCCCCCTATCCTATTAGAGCCGCCTCTCTAGAGGATAGTTGAAAAATAGAGCCCCCCTCAAACAGACCCCCCCCCTAAAATAATAAACTTTGTTATCAACAAAGTTATAGTCAATTATGAACTTTGGTATTAACAAAGTTATTTCAGATGATAGACTTTGTTAATAACAGGAGTTAAAAATAAAGCCCCTCCCTCTATTAGAGCCCCCCTCCTATTAAAGCCCCCCTCTGAAATGTAGTCGAAAAATAAAGCCCCGGGGCTCTATTAGAGTAAATACGGTACTTCAGCCTTTTCGCAAATCAAATCAGTATGAGCCATTACCGTGATCCCACTTAAGCAAAAAGTCCGATTCGGGTCAAAATATATTATTGACAATTTTCTCAGTCACAAAAACACGTTTTCTAGAGTAAAAAAGACCTAAAAAGTCACCAAATTTAACTTTTGGGCGGATGCGGTCCTGTCAAGATAATTAAAATGAGCGACAAACGCTGCAGGATAATAATAAAAGGAATGAAATTTTTATGTAAAAAGCTGAAAATTCTTGGTTTGATTACACATGCCTGCGTTTACCAAAACGTGGTTTCTCATCACTAAAGTCCTCTGGTGATTCTTCTAGCACAGCGCCAGCAAAAACATTGAAGCTAAGCAGTAATAGGACAAAGAAAAAGATAAAATTAGTTAGGTTAAAATTCATTTTAACGAAATATAGTTAGACCAGTAAATTTATCTTTAGTTAAAAATTTAAAAGAATTAATTTTCACAAACTTAGATAAATTAAAATTATAAAACTTTATATTTAAAATACAGGTGATTAAATAAACTATGGCTGAGTCTATAAGAATCCATTTTAGACTTAAAAATATAAATTTTCAACCACCACAAATATGTCCGCATGATTGAATTGTTTAGAACAACACTTTCAACTAAAATGGTTTAAAAATTTTTACAAACTTGAAGAATTAAATAATGGATCAGGGATATTTTAATATCAGAATTTCATAATTTATATAAAGGGGCATGCCTGTGCGTTACACGAGAATTAAGGCAAGCGGGGCATCAGCAGTGCTTAACTTTACTGGATGCTTTCTCATTTATGTTTTCAATGTTTTTTCATTATTTATTATTATTTGAAAAAGTAGTCAAAGGTAGTCATAATCAGATTTGATGCAAAATGACTGAAAAACGAATTAATACAAATAAAACATGCCTTTATTTTTGGCATTTTTGAAAATTAAGGTGCCATAGAAAATTTATCCAACAAAGTTCGGATCAAAAATTAACATTTAAAATTTACAAGCGGTGTATGATGTGCAATTCAATGGGAAAGAAAGCTTGAGCATTATGAAAAACACAGCATAGCACAATATCAGTGATTAGTACCAGTGATCCTTTTTCACTTAGTAGCCCAAGAATTGCCACCTGATGCACCCAAAGTCGAGACAAGTAACACTTCAATTAAGACGGGAGGATCTAGTTCAAAATTAGATCGACTGCTTTGCTATATGGTCTTTCAATACAGGCCCAGCAATCTTCGCTTCTACTTTGTGTACGCTAAATCACAACTACGGATTTAAACGACATTTTCTTGGGCTTACTGCATCTGATTTCAGTCCCATCATACAACTCCTATGACATCTCGGCAGGTCCACACTTCAAACATTTCAGCAATGACCAACTATTTTTTGGTCGTTTTTGCAATCACATAATTCATTGTGACAAAGTCACAATGAATTATTTTCTTTTGCTTCCCAAATATATTCTTTCTATTGTAATTCTAATTCTAGTCGGTAGCAAGCCACAAAAATACTATTATACCTCTTTTTGTTGCTATATTTTTGTCCAAGCATAATAAAAGCAGTGAAAAAGCATCAGCACACCTTTTTCTGCTTTCACCATCAGAAATATTTAAATGACTTTGTTTAGCATCCGAAATTCCTGGAAGAATATGACCAGTGGTTGGGCAAATTGCGCAAGCTGAAGGAATGACCACCAGCACCTAAATGGGGACCTTTTATTTTATTTGGCTGGGACTAATCCTCTTAACAGGAGTGAGTGAAGAGGCTACTGCCTAGCTATTGTTGCTGCTGCAAATCCCCCCACACATATTATTAATTATGAGACTGCTTTCTTCTGTTTGCCTATTCCCAATAATTTATGCTAATAAGAAGAAGTAAGTAATTTGAGAAGTCTTGGGAAAGAGGTATTAGCCGATTTTACTGTCTTTTTGTACTAATTAATACTTTGTTCTGATCTTTTTACATTTTTGTGGTTGTAAAAAGAATGGTTTAGGTCTACGGTGTGCTTAAAAAAAGTGCGAGTTGGAAAAATCGTGAACAGTCCCTTTTTGACAGCAAAACTACTTGCGCTACCACTCCAAAACCATGAATTAACTTAAGGAGTAACAACACCTCAAACAAACGTTTTAAGTATTTCTTGGACCAAGATCAGTGCAAACATTATTTATTCAACATCCACACGGTGATGTGGGCATTTATATTCTTTGAATGAGATCCAAAGAGCTATTTCTCAGCCAAGGTTTAAATGTTCGTTCTTTGGCCAAGATCTGAAGTGGATTTTCACCCAAAAATCTCGAAATGCCTAATTTCCCGGTTTTGGGAAAGTTGAAAAATAAAGCCCCTGAGGGCTTTGTACTAGGCAATACAGTAACTAAGATCAAATATTATAATTAAACTATCTTTAACGACGCAACAGACCGACTTCCAGCCTCCGACTTCGACATCCTACTTCCAAATTCTACATACCCGCCTACAGCAAACCTTTTTGTGTCGTAAAAAGACTTTTTAGCGCTACTCGGTTATAACAACATCCCCAACATCTGCTCTGTAATAACCAAAAAATGGTCAAACAACTGAAGAAAGAGTCGAAGGAGCCGGTATAGCCGAATATGACAAATTCTAGTTTAGGGGGTGGGGTTAGTAGGTTGAGCTGGGTATCACCGAGTAACGTCTACTTTTCATTGCCGTCAATATTTCTTGCTTTACGACGCGTAATCCAAGTCAGTACTGTACTTTTTTCAAAATTAGATTTTTAAGGTCAAAGTTGACTTTTGAGTGGTTTGCTGGTGGCAGTGCTATTATTGAGAAGCTCTTCCAAAAATTGTGCTTTAGCCAGCGCTGGCCCCAATAAGGACCTAATTTGGCTGTTTGCAAATTGGATTATTGTGGTTCTGGGGAAAAAGGCACAGGAATAATCTTCTTGTCTTATTAGTAGTGCAATTTTGTTAATTTACAAGCACGCAGCTAACATATTCTTTTTGCTATTATTAAATTTTTTGTATGATGTGATCTTCTGACAAAATATTTAGAAAAAACTGTTATTTTCAGTCAAGCTCATGCTGTTTCGCAAACATTTCTTTGCTTAATTTTTGTGTATGCTTTTATTTTTCATGTTTGTTTGGTCTAGATCTATTTGCAAAAAGATTCCATTTCTCCAGGGTCATTGTCCTTTATTGGGCAACCAGCAAGTAAACAGCCAACAAAATAGAAATAAGAAGACCAAATTGGCTTTCTTACGTCCAAATTGGGGTCATTTTGTGTCTTTGCAGTCTCCCTTGTATAAAAAGTTGTTAGCAATGGCCAAGATTGGCACAAAATTAGGAGAAGATGCCCTGCCCCAGCTGCTGCATTCCAGCACACTTCCAGTGCATACATCCACCCAAATTGGCTTTCAATGGAGTCTTTGGGCTAGCAGGCTGAGCAAATCTTGTTAGTAGTATTGGGTCAATGTAGGCAAACTAACAAGGGAAGGGGGGGGGCATCCAGCTAACATATTTGAACACCTTTTGTCGGTGGGATCACCAATTTGGATGACCTTTGGGATGACCATTTCGGTTATACATTTGGTGTAATGTTTTAGAGTCCATTTTATATTTCTTAGTTTAGAAATTCAAATAGAAAATTTGGCACTTGTTTAGTCCGGGGGCGTCTTATATTTAAAATCATATTTAAAAGTCTCCTGAGTAATTTTCTAATGCTCAAAATGATAGAGAGCGTTGTTCATGACACTTTCTCACATAAAAATTAAACTTTTTGACAAAAAAAGTTTTTGACTGAAATCTGACATTTTGCCTTGGGCGACCAAGGTAAATCAAGATTTTGGTCAAATTTTAGTCAATTTTTTATGTCAAAAAATTGATTTTTTTAAAGAAAAGTGTTAGGAAACAATGTTTTTATCGTTTTTAAAATCAGAAAAATTGTATATAAGACTTTTAAATATGATTTACGAAAAAATATAAAATGCGACGAAGAACCCAGAATTCTGACATCAAATTAGTGTTTAGTGTGGTGGATTTGTCTTTAAAATGAATTTTTTAGAGAAAAACATTTAAATAAAAACTTTCGTATTTGTGTAAATTTTGTTGTCTCAAGAGAAATTTGAAATGTTTTAATTTAAAGAGACCATTTTTATAAGCAAATACACCATTCCGAACATAGAATTAATATCAGAATTTAGGTATTCTTACAAAAAAAAAGTTTTACAACATATTGTTTTTTTAATATTTTTTTCATTTTTTCGGGACTGTCGCGACCTTTTTTTAATTCGAAGCTTAATTTTTCCGGTACAGTTTTTCTTGCTCTGTCGGATCTTTCATGTTTTTACTAAGTAAATGACGAATTTCGTTGAGCAAGATTAATATAAATAGTCAGATCTCGGAATGCATGCATCCATAAATTTGACTTGCATGCTCAAGACTAGCAATACCCAATTAAGCGTGCCTGCTTTTCGGCTTGGCTTCCTTTTTTCTCCTGTTACTGTTTGCCCAAGTGCTTAACCCATTTGGAGGCCCCCACCCCATTCACTCCTCTAACCAAAGGTTGACCTTTGTGGCTGGAGATGGACGACGCCCTCACCTTTTCTCCACTCTCCCTTTTTTCCAGAAGAGAGGCCAATTGAGTGGGGGAGTGATCAGTGGTAGAGGAGCGCCCACAGGCACACACACCACCCAATTGTGTTTGATTGAATGGGGGAGGCAAGGAGCAAGGCATTTTGTCTACTACTTCTTTGCTCATCAAAAAGCACGCCCTATTTGAATTGGGGTGGATTTGCATAGGGGTGGGGGACTAGAAAGTGAATGAAGGAGACTCGATTTCCTGTGCCTCTCCTCCGAGACACTGGAGGGGCAGATCAATGAGTGGCTATTTTTGTTGTTTTTGTAATTACCCCTGCCTTTGGATGCATGCCAACAGTGTTTGGATTGTGTTTAGGGTAGTTCGCTGTTTTTTCATGTTTTGTATTCAAAGTTAACAGCATAGTTAACAGCGCCACCCTCAAGTATATTCCGACACTTTTTATCCAAATTTTCAAAGGCCTTACTAATTCTTTTTGAACAGTCCGGTACTAAATACTACAAGAGTCACGATATCGCTGGTTATTTTACGAAAATCTGAATTTTTTCTCTAAAAGTAAGATTTTTATTTCCAATTGGGACTTTTGAGAAAGAATTTAAAAAAAGGGTGGGATTTTAAATTAAAAAAATTGTCGGACCCTAAGTGAAAACGAACTTGAGGTGGGGAACCTGTCGGCACTTAAACAATCACAATCCTGTTCACAAACATTTAATTGTTGTTGCATTTTTATGCTAATTAGTGCTTTGTTTTTGACTTTTTTTTATTAAGCTCTTATTTTGGGATGTTTTACGATAATTGTTGCTTCTCCTATAGCTCTTTGCACTTTTGCAAATTGTTTTTAGGATTAAAAGTGCTTTTTCCGGAAAGCTTTTCCAGGAAATTTCTATTTTTTTAACTTTCTAAATTGACACTTTTTATAAACAAAAGTATGTCATACTGTAGAAGTCTTTCAACAAATTTCTTATCTATTATGCAAGTAAAACTATCCTACAAAAATAAGGATTATTCACAAAAACACAAAATTATGGTGCAATGGCTTTAAAAATTAAGCACTGGGCCATATTGGTCTAGATTTCCCACCGAAGTACACTAGTATGAAAAATGTGTTCAAGGGTGCCAATCCAAAAGCAAGACTATAAAGGCTATATTAGCCTACGACCAGAAATGTGGAAGAGAAGCTTTGAATTCAAAGGAAACCAACAGAAAAATTTCCAAGGGTCTTCGAAATTCCCTGAAAATTTGACAACCATAATGCCGAAAATTGAATGATGGAAGCCAGTACTGTTTTGTCTACCGTTATACTCTTTGAATGAACTCTTGAAAATTTTGAGTGGCAACTCTTTTGGGTCAAACATTTTCGAAGCTAGCCGAAGGATAATACATTGTTAGACTAAGGAGTATTGCCCTAATCGCATTCAACTTAAGCATATTGGGTTGTTTCAAAACAGCGCAGATTCTCTAACAAAAACTGCTTCTGTAGTCAACGCTTCTTTTTTAATTTGATTTTTTAAAATTTAGAGCAAACTTTAGAAAGCCATTTTTCTCCAAACCAATTGTTGAATGTTGCCCAATCTCTAGTCTATCTAGGAACACTTATTGCTCCAACCCCATTCTGCCCAATTCACAGCTCTTTAACCCCCTTCAGCCAAATAAATAATTGTTTTAAAACCAACCAACAAAAAACCACCAAATCCTCTGGTCTGTAATTAAAAACATTTCCTTATGCTGCTCAACATCCATTTTTCATCTTTTTCCTACTACATGCCGACAAAAAGTTTGGTTGGGGATGGGCCATCCTGGGGGAATTTCAACCATCCTGTCCACCACTTGGACTACCAGCAAAAAGAGGAAAAGGGAATTATTTTTTTGGGGTTGTGATGGTCGGGAATAGATGTGTTGCATAAAATTTTCTGCCTATATATATATTGTAATACAACTGTCTGCCTGCTCCTGCTGCTTTGAAAATGTTTTATGGACTTTTTAATGGAAATTGGTAAAAAATTTTAGTCTGAAAGAATAATGTTTGGGAGGCATTGCGCTTTTGCAAAAAATAGTGTGTATCCATTGATTACAGTCCAACTTCTCTATACCCTACACTCTCTATGAGCTACACCTGTGTCCGGTCCAAGGCCGTATGTTCCGAATAATATACCTCTTCTATAAGCTACACCTCTCTATAAGATACAGCTGGGATTGGTCCTGAGGGTGTAACTTATAGAAAAGGTTGACTGTACTTGTTTTGCTTCTCTAATACTTTCACGTCAGACCTGTTAAGGAACACACATTTGGAAGCTCCTATTTTTTTACGTTAACTCAGAAGAACTAGTAAAAATTGGCGTGGGAAAATTTTCAATGTTCACGATTAGCTGACCTGCAAGCACATCTTTCGGATGTCGATATGAACCTCTTTTCCGATTAAAAACAAAAATCCGGAAACAGCTTTTTGTTCTCAATAATATTTTGCATTAGTAGGAATAAAAAAGAGTACGCATGACCACTAGAGTAGTAGCTTTCATTTATTTTATGATGTTCTATTTCAAATCACCACTCAACATGAGCACTGATGGTTCAGTGGTAGAATGCTCGCCTGCCACGCGGGCGACCCGAGTTCGATTCTCGGTCAGTGCAAAGTTTTTTTTTATTTCACTTTTTTATTCAACATAATGCACAGAACAGGTTGACAGCAGCCCAAGTGCCTAAGTTTTTCTATTAATTTCTTTGGACCACTCAAACGATAGCTCATTGAACATTTTTGGGTGTTATTGTTTTAAAGGCCGGTAAAAAAAGTTTGAGAAAAACATCATTTTCAAGGTATGAGATTTTAAAGGAAGTTTCCTTGTATTGCTACTACCTTTGCTTCAGATCATACATTTCAATTCACTCAACAAATCACCATCACCACTGCCCAATACCCCTCAATGTCAAAAAGAGAAAAATTGCACTTTGTTTCATCTGTTGTTCATCTTCTTATGCAATTACTCTTCTGCAACCCTGATTTTGGGAGGGTGAGCAGGGTTGGGAGCCAGCCGGGCAAGTAGCAATTTGTAGCCAGCAGCAGGATTACCTTCCAAATTGGGGGTTACTGCCAATTTGGTGGAGTATGCAGCGGATGCATGTATTACTTGCTGAAAATGACCTGTTACCACTTGTCGTCCCCCACTTTATTGAGGGCAAATTTGGCTGGCTGTAAGGGGCACAGCAAGAATAATTTAGTTGAGCAGCAGCAGTAAGAAAAGAGTGCAATTAATATTGCACAGGCTGAACATCTGTCTGTTGGGGCACGCAACCCCTGAAACAGATTTGAATACCCTCCTCCCCTCTTCTCTGTAAAGGAGAACCTATTTTTTGGGAGGACTGTAAAGAGCCAACCAATAAAACTAGGTACTACCGCTGCTTTTTGTGATTCTAATGGCAGATTTTTAGGTCTGGCTGGAGCCATAAAGGGATCAATGAGCTATGCTATTTTTGCCTTTGTTTGCAATTTTATAGCCCTTTTGAGCATTGTTTTACTTGTGGAATATTGTTGGATAAGTATTGTGTGGACAGTAGCATTTTAGAAGTTGTTTGTGGTTTTTAGAGTAGTCAACTTTGATGGAAGTTTTAAATTGTGAAAAAATTAGAAAATTTATTAGTTTGGGGTGCGTTTTTTATTTTTATATCTTCATCTCGGATGGGATGCTCACAATAGAGGTAAGAATTCGGATGTCGAAACCGGTTCCTCTCACAAAAAAAGATCTCTCTGACATTTGGATAAAAAAAACGAAAAGGCAGAGTCGGACTACCGACTTCCTACTCCCGACTTTGACATTCGACTTCCTATACCTATTATGAGCGAGCCTTAATAATTAGCCTTAACCAAATTAAAGAATTGTTTTTAAAACGTATAATTGAAATGTCGAAAAGGCTTAATTTAAGGAAAGATTAATATGCAAATATACCATGCTGAACACAAATCCGGTGTCAGTATTTTGTTTTTGCATGGGAAGGATGTCTTTACAGTTACTCGTTGTGAAGCCTAGTTGTGAAGATCCATCGCTACTGGATTTCAACATCCCCCAGAATTCACCAAATACATATGCTCAATCTTTCTTCTATGTGAGTCCAGCTGGAAATAGGTAAACATATGTGCATGCAGGCATGTATGTGGTGAGTGATCGGCGATCTAGAAAAGCTAAGGCATATTCCTGCCATTCTTGAATGCTTTTGTGTTTGTTTATGAGGGCAAGACTGATGTTCCTGTTGTTTACCAGTGACCCGTTCGGCCGGCTCCATTGATGTGTTGCATAGATATGTATGCCTTACTACCATTTTATGGTGGCATCATTGTTGAGTAAACAAAGGTATAAACTCTTTATCTCCTTTGTCATTCCCTCCAATTTCCCCGTTGGGGCCAAAAGAGAGGGCCAATTAAACGTATAATACAGAGCACTGCCTTATCAATTCCTGTTGTATGTGTCACTCAGACATTTTTTTGTTGCTGTCATGCAGTAAGAGATGTCTTCTATGAAGGGATGTTGCGATGCTTGAAAAATAAATTGCTTAATTTTTTAAACTCTGATTTTCAGACTATGATATTCAGATATATTTTCAGTTATATTCCGTATGCATTTTATGCCGTATATTTTCTAATGAGGATGCCGCTCAGATACCGCATTCTATATTTTTCAACCCTTCAAAAATCGGAAAATTTAGGTCAGTGTCAAAATTTTTGGGGAAAATTTAAAATGCGAAAGGCGGAAAGGTAAATCGATAATTCGTGACATCAGGAGCTGTTTTTTCACCATCATTTACGTATTCCCGTATCAATTCCTGTTATTACATTTTTGTTGCTTTTACGCAGAAATAGATGTCCTTTAAAAAGGCTTGTTGCGATCCTTGAAAAAATTAATTGCTTGGTCTTTAAAATTCGCTGCTTCGAAGGTGCCGCTGAGATACCGGTCGCTAGCTTTTTTAACCCTTCAATTTTAGGGCGTATATTGATGTTCACAATCCATCTATTTATTGTTTTGTCTACTCGGCAACGCTGGATTGTCAACAAAATATGGCTCCCAAATGAGATTTAAACAGATGTATTAGCTACATTTGTCACTTTTTGGAGAGGTGACATCGGAGGAAGTAATTTGACTTGGCAACATACCATTTTCAGTTATTCAATTATTTTTTTTATTTTTCTGATCTACTTATCTGATTTTGACTATAGTAGTAATAATCAATGCGAACCTTTTTTTGCACCATCATCATCAATCTCATCATAACACACAATAAATTAGCAACAACCGAAAAAATGGGTCTTGTTCTAACCAAAAAGAACACCTGGCCTTTCCTCTCTGATGTTTTTTGTGCTGGTCATCTGCATTTTTCTACATCTTCCCTGCAACCGATTTATCTTTGCTGTTATAGTGTTTTAATTCAAGAGGGCGGCTTCAGCAACCACCACTCAAATCAATTTCCCAATCAAAACTCTTCTTTTGGAACAAAAACGGAAATTAATTCTTCCACCCCCAATTCTTGTGGTCAGCTGCAGCCAGCCAGCTTGCCAAGTACCCCGAAGTGTTAAGAAGTGCATCAGGAATAAATAAATAAAGAATATATTGACTGGCCCTGCCTGCAACCCCAGGAAATTGGATGGAGCAGTTGAAAAGCCATTAATTCTGGTGGAAAGCCTGCGATCATTGTGATTTATGCTTATTTCGCCTTTTTCTTTTTCTACTCACATCTTCTTACAACATTTCGGTGGACCGCTACCCACTTATTTTTAGTTAGGCAATGGGATTTAGAGGTTGTTTTATGAAATTTAATTTCAGAGTTTTGACGGACAATCTGATTATTATCCTAACTACGTACAGGTGAATACCCATATTTTGAGTTTCATCCAAGTTCGTTCCTGCTTAGGGTGCAACCTTTTTTTACCTTAGTTTTTAAAGTATTTTATCATTATCCTTTATGGCTCATTCAGTTCGTGTTCAAGTTCCAATTTTTCGATCCGTTTGATCCGAACTCGAACAGGAAGTCGAAGGTGTTCACGTACTTTGACTTAAAGGGGCATGCCCACGCTAATAAGAGGTGGTGCCCGGGAATTCAAAATTTTTTCCTAATCATTGAACTTCTGTACGGATTTTTCAACTTGGTTTCTAACAAAACAATGCCTAGAACTCAATTTTAGGTATGATTTTGTTAGAAAGCAAGTTCGAAAATCCGTACAAATTTCAATGATTGGGAAAAAATTTTGAATTCCCGGGCACCACCTCTTATTAGCGTGGGCATGCCCTTTAAAGTACGAGGTCGAAATTTAAGGTGTTCGTGTGTATAACTTGGACTTTTTCTTCAGCAAACCCCCCAAAAGCAACTTTTAGTGGCTTTTAACCACTCTGGGGTGAGATTTCGAGTGGTCCAAGTCATATACGTGAATGCCTTCACCAAAACATCGAAAAGTCGACCAAAACGTTCGAGTTCAAGTTCGAGTTTCGATCTTTGGCTACTTGAACACCTTTGGACTGAACTCGAATTCGTACACGAACTCGAAGT
Organism: Ditylenchus dipsaci; assembly: GCA_004194705.1. Taxonomy (NCBI): domain Eukaryota; kingdom Metazoa; phylum Nematoda; class Chromadorea; order Rhabditida; family Anguinidae; genus Ditylenchus; species Ditylenchus dipsaci. Next base: position 192,848 of record SADC01001351.1, read on the forward strand.
ACGCGAATGAACCATTGGTTGTTCAAACCCGATTTCACTGGTCTTTGTTTTAAATAGCTATAGCTTTGACAAAAAAAGATCTGCGTCCTCAACGGCACCCTATTTTAAACAACGACTACATTATATCGGCAAACGCGGGTCTTTTTAGGTCAAAACTGTAGCCATTTACACGAACAACTAGCGAAATCGGAACCCTTATCGGAACAACCCTCGAATAAAATCGACCAAAGAGAAATGACAAATATGTCTAACCTGAATGAAAGGGGAGGCCGTTAGATCATGAATCGACTGTCGAAGATCTATTTAGGGGACCATGTCTAGGAAATCGCACTTTGTGCTAAATCAAGGATCGACCAAACCTAGGAACAGGCCCAAATTATCTCAACCCGTCCGCACTTTTGTACTTAGACCGCGCCCAGACCGGACTAGGTGATGTCTTCAGGAGCCAGGACCTGCATAGACGTAGTTTCAACCATACTCATGAATTATTTCGTCCTATATATGCAACAAAATACAATCTCAATTTCCCACTTCTAATCCCAGTCAATTGGTGGACACAAGAGCAACGGATTTAGAATAATAATAAGAATAACAAGAGCAGTGAAATTGGAGCCCACTATCCTAACACCCTGCCATTCTCGAGCTGCAACAAGAAACAATCCTAGTAGCAAGTAGTAAACACACAATTATTTTAGAGCACCCACTTGCGGAAGGGCACAAAGGAGGACCCCAAACTTTTCGCCGTTTTGTTTATTGGTGGAGAGCAATGTGTTCCTCCTGCACCACATTTAATGAACACAAGAGGAAGAGTTGAATAGAAACCCCATTTGAATTTGGATTGCCCTAGTGCTTCTTCTTCTCCTTTATTTGCAATCAAAAGCCGATGAATAGCTAAAGAATTAGGATTGTTGATGTCTAGGTAGGCTGGGTGTGAGAAAAAAAATATTTCTTATTGGATTTGCCGATGGCTGACAAAGAAAAAGTCACTAAACGGTAGTTTAGCACTGGAATGATTTCGGTTGAGAATAACTTTTGTGTTTTTTAGGGCTGAAATGCAAAGGAAATTGGTAAAAGGACTACTGCCGATTAAACCAACTGCCTGTTGTTTTGTCTTGTGCTTGGGCACAGGCTAGGTCAGCGTAATTCATTTTTTGCAGTAGCAATTAGTTGCAGATTTTAGATTTCTAACGATCTGTAAAACTCTGCTGACAAGAGAAACACCCAAACTGTAAAATTGAATTCGCAAATTCTCAGGAAAAACTGAGTGGATATATGAAGTCAAAAGAATTTGATCCATAATTTCCATTTTGACATCCCTGCTAGCAAAAATTGAATTCTGACACCTGATTCGAGCTCAGCACGGTCGATCGCTCACCAAAAATGCTCTTTAAAGGAGCATGCCCGTGCGTTACACGGAGAAAAGGCGGGGACCAATAACTTTTTTATTTCTTGCTAAATTTTTTCATGCACGTTCATTTAGAATTTTTAAATTTTCTGTCTAACTTTTAAAAGTAGAATAAGGTCATCAATATTAGTTTGAACGCGAAACAACTGAAAAATGAGATGGTTCAAAAAAATTTAGGGTTGGGTAATTCTCCGGAAAAAGTATTTCTCTGGGTAATTGCCCGGGTGATTTCGGGTAATTACCCAAGTAATTACGGAGAAATAAGGCAGGAAAAGTATTTTTCCGGGTAATTACCCGGGTAATTACCAGGGTAATTACCCGGGTAATTACCAATCAACCAACCCTAAAAAAATTGCTGGTCCCCGCCTTAACTTTTTGAAACGCACGGGCATGCTCCTTTAAATGTAAAACTCGTGGTAAAATTTAAATATTATTATTTTTTCAAATGTTTGTTGTTCCAAACAGAATCTTGAATTTGAAAGTAAATTCAAATTTTAAAAAATGTCAATTTGCAAATCGACCACAAATTTATTGTCATAAATTGGATTTTGCCCAGCAACGGCGTCAAAAGTGAAAATTTCGCGAAATTCTCGTCGTGCCCAATTCAAATCACCTTAAATATATATAAAAACTGATTTTTATGCAGTTTTTTTTCAGCAAAACACACTGAGCTTAGCCAAAAATATTTTTTTCTCCAACAATAGCACTTATTGCTACTATTTTATACCTGCACTAAACGAGGTAGTGCTGCCCCTAGTAGTGTCCACTACGTCACTTTTAATCCCCTGCCCCTATTTTTTGTATTGATTGTGGTGTGTGTATTGTATTAGATTGGATTCAACAGCAATACACACACACACACCTACACGATTTTATCTGCTGCAAGAGGCAAATAAGTTTTTTCACTGCAGATTTGTGCTACTTTTGTCTAGAGGGTCTTTTTGCAAGGGATGCCGCCGCCTAAGCCTAGATCATAATCCTGGCTGTTCAACTAGCCATTGATCTTCATCAGTTAGTTGTGTAACTCATCTCTACACTTTGCTTTAATTCCACCGCTGCCCATATTCTTACACAGGTATTTTTTATGGTTGAAATTGTAGGGGGAATGTGTCCTTTTATAGACCTTTTATGCTTTTTGTAAGAAAAGTTTTGATGCGAGCCGACTTTGGTATTGTTTGTTTAGTGTAGTTTTATGTTGCTGATATTTTTGCTAGATATGCTTGTGTTTGCCGAATAGAAATATTTTTTCCAGTTTTTATTTTGTATTTTGCAAAACTGAGTTAGCCTGTGATAGTGTTTTTCAGATTTATTTTGTAGACATCTACAATTGTGATGTTTTATCAGGCAGATGTGCTAGAATACCTAAGTTTTGCTTTTTCGATTTTTTGTACGTTTATACAAAAGTCACTATTTTTTTGGCAACAATTTTTATATCGAGATAAGTTACTAGTCGAAATTTTTAAGGAATCAGAATCACAAAGCAGAGTTTTAAAATTAGTGGTTGCCAAGCTTTGGTAGCCGGCTGCCAACAGTTTAATTTACGGATATAAGTCAGCAACCAAGAATTAGTAGGAAAACCTCTGCTTTTAGATACTGATGTCTGGAAAATCTTCGCCCAATGAGTTGTCTCTGAATTTTTTTAAAGAAATGACTACCGAGCTGTCTGGTTTGGGAAATATCTTTTTTGGAAAAAAAGATATCAAGTTTGAATCCCCAGACAAAAAATTTAAAATTTTTTCGTGATTTGGGTCAGAAAAATATGCGTTATGATTAATAATATTGATCAGCTGTGCATAAAATTTGTGATGTTAAGGTAAGTTCTTCTTAATTTTTGTGTGGGGACCCCAGGTGCATAAGTAACTATTTTTGTAATTATGTTATTATTATTTTTGCTTCAAAATGTCAATAAGAGCTTGATAAAATAACCCTTTTGCTTCGAAAATAGTCAAAATGCATATATGTTTTATTTAGTTTTTCTCAAAAAATTAGCATTCAGTCGACTCTCGATTTAACATACACCCTGAGGACGGACCCAGCCGTATGTTAAATCAGGAGTGTATGTTAAATCGACCGTATGTTAAATCGAGAGTCGACTGTACCAGCATTCCTGATATAAGATCAATGAGACACTTTACCATAATCATGTTGTTTTACCCATAAACTCCTCACAATATGGTCTTTTCTCATAGTGGTTGCCTGTGGCCAGGGTTTGCCTTTTCCCAATAAATTGAGTTCAATCAATTCCCAGTTTTGTCTTCCACTTGTTCCCTTAATTGTTCTGGCCGTCCCATTGGCAGTCAGTTAGTTGGTAAGTGAGTGTTGCATTGTGCTAGGTGGGAATCCTTGAACATCCCCCTCCCCCACCTTAACTCATTAATTTGGTTGTAGATGTTGTGTTATTTTTGAACGAGTGGGAGAGGGCATGCTTTGCAGTGCTTATCACCCACTCAGATCTACTCGGCTTTAAGGCAGAGCACACCTTTAATAAAACAACCTGTCCACATTCAAATTATTTTTTCATCCAAAAATTTCCTGTTTATTATATCGTGAAATTTATTTAGTTGAAAGTTTTGAACTTTTAGATATAAATTTTAATTTCAGGATATTTGAGCAATTATTATAATTATTAACTTCTAGCTCCTATTGGCCAAATTGAATGAGAGAATTCAGGGGCCGTAATAGTGTGGAGTGCCCCTCCACATCCCATCCTATCAACCTGGATTTGCACAGTAGGCTTTTTTGAATAAGTATTAGTTTTCACAATGTTGGGCGGAAATTCGAAGGCAATCAAGGCGTTTATGTAGGGTTGAGATTTGACTAGGAGTGTGCACAGGCCAACAACCCGAAACCGGGGCAGATGACTGAGCTGGCTGAAAAATCTCAGACTTACTTTGTATGGACCAGGTCATCACTTTTTTGGCCCATTATAACACTTCTCCGGGCTGATCCAACAGGGGTCGAAGCCCACTTTCTAAGTTACAGTCAAACTTAGATATAAGGCCACTCCTCAAGTTCGTTCTCGCCTAGGATCCGATACTTTTTAACTCCATTTCTTAAAGGCTTTTTTTAAAGGACCATGGTTTTTGCGCGCAGTGGCGTGACAAAAATTTGAATTGACGGGGGACACTTCTCTTTTGTCTATCAGTGTACTCTTTGGAGTCATTTCAAACGACTCCAAAGAGTGACCCAAGAGAAGTGTCCCCTGCCAATTCAAATTTTTGTCATGCCATGGTCATTCAAGTTCTGTTACGACGCTCTGGTGAAAAAAATCTTAAGGACTTTAATTTTGCCGATATTGTAAAGAACAAAACAACCTTTGCCATAAAAACTCGCGAACCTAAGATATAAATGGACTAATATCAAAGTCCGCTGTTATTTATGGTAATTTTTTTAACAATATTTTTGCACCAGACTGACGAATCAGAACTAAGTAATGCGTTTAAAAATAGAGATTTGTAATATCTAGTTGATAAATCAGCTGAGGCTTTAACTTACCCAAATGTTTCACCATACACTTGAATCCAATATCTATTTTTATATATAGTATCTACCCAAATACTTTTTCAGCATATCGCCACCAAGAACACTTCATGGGCAGCAACCACAACAACTTTCACAACAAGGAGAACCTGTACCGTCAGCAGCAGCAGTTATGTTCTCGAGTAACTAGACCCTCTTCTTATTACCCCCAACTCATCCAAAAACCAACAACTTTGATGCTGCACAGGACCACAGCCACTGGACCATCGTGTTCTTCGTCTGGTCGACTGTCCAATAAGCCCATAGATCTGGACGCATTCTCCAACAGCTCCATTTCTGATGATGATGACGATGATGAGGATGACGACTACATTGACCACAGGAATTTCGACTCAGGAGCTTTGGTTGGAGCTAGGCACACATTCTACAGCACTTCCGACTTGACTTCCGACTCTGAGATTTGTGGGAGGATGGGACGGTATGCCATGGCCAGGAGGTAAGCTTGCAAAACACAATCAGATTTTTTTTAAATATCAATCAATTATTTTCCGAAAGCACTCGTTAAGTTCGTTCCCCAGCAGGTTCCGACAAATTTTCGATTCCTTTTTCAAAGATTTTCAGTTGTCGTTAGTTTTAATGATTTCAATTGTCTTTGGTGAGTCTAGTGCGAAAAATTGCAGAAATTTTAAATAGAAGTTCGTGGGTCTTTATAAGAAAATTGTCAAATGATCAGCAAAATCAGAATCTTTGCGATATTTTGGACTACCGCATTTCCTCAAATAAAAGAGGTTCCCGAAAATTCGGAATTCCGTTTTTTCATTTTTCCGGTTTCAACCGAAAGTACCATGAAACTTGATAAGCACAGCAAGAAAAAATTTCGAAAAAAGCACACACACGGTCTTTTAATAATACAAGACTTTTTCCTGGCATCTAATTTTCTTTAAAGTTTTTTCCAAAATTGTCCATATTTTTTAAACAAAACCACTGATTCCTAAGTTCATCACTCCAAAGTTTAACAAGCTTTGAGCAAATCAACAAAAAGTGGTCGTATATATATCCAAAGAGTCATAAAAGTGTTTAAATTTATTATCTTGCCTGGATCATCATCTTGTCAACTAAATTTACGACTTGTCCCAACCACAACAAAAAGACCAGTGGTGTAACATGCTTGAGAAAGTGAAAATTAATTTAACAAATATGTTTTTCAGAGAGAAGGGCGGCTTGAGAACGAAGTTCCCGTCTTTGTCCACCATTTACCCCGACAATTCCTCCTTTGAGGGTGACTACTACTGCATGGACACCCAGCCCCACAAATACATGGATTCCCGCCCCACCTATTGTCTTCTGCTAGGATGGAGGTGCCTGAAGAGCGTGGGAGGCCAGCAAGACCACCCAGAAACATGATGGCTGTGAACACCCACCTGTCTTCTTCTTCCTTGTCCACCACCCCACCGCCAAAGACTGCATCCAGAAGTTTGGAAATGATTGAGGTGGGTATATCAACTCTTTTATTATGTTTGAAAAACATTGAGAACATGTCTTTGATGGTCTTGTAGGATCTGACTGGCTCCCACAAGGAGCCTTTTAACAAGAACAAACCAATGAACGCCTTTCTGACGGGTTTTGAAAATTCTACTCATAAAATTTCTCTCTTTAGTTTCATTCTTGGAACTTTTTGAGAACTTCACAGACTTTTCGATCGACCTGATAGTGGTTTTTTATTTTTAAAAATAAAACAATTTTGGTTTCCTTGAACTCTCTCGATACCGGAAAAGTCTACGTGAAAATCAATTTAAAAAAATGGGTACCAAAAAAAGGAAAGATATGGGGTTGTTGAGTCGAACATTTGATTTCGAAGAATGTTCTGAATGCTCCAGACTTTTTCGAACGTTTCTTTCCCTTTTCACTTGCATAAATTTCAACTTTGAGTTCACCGAAACCAAAACATGTAGAGCGCTAAAAACACCCATCGAGAATATGTTTGGCTCGATTTGAAGTTGAAATTCGATAAAATAACAGATTTTCAAATCGAAAGTTTGAAAATTTTGGAATTCTAAAAATCTAATCTAAATTTAAGGCCCTCAATTCACGTCACGAAATTATAAAATAATTATTTTGATGACTTCTGCCCATAAAAAAGGCACGTAAGCAGATGTTTTTCATAATTTTATATTTGAAAAGATCACACGTTTAAGTCCATCCTAACATTCGCTGGGCCACTCTGCGCCTAAAGTTCCACCTAAATTCCTAAAATCAAACAAAAAGTTAAAGAAATTAACAAGCAAACAACAATATTTGAAGAAAAACAACAGGGGAACCAAGGTAAGAAACTGGTACCCATTCTCAACCGGGGCCGATATTTTTTATAAAAAGCGTCTCCAATGATAAAACTATCTGCATGAGATATACATAGATATACAGATAGATACTGACACATTGATTTTTTGAGCTTAGACTTAGCCTTAGTCGCAAGGTTGACCCGTTAGGGCGGGCTCACTCTTTCTGGCTTTCTCTTTTTACGATTTTATTTGGGTTTCCTGCTAAAATTGAGTGCTAGAATTATCAAATTTTTTTATTAAAAACGATTTATAAAAGTTGACATGTAGCTGGCCGGAACCGAACTTGAATCCCTTGCTGCTGTGAAAAATTCTGAAAAATGTCGAAAATTCAAATTTTAAAACAAATGCACTTGTTATTTGTTCAAAATAGCCTGAAGCCCTTTCGTTTTCCTTCCTACTTCTCCATTTCTCTTTGCAATCAAAGCAGATTGATAAAGTGTCATTGTTATGTTGCAGGAAATATCTCCAGTGCTGCCACCACCAGATGCCAACGACGACCTAGACCTTCCGCCTGTGATCCAGCCTTTAAAACTAAGCAAGGAGTGGAAACCGATCCAAACCTCCACCATGACCAACTTTCACCACCCTCAATATCCACCCAGCCACAGGTTTCCCAAAACCAATCCCCGGCATCCAGGCATGTCCACTGGTTGTGACAGGTTTTCTAGCACTCCAAGACCCCTCAGCATGATCAAGACGAATACCAACTCACTGACCAGGCGGACGCAAGCCCCTATGGTCCCAGCGGTAGAGTCTCCCCCACCCCCAAAAGTCTATTTGACCCTCACTACCAGGACCTAGCCACCACTTGTGTGAATATCCGTTCGGAGCAGTTTAATTTGCCAGCTCAACTGGCCAAACAATTCGATATCAAAGGTAATTTTAGAAACGCTTTATTGAGCAGTGCATTTTTAATGAATTTTTATCTCAGGAATTCTCTTTTTGAACATCACTATTGTTGGCTCAACCATGATTGTGACACTGAGGAATGCCGCCTACTTTTGAATGGGCGTCCGCCAGTTTCGTCGTAAGTATTTTGGGGGTTATAAAAAGGTTGCAAGTGACAGTTAAAAAAAATTAACAGGGCATAAAATATTGAAAAATTGATTTTTTCAGCAAAAAATATTGTATGAAAGGCCATGTTTTTATACAAATTTGACAACGATTTATTTTGAAGCGAATTTTTATGATACAAAATGTGAAAACTCTAAAACTTCAAAAACTTACCGTTAATGGTGGATTAGTTTTTAGATGTGTTAAAGTAGAAATCTCGAGGACAAAATCAGCTACATATCGTAAACGCACTAAATATGAATCAAGGTATAGTTCAGCTTTCACATTTTATTCCTATAAAACAAAAATTTATTTAGGTTCAAGTCCTATCGTACATGTGTGGTGCCGCAAAGTAACCAACCAGATTTCTACGAAGAGTTTAAGTTCCGTATTTCTCAAGTGCATTTAAAGCTGAGTGACAAGTTGGGCATCACCGTCTATGCTACTGGGGCTAATGATTCTTCCAATGTTGAATACATGCCGTAAGTAACCGTGTTTATAAAAAGTTCACAAAATTTAAAAATTGTTGTAGCCGAGAAATCCTGGGTCGCATGAGTTTCCCACTAAGAAAGCTTTTTCGAAAGGCTAATTTGGTGGGTTGTTTTTTCAAAATAATCAACCCAAAAATGTACTTTTAATTTGTTTTTTAGTATGATTACAATGCCTATGGTGGAGATGAAATTTCGGCGCATGATCCTGTCAAAGTATTTGACATTTTGTTTGCTTATCTCTTCATTTAATTACTTTTTGTGCTGTTCAGGTCTGTGATGGCGGCTATTTTCTTCTTCCGTAAGCCTCTTTAAAATCTCCTATATCATTTTACACAAAAAATAAATTCTTTTATATTCTAGGAAAAGACTGGCTCTGAACGCTACTTTTCTCAGGACAGTGTGAGTCTATTTTGCCTTTGTCAAAGATCACCATTTCTCTTATCTTTTTTTATATCTTTTTATCTTGCAGATTTTGCACCGGAAATACTACGACGAAATCGGCGGCGGCTCGACCACAATGTCAACCACGTCTTCTCTGCACTCGGGTTCTCCGCTCAAGGTGGGTGGCTATCACAAAAGGGTTGAAACAAAAGTTTGATTGAAGGAAACTTGTTTGTCTGTTCATCTGTCAGGGAATTTCGGGAACGATTAAATCTTTTTTCTTCCTCTGTCTGTATATATTCGAATAGTGGTGGTAGTGTCTATAAATATGATAGAGCTTTTTATTTCCTAGAGTAACTTTTTAATTATATCACAATATTCTTTTATATTCAACTTTTTAATTATTTTGTTTGGCTAAGACGGGAAGAAATGATAATTGCCGCATTGCTTTTAAGTTAACTTGGTGATCTTTTACCTAGGCTTTTTGTGTTTGAATTCATAAGCTTTTTTCCTTTCTGTCATCCTTGTACTCTGTATCTTCTTTCTTATTCTTCTTAAAAATGATCGTCTGCAAAAAAAGGTTTCAGGAGAGGGGGTTTTTGAAAAAATTAAACCCACATGTAGGCCTATTAGAAGAAATACGGTATCTTAATTGTCACAAGTCCTTCCTATTCCGTTTTTTAAAGCCGTTTTCCGTTTTTTCCGTATTTTGAATTTTCACCCAATTATTTCAAGATAGGCTTGACTTTTTTATTTTCATTTTCGAGGTATTTTAGCAATTTAAAAATTGAAGCGAAATGATATTTTTATTAACTTACACTCCCAATAGCGTTCACCTCAAGCCGGTCCCCGGTGTCTTTGACAGAGTCAACTGTATTTTTTATTTTGGTGCTTTCTAAAATCTAAAAATAACCCTTTCTGAAACAGCTATTTTTTTTATTTTCTGTTGACTTCAACTTTTGAAAGGTAGATCTCACTTTTCGAAAAATTGTCTGTTTTCTTCTTTTCACATCTCAAATCACTTTTCTGTTCGAAAAAATTAGCTGTGTGTGTGTAAAACTATACAACTAGCAATAAGCTGCTGTTTTCATAAATGAAAGTGGGAGTTTTGAGCGATGATCGTCAATTGGAAATGTGACTACTGCTCACCTCCACCCTTTTGATTTGGGTCCGTTCAAGCCTGCTTCCCAAAACACACTTTTTTGAACTAAAAACAAAGAAGAAAAAAGGTTGTGAGTGAATTTTCCGGTGACATTGATGTTCTTTTTCCTGCTCTACTTTTTGTCTAAGACTCCTTTTAAAATTAAATTCCTGCCCTTTTCCAGTGAAACATTTATTCGGTGGGAGGTTAGCTTTAGCTTTTTTTGCTTCTTCTAACTATTAGATTTCAAGCATTTGCTACTAGACTTTACTCTTATTTTGTTGCCCTTTTTGTTGGCCAACCTAACTTTAATGGCAAATGCTATCAGAATAAATAAAATAGTAGTTTATAAAAGAAGGAAAGAAAATCCTGGTTGCTTAATGTGGTCGTTTGAATAATTTTTGGGATATAAAACACTTTTTATGCCTTACAAGCATAGTGACCGCCCGTCCGGCCGGGCCCGTCCCGTCCCCGTCCCGTCCGGACGGCGCTGAAAACCCGGACGGTCAGACGGCCGGCTTGGCCGACCGTCCGAACGGCCGGCCGGCGGACGGCCGGCTAAAAACGTCCAAGACGGCAGACGGCCGGCGACGAAAAACTCGGACGGGACGGCCGACGGCCGGTCCGTCTGACACCGTCCTTCACCAGAACGAACAAATTTTGGACTCGTAATGTTTATTTTAACAAAAGTCTTGAAAAATAACACTCCACCAAAATTCAGCTCGGAGAATCACAATTTAGTGATACGCTTGCCCTAACAGAAATCACATCACCATTCGGCTCAGGGACAGTTCATGTCCCTTTGAGATCAGAATCTACCAACGACCTCGTAGAAGATGTATTGCATCGCTGCGATCGAGAGGCTGTTAATACAAAAGCAGCGACGTTTTGGACAAACGAGGTAAAAACACTAACTTTTTTCTAAAACAACAAAAAATTCATCTAAATGGGCCGATAAAAAAACTCAGCTATCGATATTTTGATAATTCCGGCTTCGTCTGGTGCTGCTAAAAGAATTTTTTCCATAATGAGAATGCATGCGGAAGGAAGAAGTGTGGGTATTAATAAAAAACTGATAAAGGCTTGAATACTTCTGACAAATAACTCGAAATATATTTTTAGTTGCTAAATTTTTTCAGTAAAGATCAATTTTTTAAGCAAAAAATTTGTAACAAAACTTTTTACACTATTTAGGCCGGCCGGCGGACGGCCGGCGTTAGAAAATCTTAGTCGGACGGCCGGCAGACGGCCGGCGAAATTTTCAGCAAGACGGCGAAATATTGGACGGCCGGCCGACGGCCGGCCGTAAGAAAAAATTTCGGACGGCCGGTTGGACGGCCGGTCAAAAACGTCTAGGACGGGGACGGGACGCCGTCCAAATTTCAGGAAGCGCGGTCACTATGCTTACAAGGAATTATTTTTTAATTTAAATTTTAAATATTTTAGTAGTGGTTAACTGAACCGGAACGAACCTTTTTTCAATTTTTTTTTGGCTATTTTCGGTTTTCAATGTCACTCTTTTGCTCTGGCTTCAGGCATCTTTTTTTTGTTCTAATTTAGTTTAGCGACGAACCAGGATTAGTCCGGTTGGACTGACAGGAAACTAGAAGATCGTATCCGAAAACTGGGTAGAGCAAAATTAAAAGAAAATTACGGTTCCTTTCACTTATCTCAATCCCTCTCTTGAAGAAATTTAAAAAAAACTAGACAAACTTAAGGAAAAATAAAAGGTGTCGCAATTAATGGAACTAGCCCGAATTACCCTTTACTCGTACAAAATATAAAAAATTAGCCGGCAATTTTGAATACCCTCACCTCATATTTGAATTTTAGGCAGCGAAATGATAAATCTGACGAAGATGACTAAACCTAACTTTTCATCTTATATTCACTTATCTTTATAAGAACTTGCACTTTGCTTGACGAAATCCAGATACAGACTAAATGTGATTAAAATTTACGTGAATTTACAATTTAATTTAAATTTAACGACACATCAAAAGTTCATACCCGCTTAGGGTCCGACACCTTTTTTACCTTAATATTTGAAGCTTTTGATTTGTTTTGATTCGTCAGTCTGATCCCGGAAATCGCAAAAATTCCAATTTTACTGGTTGTTATTTAAAAACTAAATAGTTTTTCTAAAAATACTCGTTATTCTCGGTTTAACGACACCCCTTTTTGAAAATAGGGCGTCGTTTAATCTAAGTTCAACTGTAATTTTGATATTTGGCACAGTCAAATTTTTTCAGCACCATCACCTTTTTTGGCTGAATCAAGATGTTATTTCAATTTTTAGCATCTTGCCATTTCTTTTTGCTAAATGTGCAAAAACGGAAATTTGTCTGCGAGATGTTCTTTTCCAATTTAAAGGAAAAAAGAAAATGTTAACTGCAAAATTACGTCCTTCTTGAAAGTTTATTAGTGCTAGTAGTCTGTCTATACAGAAAAGTTTGCTGTTAAGTAGGCAGCAAAAACGTTTAAAGTGTGTTTGTAATGACAATTTCTGAATAGCCTTTTAAGAAAAATTATTTTTTGTTTCACTCTTCCTAGAATGCAAATTTGGTAGTTTGCTTAGTTTTGAATTTATCCTTTATCTATCTTTACTTGAATTGTCTTGGTGTTTGTTTAAGGTCTAGGCAAATTTTTGGTTATCTAATTTTTAAATGGGTTGGCTAGATTCAATCCACTATATAGCTGCAGTCAAGGATATGGCTTTTAAGAATAAAAAACGAATTGCTATATGATTTATAAGTAGTTTTTTTAAAACACAAATTCAGTTTTTTTAAATTTTCGGCCGAAAGGCTTTTTTATATGCGCTTTAAAAAGTTCAAAGTTTCTAATGTGTAAAAAACGCATGATGGTTTAATTTGATGGTTTTATTAAAACAGTTTTATTCAATTATTAGGTCGTATAAAAAGTTTGCCACTTTTATTTCAAAAAAATCTTTAATTCGTGTCATTGTGTTTTTTCCATAAATCTTATGACAATTTTTTAATGGTTGACCCTTATTTTGTGGTAAGGAATCTCAACTAAAATAAGGGGTAAACTATTAAAAAAATTATCAAAAAAAGTTATGGAAAAAATACAATGCCACAATCTGAATTGGCTGGCGACACTTTTTTATTATGTTATCTTTTTCGAATTGTTTGTTATTTTCGTTTGAAATTGACACTTTATGTGTTAGTCCTGAAATGTCTTTGAACTGCTATAAGTAGTTATGGTTCCGTGAAACTAGGCTAAGTCGTCCAATCTGGCGATGTCAAGTATGCTTGGCAGTCAGAAAAAAATTCACAATAATTGGAAACCGGATTTATATATTGACCCAGCCTGTAGTTTTACTTAATCAAAGCTTTTTTCGTGAAACACTTCAGAAATTTTTTTCTTCCCGTCAAAAAATACTACAATTTTTGAATTCATACAGCGTTAACTATATATATTTTCTATTGCGCAAGCAGCCCTGGTTTTCAGAATAACCTATACGCCATTTAAGCGATTAGTGCTCACAAATTGTAGTAGTTGTTAGTATTTGCTGAGCCAATTGTACTTGCTGAACAACATCTATTAGCATGCTTCAAAAGTTGATGTTGTTTACAGCCCAAGCTGATTTCTCGTGACATAAAACAATCTATGATTTCAAAAAAAAATTGCAGGATATGTATATATTTACCCCTCCCATGGCTAAACCCCCACCCACTCGTTGCAAATCCTCTTTCCTAGCTCCCAGGGGTGTATGTGGGGCATGGTCAGTTTGGGGCATACAAATGAATTGGAAGAAAAGCTGATCTTGCAGTATTTTAAGACGTTTTTTTTATAAAAAATAGTAGTATAGTTTTATTCGAGGAATTGCTTGCATAAAAAGATTAGAAAATATTGGGAAAAATTGTTTTTAAATTTTGTAGTAGAGTATATTTGAACTAGAAAAAGCTAGTATATTTAGTTCTGAACACCATAGTTTAGTTAGTTTTTGGCAAATTAATTGAGATTATAGGTTCAACTTGCTTTTTGATTTATTAAATTAAAAGTCGCAAATATTTTTGTTATGCATAGTTTTATATATCTATTTATTTCCTGTTATTCCACTATTAAATACGCCATTAATCGCTCAGATTCAGTTTCAAAAATTTAGGATAAGGGGTTTGAACTTTTAGGTATAAAATGCAAACAAATATCTATCTTTTAGCTTCTGTGCTTGCCCTTTTCCCCTAAAATCTTTTTTGAAGTTTATAGGAATATTTTTTTAAAATATAAAATATTTTTATTTTTTCAGTATTTTATTTTAAAATTACTCCCTTACGGATACAAAAAACTGTTTTACGGTAACTAAAAAAACTAGACTGAATTAGTTTTTATCATTCTTTTTAACAATTTTTGTTTCCAAATAAACTACAAATTCTAAAAGCAATAACAAACAAACATTACAGTTTCCCACATTTTATTACAAAGATCTTATTTTTGGCAAGGTTCATAAAGCGTTTCCTTGCCATATTTACAAATGTCACAACTACAATTATTTCCTGCCATAATTACATGTTATCATTAAAATGAAACTTTTTCCAACCATCAATTTGCTTATTTTGACTTCCTATACAAAAAATTGCAGTAACAGTCGAGTCTTTTGACAATAGAGTGCCGCGTTAATGAGGTTTTTAAGCGACGAAATTTCAAAAATTCCAAACACCGACCGGTGAAATTAAAAGCTGTAGAATATTTGGGACCAGACTGTCAAAACAGAATTGCTAGAAGATTACGAAAATTGGGTTAAAAAAAGTGTCGGACCCTAGGTGGGAACGAACTTTTGGGGAGCCGTATTTTGAGTACTCAATTGTAAATTGTGTTAAAACTTTTAAATTTATCCAAAACATCTATGCTGTCATCCAATTCTTGCTGCCATTTCTAAATTTGAAAACCATTTATCCTTAAAAGGGCAATCTTGCTGACTTTTCTTTATCTCTTTGCTGACTTTTCATTTGTGTGGTTTCAGGAGTAGAAGATCTTCTTTAGCATTTATTCTTTGCAACTATTTGTCAGTCTGTTTGAGCAGCTTGTAGGTGGATTGTGAAAGAAGGGATATATCTGACAATTACTAGGAAAATAAATTATCCCTTTTTGCAGGCTTTAATTTTTCTATTTATAAGCTTGATGTTGTGCAAACACAAATATTTTTAATGCTTAATTTTAAATTTTCACGAAAATGAAACCTATCTAATTTTTTAGCAAAAAATGCAGTCTCTTATGGTTTTTAAATTGTTTTGAAAAACTTTAGTAAAAACTATTATTTTGGCAATGAAAAAAATAAAATTTAATTCGGGGGAGGGGGATAGCGGCGGTTAACTTTATTCATTTTGGACAAAAATAGTTGATAGAAAAAATGGGGACGCAACCAACTCACCCGCCAACTTAAAAGACTCGCAAATGTCAAATCTCACCAACGGCGAAACTCACCAATGGCAAATCTTGCCAATGGCAAAACTCGCCGACAAAAATTCGACTAAACGGCCCTCTATAGCCGGTCCCAAGTGGGGCAGTTGCATCGAATTTTTCGTTGGCAAGTTTTGGCGTTGGCGAGATTTGACGTTGGCGAGTATTTCGCGATGGAGAGTTATGGCGTTGGCGAGTCGGTTGCGTCTCAAAAAATATTGAGATCATCGAGCCGATTCGAAATTACAAAAAAGATTAATTTTTTTTTGATATCACTATAGGAGCAGTCAAAATAAGTGCTTATCAGTTTATTATTTTCAAAAGTCGTCATACTTCCTTTTTTGTCCAATTTAATCAGCTATTAGTTGTCAAGAACACTTTGTGAAAACTGTTCCCATACCTTTTATTTAGGTTTATGTTCACAAGCTAACTTTTGTTGTTGAAACTAAAACATAAATTTGCCCTTTCTTTTTAAACTAACTTAATTTAACTAACCACGGCTGTGTGTGTGTAATATATATATCTTATTAGAGACTTTCTGAAAACCTTAATCTCCCAAGAAAGTGTGTGTTCTCACTAGCCAAGCTGTTGTCATAAAACAACGCTTTAGTCAACGTACGCAGACACACCTTTGTAGCAGTTGATTACTATTTACTTAGACATTTTTAAAAACTTTCATTTCAAAACTTTTTTATTAAGAACTTTTTTATAAAAATTTAAATTTATTTTCAAATTCAGTAATGTTCGGAATAAAACATTTGTTTTGGGTTGTTATTGTCAGATTGGATATTTTTTGGGTAAAAGTTTTTTTTCTGCTGCTAAAAAGCTTTTTACTGTCGCCTTCTGTTTTTCACATTTGTCAGTAAAAATGCCATATTTCCTCTAATAGAGCAGCCATCCCTTGATTAGAAACCTTCTGTTGGCATTGTGTTTACTATATGCGCCCTTTGTAGACTGCTTCTAAAAAGTTACCACCCAAATTTTAACCAACGAAAAAAGCTAAAAACTGAAAAGTAACTTACCTAGGAGCTGTCTTTTAAAAGTGGGTCAAAAACACAATGCCAAAACATTATTTTAAATCAAGGGGCAGCCCCATCAGCGAAAAGGCGTAACTGCAATCTCAAAAAGTGTAAATACTATATTAATTGAACGACACTACTTTTAAATTCTGTAGGCACTTTTTGGCTCACCCTTAATTAGTTTTAAAAGCGCTCAAAAACCATTGTTCAGAACTAATTCTTGCTAAAACTCTCGAAAATACCCTTTTAATCGTCTGTTTGAGGGATTTCTTTTGCTTTTATAAATGCTATAGTATTTTTTTACATAAACTAACTTAATTTTTGTCTAGTCATTATCAAAAAAATATTTTTTATAATAAATATATACTTTTTTGAAAGCACCCAAGGATTAGTATTACCTGTGCTTGCAAGATACTAGCAGATGCAATATTAAGTTGGACTCGACCAGACTGCTGGCCTTTTACCCCCGCATTAATGAGCTGATGGGCTAATAAAGCAGTTCTATTTATGGAGTCATCCAGCGCCTAATAAAGTTTTGAAGGGCTTAAAAAGCATTTACACCGGAAAGTGTCTGGACACGTTTTGGCCAAACCTTAAGATTATTTAAGCATTTTACGGAACTTAAAATAGTTTTTTTCGTTTAAGACTTCCTGGTATACTTAATTAGGCTTGATGTGTTAAAAAAACTTTAAACACACAGTTCTTGTCTATTTTTTTGTATATTCTCACACTTTTAGTGCGTGCTGCGTAATTTACACTTTTAGCTAAGCAAAACAGTGACGAAAACTTCAAAAAGCTAACTAGACTGAAAATTCGATTAAAAGTAAAAATAAAATGTAAATGTAATGTAAACAAAATAGGTTTTTTAATCAAAAATTGACTTTCCTATTTTTTAAACCATAAACACTTTTTTAATTCTAGTCTAAAGTTAGAATTTTTAGATATATGCCATGTAAATATCCCAAACAGGTCATATAAATACAAAGACAACTTAATCCAGAAATTTAGCATCACTGCAAAAAAATTGGGAACATCTTTGCAAACTTGCTAAATTAGCTTCCTTGCACTAAAAAGCAAATATGTTAATTATCGCAAACAAATCCTGGATGCACTTTTTAAGGAAGCCTTTTTTGCTAAAAATTCCAGCCCAGCTAGAAATAATATCCATTTGTTGTTGCATGCTGTAATCCACTTGTTTGTGTAGCAGGAAGTGTAGCCGCTTAACTTTTGCAGATAACTTGCTAGTTAAGCTATCTAAGCCTATAGTCTCACTAGTACTTAAGAAAGCTTGCAACGGCAATTCTAACAACTTTTTGTTGTAATTGCTATTGCCACCCATTAAGGCAGCTTCGGAATTAGTTACTGTTGCTGGAAAGACCAAAGGTGCCCCCCACTTCTCTATAAAACAACTGCTATATTAGCAAAGAGACTTGTCGCATGCTTGCGTCAATGCCTTTGTGACAGCTGGACCATAAGGTTCATATGTAGCAAAAATTTGATTTTTCTACTTTTTCGATAAGCTAATATTGCTGGCTGAACAATTAGTTTATTCACTGATAGAAAAATGACCTCTTTTGACGCTACTGGAATACCCATCCCAAAAAAGCAATTAGAAGATACCAATTAGGACGGCACTTATGTACCTGGGGGGCCCCTTTTTGGTCAACTATGAATGGTGTTTAAACGTGTTCTAAGTGATTTTTATACGCTAGAAACGATAAAAGAAGTTATTTCCCAACGTTTTTCCTACTAAAAAGTTAGAATTTCAAAAAAATTTTGGTAACCATAATTTGACCAGTTGCCTTGGTCCCCTAAGCTAGATAAACCAAAAAGGGCACCTGGATATCTTTAAAAATACCAAAAACGATGGGATTTGAACATAGTTTTGTTATCTGGGGCCTACCGCATAAAGAAACTCGGGTGCGCGTATTGTTTTTATGCATTCAGAGTTACTTTCGAGTGATTTGTGTCTAAGGTATGTGGGTATGCGCATCTCAACTCCAAGCCCCCTGCGCCCCGAAGGGGCGCAGGGTGCTTGAGAGTTAGAGATGCGCGCACTCACTTACCTTAGACATGATTCCGAGCAAGACTCTTGATCATAAAATGCATATAGAGACTCTTTTTGCCTAGCTCCAGTGACCAAAACGGGGTAGGATACCTTAATACACGATATTTTACCTTGGAGGACCAAGGCAGTTAGTCAACTTTTGGTACCCAATTTTTTTTTTGCCTCAGCCTAAATTATCGGGGAAGGGGGGGCATTATATTCCAGCAGCGCCAAATTTTTTATACAGCACAAATATTGATGCTTTAACTTTCTATATCTTATTAAATTAGCTCTTATTAAATTTTTCAAATTCTTCTTACGAATTTGGGCCCTATTCCACAATAAAGGTGTTTTTTGTTCCCTTGAGAGGGGACTTTTTAGGCTTTACACTAAGGCAAGGGTAGGTCAGCGAATGTTAGGACGAACTCAAAGATTTTGTGCATCAAAATAGCTTAAAGACAAAAAAATTCAAAAGGCTTTTCTCTAAATTATCCAAGTTTTCGAGAAAAAATACCAAAAAAGTCTAGCTTGATGTCCGCTAGTTTTTTAATCTTTATAAATTGTTAATAAAAAATGAATTGTTTTCTAATAGTTTCTTAAAATCTGTTCTTCTCAAACTTAATTTTCCATGAAAAGCTCCAAAAATATCTTTAAATATTGGCAAAACACGCAAGACTTTTAAAGAAGCCATGTGTGTAGTTTTTAATCCTTTTCTATTATGCTCTTAAATAAAAAGCTTGTTTTAAGAAGACAAGCACTAGTAAACAAGTTGTGTTCATTAACAAGCAGGGTGCTTTCCCCATTTATAACAATAATAACTTTTGGATGGTCAAGTGCAATCGACATTAGGAAATTTAATTCCAGCTATTGCTGGAACCATGTGAAGATCCTAACTTCGTGTGCTGCTTACCAGCATCTATAAATTATTAGGGGTTTAATTAATAGGGTTTAGTAGGGTTTAATAGAGTTTTTTTCCTTGTAGAGAGTTAAATTTTTCTAAGTAGTTAAGCTGATGCGTGATTTTTCTTTTTCTTTGTCAAAGTTTAATCTTAATAATCTTTTGAACATCTTGTTGTGATCAAGTCATCTGATGGACTTATTACTGAGAAGTTAGCAAATTAAATTTGGGACAGACCTCAGAGTGCCCGACTAATGAGGGTCTATTTACCTGATTTTATTAAAAATATTTTGCTTTGGACCGGTCTTAGTGTATGAAAAATTGCTAAGGGTGAAGAATTGCCGGTGTGCCGAATCATTCATCAAACTATAATTTTTCATAAAAATGATCAGACAAATCGGAACTCCTGCTATTTTTACACTAGACTGGAAGTTACATTCAGCAAATAACTCCCTAATTCAAGGTGAAAAAAGTGTCTCACCCTAGACGGGAACGAACTTGAGGTGCTTTCCTTATTAGGACAGTCGACTGTGGTATACTAGATTTTGGAACCAATGAAGGTTCCGAATTTTTAGCATATATTTTTTAATATGTGATCTTAACACAAAAAAATCGTAGCGATTTTTTGATGTAAAAACTGCAATTTTACATTCTTTCGACGTTCTGACAAGCTGTGTGAGAACATAAAGGGGCATTTAAATATCTCTGTCACTCTCGCCTTTTAAGATTTACATGCCTTACAATTAGCTAGAGGGGTGGAGCTTGTCCTTGCGCCCCATTAGTCTCTGGCCATTTCACTTCATTAGCACTTAGCAGGGGCATATATAAGCCAATTCATATAAAATAAAAACCCATTCGCCACTAATAAACAAATTCAATCGCCTTTGACTGCTATATTGCTTTCATAAAATTCGACTTCTATGAGCTCCACATCCTGTAAACACTTCAACCAGGCCAGTCTAGGACTACCTATGGGCATTTATCACCAGGTAGTTCTAGGACTTACTTCAGTCTCTTTTCGGCTTTTAAAATTTCGATGATGACATCTGACTGGGCCTTTCACCCTACTTTTACTCCCAGTTCCCCAAAGATAATTGGATAGAAAGCAAAAATAGCAGGGTTTATTTACGTGCATTACCCCAGATAATGGCTGCTGCCATAATTGGCTTGTTGTCTTATCAGGAGAGAGGGAGAAAAGCAAATTTAATTTAGCAAATTCGGCTTTTTCTTATTATTTTTTTGTTCAAAGCCTATGCTGACTGCTTCTTCTGCTAATACCTTGCAAAGCACTTCTTTTTAGTCATTGTTTACATAAAAAAATTAATTATGTAATGACTAGCTAATATATTACTAGTGGGAGCTTTTATAGTTTGTCGGTTGGTTGCTAGAAAAAGCTATTTTCTTTTCAAGCTAATTCTTAAAAAGGTGACTTATCTTGATTTTCTAGATAATTGTTGTTTTGTGAATACAAATGGAGTGAGACTGAGAAATAATATTGGTAGTGATGGCTAAATGGTTAGGTCCTAACGTGTCCTTTTTCTAGGTCGTGAGTTCAAATCTCACCGCATTAATGTCGTCTTTTTACAAAAATTATTAGAACTGTATTTTTATAATGTTTGTGGATTTTTTTTAATCCCGTTCGTTTTGCAGATGATGAGTGAACCGACAGCAGAATGGCGCCATCCAACTCCCTTGCACCATGGAGCAGCTTTCAAAGTGCAACCCTCTCCCAACGAGATCTTCAGCGGCCGCTTGCCTTCGTCCAGCACCACCACCAATAGACCTGCACCTAACAATGCCTGCAAAATGGCCCCTCCCACCACCAATGGACTGCTTAACTTCCACTCCATCTCCAACAGGTTTGGCAGCATGAAGAAGTCAGTAGACGCTTCGGCAGCTAGTCAATCCAGAGAGGGATTGCGCAAAAACACGGCTAGCCTTAACAAGAAGGGCAGTCAGAGCGGTAATGTCAACAATAATAATGTGGTGGAAAAACCGAGCTTACTGGACTACACAACCACTGGCTCCTCCTCTTCCAATTCTGGTGTTGAATACAAAAGGAGGTGAGATATTTGAAAAGTTTCCTAGATAAAAAATTACCAAATTCTGCTATTTTGGGCTAAATTTCTAGCCATTTGCGTGACAAGAATTTTTTGACTGTCACTGGTCAAAAATGAATGCAGGTCCGACCCAGCTTAGAAGTTACTTTCTTGAGACAAACAATTTCTGTATCTTTGACCAATTTGTAGCGATAGTTTGACTTTTTGACGCCAGATTCGAAATCAGCAGCCCTAAATTACTCCAAGAACAATGCAAAAATGTCCCTAGAGCGGAGTCTTCGAATAAAATTCTAGTCGCTCAAATAGCCGCTTACATTTAAGGCTGTTAAACCTTTTTATTTTTTGCTATAGTTGATGCCTTAATTCACAATGCCAAAACTAAATTTTGTTTGATTTTTAGGCACAGATGCACCCTTCCATCCATAACCACCACTACAAGTAAGAATACTTTTTTTTAATCCATAGAACCAACTCAGTTTTTCACTTGTTTAGCAGACACCACCACCTCCGACTACAGCAATGGTACCATAGATTCGGGGGAACAACAGCAGAGACAAACGCTTGACTACCACTATCTGTATGCTGATTCAGCGCCACCCTCCGACACTACCAACGACAATGATGGATGTTCTTCAGTGGCCCAGGATGATGTCAAGCCTGATAATAGCAGCAAGGCTAATGAACAAACCAAAGAAGGCTCTAAGGGCCATTCCTCAGTGAGGAGGGTGGCTTCCTTCACCTACTCGCCCCAGGGAAGCTCCGATAAGCACAACAAACGGGGTGATAATGTGTCGACACGGAAGTTCACATTGTAAGTTTCTTTTTGAAAGTCTGTATGCAAATTTGGACTCTCGAGGTCATTTCTCCGTCAAAACAATCATTTTATAAAAAAATTGGAAGAAATACTTTTTCACATTTTAAAAAAATCCAATATTCTCTCTATTTTTTCATATGTACCTATTATTTTTGCAGAGGTCCATTGGCAAGACATTCAGCTATCTGAAGCACAAAGTCGACACTGCCATCTCCACCTCTGCCCTGTATCCCACCAAACAAGAGTGTCAGTCATGGCAAGACTCTTTTGAGGCACTGCTCAACCATAAATGTAAGTTACAATACTTTAGTTTATAAAACATTTTGTATTTTTTGCTCATTTTGTATGATTTTCAGTTGGCTGTCTGCTATTCCGACAGTTTGTGAAACTCGAATTTAGGTAATTTTGAAAAATTTAGTTATAAATTTTGAACTAACAGTATATATATTTGTAGCATGGAAAACCTGGAATTCTGGCTTGAATGCGAGGACTTCAGGAAGATGAAGGAAGGCAAAAAGCCTACAATTCAGAAAGCTCAGAGTATATTCAACACTTATGTCAAGGATGGTGGCATTAAAGAGGTAAATTTTAACATTTTTTGACTTTATTGCCCTCTCAAGTTCGACCCCGTTTAGGGATCACCCCTTTTTACAACAGTATTTGGAATTTTCGATAACCAATTAAAATTTTTACGACTTTTCTTCGAGATCTGAGTCTGCTATAAGGGTCTGTTTCCCCTATTTCGTATCTGATTATATTTTTGGCGGTAGGAGTAAATAGCCACCTCTTCCCCTGCATAATTTTTTTCAAATCATTTTTTATTCTTGTTTGGAAACCAAAATGTCCTTAAATATCCAAATTAGGCGTCAAATTTTTAAAGACTTCGAGTTCGATACTTCGAGTTTAAAAAAAATTAAGAGACATGAAGAGACACACTAAAGATATATTTCGAGATGTATTAAAGCATGACGTTCGTTTTAAAAATTTCTCAGCATTCAAACACTTTTTGAAAATTCAGTTGCGTAATTCGGGTTTTTGGAAATTTCGCCAAATAGGCTGCCTCAGATTTAAGATTGACTTTTTATTTAACTTGCAGAACATTCCAAAAAAGTTATATCAAAAATATTAAAATTCACCATTTTGCAGGTAAATCTGGACAGTGCGACCAAAGCCGCCACCAAAGCTGCTCTTGAAAGTGGTGTTAGACCCGATATTTTTAACCTAGCCCAGACTAAGATTGAACAGGTTGGTCGAATGCATAAATCAAAACATAAACAAAAGTTTATTTTCTTAATTTTCAGCTTATGTCCAAGGACTCTTACCAGCGCTTTCTCAAGTCAGACATGTACTTGGAACTGCTCAACGGCACCCCCAACGCACATTTACACGGAGATCTACTGAAGGAGAGTGAAAATGGGGTGATCCTAAGGACAGGAAGTGCCAGAGAATCGCCGAGCAGGAAAGGCCCCCTACCCTATTCCTCGTCCAGAAGACACACTTGCGTGCCTGAAAACACACTTCCTGAATAGATTGTTAGGCAACGTGTACATATATTTGTGGGGTTTAAACTGGGCTAATGCATTAATTGTGCTTTTCTGATCATTTAGTTGTAATTGTTAAATAACTTGTCTGTGTAAATTAGATATTTTATTGTAAAATTTATTTGCATATGCTATAATAAAGCTTTAAATTATTTTATTGTTACAAAATTAAAATACAGTGGTAAAACAATCAAAAAATGTTTAAGCTTAACATTTCCTACTTAAAGAACCATGCCCGTCTACATCCACGATTGTTCCCTGCCAATTCAAAAAAATTCCTAATCATTGAATTTCTGTACGGATTTTTCAACTTGGTTTCTAATAAAACTATACCTAAAATAAAACCCTAGGCCTTATTTTTTTAGAAACACAGTTGAAAAATTCAATGATCAGGAAATTTTTCGAATCGGCGGAGGACAATTAAGAACGCACGGGCATGGTCTTTTAAAAGACCATACTTGTTGATGACAATGAGAACTTGCAAAATTCAAATGCGTGCGGGACACTTTTTTACTCCAAAAATACTTTTTTAATTATGTATTGTTGGTATATCAAGGACTATTGCTGTCTACGGCGATTTCGATTTTGAATTTTCGAATTGGCTGTAAGTACTTCCCGTGTCACATTATTTTTTTACCTCGTCAAATCGTAAAAAAAAATTTCTCTGAAGTATTTCTTTAACTTTTTGTGTGTGTAGCCCTGGATATCAGCTTTCAAATAAGCTATCAACTTACATACTGATGATATATTCAGAAGTTGGATAAAAAAGATTTTGTATAAACCTTATTTTTCAAAGACTTTTTTCTGCAATTTTTTTAAAATCTCAGTAAGTCAGTTGATAGCTTGTTAGAAAGTTGAGATACAGAGCTACACGCTGGTATGAAAACTTAAAACCCAATCGAAAACTTTTTAGGATAAAAACCAAGTTATAAAATTTGACGGGGTGAAATAATTTGAGCCTTTTTGAATTTATGGGAGACAGCTGTTTTTTCTGAAAATTTTCGAAATAATTTAAAATTTTTTTTAAATTCAAACCACTGACTAGTCGAGCAGAACGTTGCTTGAAATCGCCAGATCGGAAAAGTCGGACAAGTTTTAAAAAAAATTGACCGAAAATAGAGTTTTTAGGAAGGACCAAGGCAAACTACCCCATAAGGGTACATAGAGACCCTCAAACGGATGGAATTTAAAAAAAGCTTTGTGTAATTGGCGCCTACCGCATAAAGAATTTCTTTCTTGTTCCATTTTTGTTCATCTAGAATCACTTTCGAGTGATTTGTGCCTCAGGTACATATAATTTAAAAATTGAACTTATGGCCAAAAATGTTTTAACTTATGAAAAAAAAACGGTTACTACGCATTTGGCACATCGCATTTGGGCACCCGCATTTGGGCACCCGCATTTGGGCACACCGCATTTGGGCACCCGCATTTGGGCCCCCGCATTTGCACCGCATTTGGGCCCCGATTTTAAAGTTCCATATTTTGAAATTATAAATTGAAATGTATCAATATGTTACTGTTTTATAATGAAATTTGTATTCATTTCAGGTCCTATAGGTGCCTCATTCAAATTTTCGACCGAAAGTGTGTAAACGTTTAGTTTAAAGGCCCTGTTCTACCCTGTTTCGGTCACTAGAGTCATGCAAAAAAAGACCCCTATATGCATTTGTGATCAAAAGCCTTGCTCATAAGTAGCTTGCCCCTTCGGGTCACATGATGCTTGTTGGATTTGGGTTAAAATGAGCACACATACATATTTGAGACATAAATCAGTCAAAAATGACTCCAAGACTAGCTAAACGTTCAACTCGCTTAAATTACAACAGTCGAACTTTGGTTATCCGGTACTCCAGTTATCCGACACTCGCGACTATCTGGCACTCTGTGCCTGATTTGAATTCATCTGACTGAGATTGACTTATTCTCTGTCAACTGGCACTCCAGTTATTCGACACCTCGTATATCTGGCACCTTGAGACCGGTCCCCAGGGATTGACATCCTTCCTGGATGCATATAAAAATATAAGCACATACATGTTTCTCTAATCGGTGGGTTCCATTTGTCAGAACTGCATTAAGACACTTACCGACAGAAGCAACAATAGCACGCGCAGTGAGAGAAACTGAATAAAACAGTGAAAAATTGACAAATTTCAATTTATAATTTAAAAATATGGAATTTTAAAATCGGGCCCAAATGCGGTGCCCAAATGCGGGGGCCCAAATGCGGGGGCCCAAATGCGGTGTGCCCAAATGCGGGTGCCCAAATGCGGTGTGCCCAAATGCGTGGTAACGAAAAAAACACCTTTAATAAACGTTAAAAATGCTAAAACACCAAAAAGACGTGACTTCGGGGTTTTTAAATAAGACTCCGAATAACCCAGTCCTGTAAGGTAAAAAATATATAAAATAAAATTTTCAGCTTGATTGGGCTTGGATGTTTATAAAAAGCGCCAGATTTTTGATTTCAAAATACGAGGTTTGTCGGATTCAGCGCTACTTTTTTTAAATTTCACAATCGATATCCTTCCTGATCATAGCTATACACAAAAGGGAAATACAAATCGGTGAGCAGATTATAATTCTTAGCAATAGAAATTTTATGATCACCATTGTTTATCATTCCTAGTCGGAATCATTAGACTGTAGGAATATTTGCTGACCATCTGGCGAACTAAATTAGGTTGACGTGCATCCGACTTGTAGGTGATCCATTCAGAGTTGAGGAAAGGCTCAATCTTTTCCCCAATCGTTTTTCCATATTGCTTGATGAGTGCCTTATTGTCGGATGGCCCGCAGCACATAAAAATCACACCTTTTTCCTTTTGACTGGCTGCAGTAGACACCTGCATGTTCAATATGCCAATCAACTCTCCGTCATTGTAAACTTGGCGGCACTGAAATGCAACCGTTCACTTTTTTTAATTTCAGAGCCCCTGTTTCAATGTCATCTTAGAAAAATGGGCATGACATTTTCAGAAAATTAAGGGGCACGCCAAAATTCTGGCTATTTCAAATAGATTGGTTTGTTATGGTTTTTACTAGAGTTGGATTCGGTCGGTTTTTTCAAACTAGTTTTTTCCGAACCCGGATTAGGGTTCCTATTTTTAATTTTTTCTAGTCAGTTAACCGGCCTGTATCTGGTTTTCGGTTTCAGCTTATTGGGCGAGACCCTAGTTTTCGGTTAGCCGACCGGATCCAACCCTAGTTTGTACACAATCTGGAAATTTTTGTATAAAAAAGTGACAAAAATACGGCTTGATCCCCTTGTTATTAAAAAAAAATATTTAATAGGGTGGAACGTCTATTTAGCGCGGTCGAAATAGTGAATAGCTATAAAATAGTTGATTTTATTCTAATGGCTCCCAAAAAATAATATTTTACCGTGCTATCCATCCTACGAAAGATACTATTACTATCCAGTAGCGCCCCTTTAAAATGGGTGAAAACGTTTTAAAGATCAGTGAAAGAACAAAGTCTGGCTTAGTTACGTCGCATGAAAGTCCCTACAACTTCATTGTGGCCACCGTATAAATAAATGTTTATTTTACAAATTTTTTAACGCAGGTAGCCTGACTTTTTGGGCTTCTAATGCAGAAAAATATAGTGAAAACAGCTTTTAAATTTTAAATTAAATTTAAAAATATAATTTCTGGGTAAAAAATTTAAAAAATCTTTAGAAAACCCCAGTTTTTTCATTTCCAGGTAGCTCCGTGTTCACGATGGTCAATTTGCTCATCAAAGTAATTTTAAAATTAAAGCTCAATGTCAAGCTTCTTGTTCCGCTCGAGACAACAAATATTTGAATGGTCGGATTTTGAAAAAAAATTCGTTTGGGCACTTATGCCGTTTGACCACCCCCCCCCAACTTTCGGAAAATGATCCCAAAAGACGTCTTTTTAAAGACTTGAAGTAAAATTGTTTTTTCGAAAGTTGAAACTTTAACTTCAAAAACTGTTATAGACTTATAGATCATAAATATAGAGCAGAAATAAGTAACGTAAAACGTGTTTTGTGGTCATTTTTCTAAAACTGAGGGGGGGGTAGGGGGCAACGGCATAAGTGCCGGATTTTGGAACTTTTGTTCAAATCGGAGTGTTAAAAATGATTCACAAGATTTATTTTGTGTGTCACAAATTGAAACACAGAAAGTCCCCTAAAATTTTTGAGCAAACCTTTTGCCAGCAATCATTGAGCTCCGACTAAGGCAAAAAAAGCATCCAGTTGCCCCAGCTGTCAGTTGGCACACCCGAAAAGTTGCGGGTGATGTGTGGATTGCTCTCATACAGGCAGGCATTCTCATACACATCCAGTGGATTTCGGTCAGTATTCTGGTATTTGAGCCAGAAGGACATTGTCTGAAAGGTTTATAAATGGCTCGATAGTGTCAACAAAAGCTGGCTTGAGTTCAGATTCCCCCCCCCACGGGAAGTGCTCGGATGGAGGAGATAATCTCCTATTCCTATTTCTCGACCCCCATTTCATAAGAAAGTCGCGCGTTTTTCAAATTTAAATCAGACTAAAAAACCATGATACTAGGGTTGTACAATGGGAATATTCCCGGGAACATTGGGAATATTCCCGGGTTTCCCGGTATTTTCCCCTATATTGGGAATATTCCCGGGAATATTCCCGGTTTTCTATATTTCCGGGAATTTCTATACCCAAACCCTGTGGTTCGAATTTTGTTCTTAGAATAAAAAAACGCGCGGCTTTTTTATGAAATCGGGGTCGAGAAACACGAATATGATGTTATCTCTTCCATCGAGCACTCCCCGTGGGGACGGGGCGAGGGTGGGTGGTATATGCGTCGCTGCAACCCGAATGCTCACAATTTCATAAAAATGTGTCTAAATTTGTATTCGCGCACGTTGGTTGTGGCATGAACACTATGATATTATATAATTATTATTATACTAGGAGCAACAGGCGCCTATCGGCGCCACTATCGTATTTCTAAAATCGCATAAATATTGATCGATCGTATACCTCCACCTTGGTTACCCTCCTCCTGGCTATCTTCCTTTTGGTCAACCGCTCTTCTGGCCATAGTTGGACCGCCGCCGGCGGCACCCCTTCGGTTACCTTCGGCGGCCCCCGGCGGTGCCCGGCGGTCATAGTTTTTTGATATCATTGTGCCGCTCTCATCTGAAAAATATATGACCGCCGGGCACCGCCGGAGGGCCGCCGAAGGTAACCGAAGGGGTGCCGCCGGCGGCGGTCCAACTAAGCTTCTGGCTACCATCTTCCTAAATGCCTCCCTCCTGGCTTTTCTCCTACCGAGTAGCACCCTCCTGGGTAACTTCTTCCTGGGTACTCTCTCTTGGTCGCCCCTATACTGGTGACCCCCTTCTGGCCACCCTCTTGCTAGTTAACCCTTCCTGGCTACCCTTCTCCTGGGTGCTGCTCCATTCTTCTGGGTGCCCTCATCCTGGGTACCTTCTCCTAGTAACCCCCTCCTTGCTACCCTCGTTCGTTGTACTCCATCCCTGCTTACCCTCGTTCTGGTTATTCTTTTTCTGGATATCCACCGCCTTCCTGTCTTCCATACACTTCCAAACACCCGGGTGCAACAGGCGCCCATAGGGGGCCTCAAACCTCAATTGGGTTTGTAAGTCTAGGCGCCTGATTGGCGCCTTACAGGCGGCTTCTTACAAAATCAGTGTATCAATTGTTATTACACCCACGAAAACAGATTCTGCTACAGAGACATTCGAAAAGGTTCCTCCTGGATGAATTGGTTACCATTTATCCGGTTGGAATCCCCTTTACGTAGTTGGGGTGCTCTTCGAAGGCTGAGATATTCTTGAGAGGGGTTTTCACTTTAGGTGGTTGGGTTACAATCCGGGTAGTTAGGGTGTTTACGAGGCAGTTCGGGTACTTACCTGATAATCGGTACGCTGT
Organism: Ditylenchus dipsaci; assembly: GCA_004194705.1. NCBI lineage: Eukaryota > Metazoa > Nematoda > Chromadorea > Rhabditida > Anguinidae > Ditylenchus > Ditylenchus dipsaci. The sequence continues at coordinate 222,845 of SADC01001351.1, forward strand.
TGAAGTGGTTAGACTTACCCGTGGAAAAAAAATCTGCCGTAGGTTTGCAAAAAATGGCTAAAAATTAGGCTTGGACACAAAAATCCACCCAAAATCAATGTTAAAAGCCATAATCTGAAACTGAGAGGGCGACAAAAAAACTTGTTGAACGCTACTTTCATCATAAATGTTTGTGCTCAGTAGAAAGCTAGGATATTGAACTTGAGGGTTACGGACAGATATCCGACAGGTTCCGAAAAGAAATTTGACATAAGTGTGCAAAAAATGACAGAAAAAAGGGCTTTAAGAAAAAAGTCCGCCAAAGTCCAGGAGGGCAAGTTTGGAGGGCAAGAAACTTTTTTGCGAAGAAACTTCAATTATCTGTATTTGTGCTTTAAAGGGCCTGACCTCTTCCTACTCGGTGGTTCCCCGCCAATTCAAAAATTTTACCTTGATCATTGGACTTCTGTACGGATTTTTCCGCTAGGTTTCTAACAAAACTAAGCCTAAAATTTGATTTCAGGCCTAGTTTTGTTAGAAACGTGGCAGAAAAACCCGTAAAGAAGTCCAATGATCAAGGGAAAATTTTTGAATTGGCGGGGGACCACCGAGTAGGAAGAGGTCAGGCCCTTTAAAGAAAACTTCGATGTTATACTTGAGGTTTCTGGAAATAAATCTGATATATATTTGCAAAAAATGGCAGAAAATTGGGCTTGAACGTAAAAGATGGCGACCAACATATGCCAAATACTATATAGAGATTATCTTTTTTGAAAAAAAATTGTACAAACGTGATTTCTGACAAGACTATCACATTTCCGACTTTTATGCCCTAATCATTGAGCTTATTATTAGGAAGGAAAAATTAATTCAATTCAATAAAATCATACAAAAGTTGTTCAACTAAATAATAATAATAAAAGTGTTTACTGAGAAAAATGCATCGTACGCCTGAATAAAGATGTGATAAACTAAAAAAATGTATTTCAAAATGAATAATAATATTATTCAAAATGTATAACAATAAAACTTATTTAAACATTTTTTTCTAAAATATTGAAAAATTAATATTATTTGCATAAGCACCTTTTTATAAAAAAATTGTTTGAAATTTAATTTTCAATTGAAATTCATTGCATACTAAGCAATATAACAACAGTATTTTACGAAAAATTGAAGATCATTTAATCATTTTTTGATTGTTTTGAACAAATAAAATTATTTTCTGTTTCTTTAGAGCAACATAAGAATGACAACGTACAAATAAAAAAAGGCATACAAATAAAAATTAATTTGTTGCAATTGGGAGTCCAGGCTCCAGGAAAGAAAATGAAACTGAAATTTATTATAATAATGTTTGCATTGTTAAAAATTTTGGCTCTATATGTGTTTGTGGCGGAAAATTTGAAAAAAACTTTTTTAAAAATCATTAGAGGACCAGGGCAATAAAGTTTCAGCAGCAGAGGTGGAGTTAGGGTTTAAGTAGGCGGTTGTCATATTGCACTAGCATCAAAAATTTTGATTAAGGGGGGGGCAATTCTGAACAAAAAGAAAGATATTGAACATAGTTTTGAATACTGGACCTACCGCATAAATAAACTCTGGTATGCATGCTTTTTCGTGCATCCAGAGTCACTTTCGAGTGATGTGTGTCTAAGGTATGTGGGTGTGCGCATCTCAACCCCAAGCAACCAAGCCCTCTGTGCCTCCGAAGGGGCGCAGGGAGCTTGAGAGTTAGAGATGCGCGCACTCACTTACCTTAGACAAAATTCCGAGCAAGACTCTTGATCAAAAATGCATTTAGAGGCTATTTTTGCCAGGTCCCATGTTGAAAAACATGGTGAAATAGGTAAAAAGTCAAAATTTCAAAATGCCCAAAACTCAATTTTTTAAAGACCAGAACTTAAAAATTATGTCTTTTTTGAACTCCTGAGGCCATTTTAGGTCGATATAGGGTGTTAAGAAACACTTTTAAAAAAGTTGATTTAGGGGGGGGAGTATATCCAAGTAGGGTCTGAGAATTTGACCAATTCAAATGCGCGCTGGACACTTCTCTTTCGTCTCTCACTGTACTCTTTTAAGTCGCTCGAAATAACTCCAAAGAGTAGAATGCGACACGAAAGAGAAGTGCCCCGCGCGCATTTTAATTTGCCAAATATTCATTTGCATCAACAAGTATGGTCCTTTAACTCAATTTTCCAAAAATTTTCGACCCTTTTTATGCTATTTTTCTGAAATTTTGAAGACGTTATTCCATCATTAAAAGCTTATAGTGTTGGCTACACAATGGCATAAAAATTTTTTAGTTTATTTCACAAAAATGTATACATCTTACATATACTTTCGAACAATTTCGAGCTTTTCGATACAAAGAAGCTCATAATAAATCAAAAGTATTTGTAAAAAATATACACAGTTTTGAGAACTAAACCAAACAATTTATATACCATTGTGTAGCCAACATTCTAAGCTTTCAATCGTGGGGTAATGTGCTTGAAATTTAAAAAATAGCATGAAAACTAGATAAAATGTCACATTTTTTTTGAATACCGTATACAGTCAACTCTCGATTTAACGAAACTCTTGATTTAACGAACATTTTTGCCGGTCCCCAGGGGTTCGTTAAATCGAGAGTTGACTGTATTCTCTATTAAAGGCCCCCTCTCTAATAAAAGCCCCCCCCCTCGATTTTTGACCAGGATTTCAGAGTTAGAACCATTTTTGATTTACAATTTCCGGATTTTTCGAAGGTTGAAAAATAAAGGCCCCGGGCCTTTAATAAAGAATATACGGTAATCAAGTTAATTGTGTGACAGCCCTATTTTCCACAATTTATTTATTTTTTATGAAAATTGTTTTCAAGTTACAAACGCGTCAAATTAACAAGATCATGAAAAAAGTTTGATTGATTAAAGAAAGTTAAAAAACAAGAAATATTTTGATAAACAACTTTTAACAAACAATTCTTCATTTTATAATACTTTTAAAAAAGGTTCTTACAAGTGTTCATGGGTTTATATTTCTTTTTTACTTGTTTCTTTGGATTTTGTGCGACCCTGGTATCTTCGAAAAGTGGATCTTCCTCGGGACATTCTAGTGGACACAGTGGACATTCTTTTGGCAGTGGTCATGGCAGCGGAAGAGGTTATTCCAGAGGTTTGTCCGGTGGACATTACACTCATACTAGCTATCTTTTTATATCTGCGCCCCATTATTCATCACACTCCTACTACTATTGGAAGGCTCAAAAAATAACACTGATTTAGAGGCATGTCAAGTTTTGAAGGTAGTCGGCTTTTTTAATATTTTCAGTATATTAATAATGATTAATGATTACATATGACTTCAAAACTAAAACATACCAATTTCTAAACTTCTTGCAATAAAAAGATTCGAAAAGAAAGTTTCTTCAAATTAACTTTCATTACCAGCAGACGAAATAACAGCATGCAGGGACCAACTTCAATCTTTTGAATGTTGAAGTCAAGAGACATAATCTATGATTTTGGAGGTTATTCTGTCATCGCCATTTTTTCGATTAAAGTTGAATTTGGAGTCGACAAATGTATAATATATACGGTAGAAAAAATGGTGAAAAAAATGAAAAAAATTTAAATTAAATTAAACAAAACAGAATACCACAGCGAGTTTATGACTTTTAAATTTCGACACACTGTGAGCCATGTTCATTAGCTTCATTAGCTTATATTTTCAGTCAGCGGGATGAGGATAATCCTTAAAATGACCTTGGAAGTTAGTGGTCTTCCCAACCTTTTAAGTTTTTGGGATAAACTTTTTTGGCCGCAACTTCAACTTTCTCAATGGGGGGAGGGCTTAATTAGTCTTATTTTTTCATCTAAGAGTTGTGTTTTAAGCTAGAGGCAGAGAAGTGGGGTTTTTTCGGATACATCTTAAAGTGACAAGGATTTTGCCCCAAGGAGGTAGGTAATCACCCCTACAACAACTCCTTCCCTCGAATCGCGGCCCTGCTCACCAATTACAATAATAAATTTATTTTTAGAGCCGTGTGAATTCAATGGACACGACTAATGTCACCGAGCTTTATCGTGCTTGCAGGTAGAAATTGTCGGCAAAAAACTATTTAAAATACAATTTTGATATTCTAGTGTCTACGATGGCTTAGCAGGTTGCTGTTGCAACTTTTTAGATTTGGCCTGTGACTTTCCTGAAGGTACATTTTATTTGACCCTAACAAAAAACAGCTTTTATGATTCAAACTTGACAGCAAAATTTTTAATTTCTCTCGAGACAAAAATATTTAAATAAACTGTGTTCCTTGTTTTCTGAGCTTCAGATTTTTCGGATCCTAATTTTAAAACCGTTACAACTCCGGCTAAATGTTTTGTTTTTGTGAGATTTTTTTAACGATAGCCAAGATTCCACGCCACAACGTAACAGAGTGTTTTTTTCATGAAATTGCATAAAAATAATATAATTTTGTATTAACCAATTGACGATCCGTGATTTTCTCCCGAATTGCGAATTGGTTTCCACCTTAAAATTGATTCACAGCCCCGAATGAGCATTATATCAAAGCAAGCTTGTTTTAAAGATAGCTTTATCCTGCGCCACAACGTTACATAGAGAATTCGAAGTCTTTGTTTTTCAATGCCTAAAAAAGTAGGACACACACCCACACATGCCAAACACTATGTAGAGATGTCCTTATTTTGAGCAAGTGCCCTTATTTTTGAAATTTTGGGAACCCTGTGGTGACATAATAAAAAACGATAGTCAAAAAACTACAACAGAGGGTCGCACCCTTTTAGAGATAACAAGTGCTGACTGTACTAAAATTAACGCTTTAAAACATGAGTTATTTTCAGAATTTGTACATTCCGATGAATGCCTAAAAAAGTGAAAAAATACAGTGTTTTTCTGTGAGAATGAGTGAGATTTTTTTAAAATGTGCATTAAAGGGGCATACCAGTCTATCCGCATCCTCCCGTTACAATGAAAAAAGGCAGGGATTAGCAGTGTTTTTCAACCTTGAAGTCTTTTCATAAGTGTTCTACCTGATCCGATGAAATTTTTCTGCCTAAGTTTTAAAAGTAGTATAAGATCCTCCATATCAGATTTTACATGAGACGAGTGAAAACAGGGATAATTTTGAAAAAATTGCTGTTCCCCCTTAATTTGCAATTTGTAAGGCGCTGGTATGCCCCTTTAATCAGAAGAAATACGGTATGTTGACCTAGTCTAATTATAACCCAGATAAGATGATGCATGTTGACCTAGCGATACTAGTCCTTAATAAATAAGGTCTAGTATTATACCTTATTTCATAAGGTATCATTCATATACCTTCTTTGATATCAATTTCACAATGGACGCTCTACAAAAATAGACAATAAAAACAATATTATCGCCTATCCTCAAAAACACAGCTCGGCTAGTACCCTTGTAAAACATATCTTAGCTTGCCAATATCTTAATTTTCAAAGGCACACCGAATTACTAACTCAAACCTGCACAAACATTACTTCAAAGAGCAACTGCAAGTGGGTCAAGCTCAAGTAACATTAATTTTTGTAATTGGTTCTTTTTTCAGGGCTAAATTGTCTAGTCTTGCCTGCAGAGAACCTCTGATCCGTGCGCAGTGTGGTAATTACACTGTTAAGCTAGACAAAAAAATGTTTCCAGTCATATGTAGGGCCTTAAGCGAAAATAATCTGTTAGCAATATAGTTTTGCAGGCAAAGTCAGCAATGGATGGATGATTCTTGTGACTGTCAACAACTTAGACTTTATTTTTCGGAAAACAGTGCATCCACCAAATTTCTCATGTGTAGCAGCTGGATTTACTATCTGATTTTTAAAGTTTCGACAATAGTTGCCTGTCATTCGAATTATCATGCTTAAAAACACTATAATAGTTTTTGACGCTAGTTTCATACCGGATATATTTTAAATAGAAGTCTAAAAATTTTAAGACTAAAAACAAATTAAAAAAATATAGTTATTGATTTATTGATCATTTCAATGTCTTTTGTTTAAAAAAAGTGGTGCGTAAAACAAATAAATTTTTCTGAAGCGATAAATTTATCTTTCTTTTATGATTTTATCAGTCAGATAAAACTTAATTATCAAAAAAAATTACAGGCAGTTAACGAATGGGTTACAAAATTAAAATCTTGTGTACCTGGCGCTACTCTCCCGCAGGAGCACGAGGAACTACCAAAATGAAATAAGTACAATGAAAATTAAAATTTTCGGTATGTCACAAAATTTATATTTAAAAAAAAAAGAAAAAAAAAGTTATGCTAAGTTTTTAAAAAAATATTGTTTTCTGTGATCAGTAAATTACGAATTTATATGCTGAAATGGCAACCGGACAAAACAGGTTTCAAAAAGTATTTGTCGCGCGACAAAAACGGATTTTGCCGGATTTGTCGCTAGAAAAGTGGCCTTTGTACTGTCTAATACATCATCCTACTGCGTTGTTGGAGACAGGCATCTGCAGGAGAATGTGCTTGTTGATGTTCCATTCATTCAAAGAAAAGCGCGCTGGCCTTGGACTGTTTGACGACCCTTTGATAGGCGTAATTCTTTTGAACATAGTCTAGGAAAGCTAAAAAGAAGTTTATACTACATACTAAGTTCACACTAGCTTACTTCATCGTTTTCCGAATGACTACACATATTTGCTAACTGTAATATAATCACATAAGCAATGTAGTATAAGAAAAAAGTAAGCAGCCCAAAGAGCGAAGAACGTCTATCCGGAAAAAAACCGTTTATGTCGCGTGACAAAACATGTAAAAACCGTTTTTGTCGCGTGACAAATACTTTTAAAAATCTGTTTTGTCCGGTTGCCGCTGAAATATGTCTTTGAAGACTATGCTCTCCCGGGCGACTGTCAACACTTCATTCATTATTAAATCTTTTTTAATGTAATGTAAGCTTTTTTAAATTTAGTCCCTAAAGCCAAATACGGTCATGAGACAAAATGTAAACAAAAAAGTGCAGGAATTCAAATTTTTCGCTTTTATTTTCATGTTTTTAACGTTTTTGTGCTTGAAACATCTTTTAGCCCAAGCCGACATACTCTGGCCTACCCTACGCCTAAGTATTCCTAAACATGAAAACAGCGAAAAAATTCTGACTTTTTTAAATTTCTATTTGGCTGTTGGCATTTCGTCCCATGACCCTGAAAGGGCTTGAAGACCATGCTCACGGTGGTCTGGTGGTCCCCACCAATTCAAAAAAATTTCCTAATCGCTGGATTTACGTACGAACTTTTTTAATTGAGTTTTTGACAAAACTAAAATTAAATTTTAGCCCTTGTTTTGTTAGAAAGATAAGATAAAAAAGAATGAAAGAAGAAAGAAAAAAAAGAAAAAAGAAGATCAATGATTAAGAAAAAAATTAAACTTGAGGATGACCCCAGACCACCGTGAGCATGGTCCTTTAATACACTTTTTAAAGTTTTACTAGAGCAGGCCTCTCGGCTAAAGTGCCTTGTATGGGTCTAGCTCAAAACCACTCTAAATAATGTTTTTTTCGACTTAATAAGAGCTGAAATGTTAAGAAAATGCAAAAAAAGTTGTCGGGAAGGCATTTCTGAAAACAAAATTTTGACCCAAATTTGAATTTTTCGCCTTGGTCCCCAAAGTAAACTAAGGAAAAGGGGTACCCAAATACCCAAAAAAAAGGATTTGAACATTATTTTGTTTACTAGGGCCATGATAAGCAAGACACAGGGTCCTTTAAAAATCAGCTTGGTATACCAAGGCAGTCTGGGATGCGTGAACCGAACTAACCAAAATTTCTTACATTTTTTACATTTAAAATTCAAGATGCAGAAGAATGATTGATTCGGGTATTATATCTCCTATCATGAATGCAGTTAAAAAAATCGAATTGTCAACAGATGAATACGTGTTGCTGAAAGCCATTATTCTCACAAGCTCAGGTGGTGCTTGTAAATTAAAATATTAACTAATTTATTATTTTAGCGGTTGAAGACATTAATCCTAAAGATATTGATCTGTTACAAAAAGAATCTCAGCACTACTCCAAAATTCTTTTGCACCTTCTGCAAAGCAAAATGGGTCCTTTAAAAGGAGCAAAAAAGTTTGCGGAAATTCTTTCTCTTGTGTCATGTCTTGCCAAAGTTGTAAGTAATTTATTTCTATAAGATTGACAAAAACTTTTGTTCAAAAAAGTTCTAATGGAATTTTATGTATAAAAAGTTCACCGTAATTTTATTTTTATCAAGTTGATATTTTCAGTCGCGTAATCTAAGAGAAGTTCAAGTTCTTCTACAGTGTATTCTAAAAGTAGAATGTTATAATACTTTGTATACTATTCAGTTATATTTTTGTAATTAAGAAAATTTCTGTTAAATAAAAACTGGATAAATTTGGATAAAATTATTAACACTTAATCACCAAAACTTTTGAACTTTTCGCATCTTTGACTTCAGAAATGAAAGTTTTGATTTTTTTCTAGAACTGGTCACACCTACAATTGTGCAGTAGAGTTGGTCCGTAATTTTTTGAGTCAAAACCGGAATTCCCAAATCTTTTTGTAATTTTTGCAATACTATCGAGAACCTTTAATGTCATTCAGCACAATATGAAATTCTGCGTTAGACGGACAAAAAATATTGTGTAAAATAGTTGCTTACCAAATAAATAATACCCTTTAAAGATGAAAATTCCGGTCTACTTTTCGGTGGGAATTCCTGTCTAAATTAGACCGTAATTTTTACTTTCAAATGGTATTATTTCCTAGGTGAATAACCATTTTTCACAATATTTTTATTGCATCTGACATAGAATTTAAGATTCTGCTGAATGACACCATTAAAAAAAACTTAAAAAGTTACAAAAACTATTTGGGAATTTTGGTTTTTACTCAAAAAAAATTCCGGGCCAACACTATTGGGCAGCTGTAGTTCTATAGAGGCCCACGAGAAAACTGTTGGCTAGTTCGGGTCGTTACCGAACTTTCCGGACAACCTAATATACAAATTTTTTGGAAGCCTTGATTTAACGGTCCACTTTTTGACACGACATAACCTCTATGAAACGACATTTGATTAAAATCCCATCAATTTTCAACAATTGCCATTAACTTGTAACGAGAAAATTTTCAAGCTTTACTTTTCATGCAAAAAACTGTGAAAACAGAAATGGAAATGCGATATCATGCAATTGAAGAAGTATAAAAAGTGGCTACAATTTTACTCTTTTTAAAAACCTAAACTGTTCCAACACAAAATTTCGGTATGGAGACACACAATACAAAGTAGCCGTAAATTCCACAAGTGAGTGAGAGTCAATAACACAAATAGCAACTGTCATTATTGATGACGTGTGTGGAATTTCAAATAATATAAAAGTAAAAAACATCAGCAATGGTATAAGCATTAAAAATGTGGTCACAAAAGCTTGAACCAAAGATATAACAATCAAAACCCTCTGAGTTTTATTTTTGAAGCTCTCAGATTTCTGGCTTAGAAGTTGGTAAATAAAAAATCCAAACACTACAGGTTCCAACATAATAAGGGTAACCAGTGTAACAAAAACTACTATAACTGGAACTAATATGTAAGAATTAGGAAAAACAATTAGTGTTGGTTCAGTTTCAAAGTAATATTTTAGAATTGGATCATAGCCATTTGCCCACGCAACAATATTTTGTCTGTTATCCATGCCTACTAAAAATACAGCATAGGCCAAACAACAGTAGATGCAAAATAATAAAATTACAACAAATATTATAAGTATTTTGGTGTTAAGCCATCTTAAACAGCTACTTGGAAATATAAGTAAATAGCGTGTAAATAAAGTTAGCAACAGACCAGCTACCATATTAGCAGCTGATCCCAGTCCTAGTGTATAAACACCATACTGCTAAAATGCCCAAAATATGTTGGCCGAATCCGATTTGGTAGCCGGCAGCAAGAGGATTGAGAACCACCGCTTTTGCTAAGCCCATAACAGTTTCAAATACCAGGCACCAAAAGGTGTGGTTTAAAATAAACCATTTGAAATTGCCTAGTGTTGTGGACTTTGTGAAGATTATGTAAAACATGTATGGAGCCATAAGCCATGATATTAAAAGTGTGAAATTGGAATAATGAAAATAGAAATTAAGTAAGACAATAGACGGTGGTGTCACTTTAGACATGTTTATATTATATATCGTGGAGATTAGAAAATTTTATAAAAGTTACTTCAATTTGTTTTTGTGTTACACATGACAGGTGCAATTGTGTTTAATATTTGTTTTTGTCAAAATAAAAGGTGCAAACGAATTATATTATAGTTTTTCGAAGCTTGAAATTATATTTGATTGAAAAAAGCACACACACGTATCTGAGACACATATTTCTCGAAAGTGACTTTGGATTGCATAAAAAATTCATGCCTACCAGAGTTTATTTATGCGGTATGCATTAACAAATGCGTTCAAATCCCATCTTTTTGGACGATTCTTGGTACTTTATGACCCAACTTTTGGAAATCTTTATTGAAAAACATCAATTTTGTAAAGAAAAGTTTCTTGAAAATCACCTCTAGTACGAAAATCTTGGGGCTGGGACTAAGATATAGCTACTTTGAGTATGCAAGTCAGAAAACTCGCACCACTTGCCTACTGCGATGGATATTTCGGCTCCTAAAAATAATTTCTATCTGATTTCAATGGATTCGGATTCATGAAGAGATTTTGGTATTAGGGGTGATTTTCAAGAAACTTCTCTTTTTAATCTCACTTTTCTTTTAAAATTAATGTTTTTCAATAAAAATTTCCAAAAGTTAGGTCGTAAAGTACCTCGAATCGATAGTCGTCCATACAGTCAAAACTCCCATTAACTTAACCCCAAAAAAGTTCGCTCCCGCATAGGGTCCGATACATTCACTAAGTGACAATGGTAAAGTGGATGAATAAACAGAACAAATGAAAAAACCGGATTTTCAATCCCGGACTTTCTGTTTTTGTTGACTTAAAAAATTATTGACGTATTTTCAGGTCGAATATTAATATCAAAATTTATCTTGCAAAATATTTCAAACACATCATTTTGTAGCCCTTTCTTTTCTCTTTCGATTGGTATATAAAAATTTCCCTGATTATTTTCAAAAAATCAGCATCCGACTCTTAACACAAATAAAGTCATTTCACAAAGTTTGACAAGCACTTTTGTCACCTTAACTGATCGAAATTTTGCTTGAGTGTTTTGCGCTGTGATTTTTTCTTTAATGTATGTTGTAGCGCAGATAAAGAGCTACAAAAATCTTTTTACATTTTTTTTTGGTAAATTTAAATGTTGGGATATAGTATCACGAAAATAGCGACTGAAATTCAAAAAATGCAGAAAAATTCATTTTTGGATATTTGGTTTTTTTCAAAAAGCCATAAATCAACATTTATATTCTCAAAAAATATTCTGCAAATTAAGTTTTCTAGCGCTTGATCTGCGCTACGACATAGTGCAATAATGTTATCACAGCACATTAAACTTTTTCAAATTTTTCTGACCACGAGTCATTTTAACAAAACAGAAAATCCTGGGATTGAAAATCCGGTTTTTTATTTGTTCTGTCTTTTAACCCACTATGACATTGTCACTTAGTTAATGTCGATATACCATTCGATAGAGAATTTTCAGGGCTACAAGATGACATATCGTGCACGAAAAATTGAGAATTTAAAATGGTCCTACGGTGCCCTTGAAGGGTAGGGGTTTTTTTCTGGACACCCTGTAGCAAATTTATCAGGCCACACAATTTTTTTGAAGGCTAGCAAAACCAGTTGAATTTTGTTGAAACTTTTTGTACAAATCAGTGTTTTTTTGACACGTTGAAAGCAGAGTTCCTGGTGGTCATGTTGGTATAATATGAGTGTAGGTGTAGCACAACAATCATGACGCATCACTTGAAAACCTGAATAAAAGAAATAAACAAAATCGACAAGTTCTAACTAAGTTGTAACTAACTAACATTTTGAGCTTGGTTTTGCTAGCCTTCAAAAAATATATTGCTGCGCGTCTTAGTGTTTTTTGTAGCCCATTCATTTCTCTATAAAAAAATGAAAAGAATCTGAAATAAAAATAAATAAAAGTAAAAATGTGAAATTTGAAAAATTTTCAAGCCGACAAACAATTGGTAATTTTTGTGTTTTTAGTGTATTTTAAAGAATTTGAAAGCAGAGTTCCTGGCGGTTATTTTGACATATTATAAGCTTGGGAATAGTATGAAGATAATAGTGCACCACTGAAAAACCTGTGGGTGCTAGCTAAATTTCGAGCATGCAAAACTGATAACTTTCTAGACCATATTTCATTCACTTAATTCGGCCTTGAAGCAAAAACGGTCGGCACCATTGTGTTCAGCACATGCTTTTCTACCCGTTGTGACTGCTGGGCGCACCAGGGTAAGCCGTATCGAGAATTGCGCGAATTCAAAAAAAAATATAAAAAAAAAACAATATCAAAAATTTACGAGTTTATTATTTTGAGTGGGTTTTTCAGTGATTTTAAAAACAATCATTCTTACAAATTTTATTTTAACGTGTGGCCTGATAAATTTGCTACAAGATTCTGAAAAACCAATGATGAAAGTTGTATGTGTAGAAAGTTATGGCACATAGAAGTCAAAGTAAGAGAATTCCGAAAATCCGTACCTCGAGAATCAAGTGGTGATTGATCTTCACTTCACAAATAAAAACCTTATATGCTTAACATCATTTGAAAGCTGATATCTTTGCGGTCATTTCGGTATAATAACAGTGTGGGTGTAGTATGACGATCATGACGCACCACTAAAAAATCTGTGTGTATTCAGCTGAATCTTGACCATCAACAACCTTTTCCCTTCCAGAGCCGTTTTCACCTACTTGGTCAGACATCATAGGGAAAAGGACCCACACCATAGTGTTCAGCACATTCTTTTCTACCCGTTGTGACTGTTTTCTTTCGTTAAAACGATTGGCAAAATCGGAATCCTGACGATATTTGCAGCCAAACTGTCAAAGGAGGAAAAAGAAAATTTGGCGCTAGTATAGAATCCCCCCCCCATAAATCGGACCTTTTCAAAATCGCTGTAACTACCTTTTCAAACAACAATTAGGCTTGGCCTTTAGGCTTGGGGTAGGCCAGCGTACGGAAGTTGTGACTAATAAATAGTTTACGCACTTTTTCTGGGGTCTAGGACGTATATTTGGGTACTTTTCACTTAAGTTTTAAAGGAAAAAAATCATGGGGGGGGTGTGTGGAGTCAAAGATTGGGCCATTTCAAATTGGGCCACCGTAAATTGGACCAATTTTAATTGTGGTATTCTATACTAGGGTCGAAGGTTTTTAAAAAATCGAGATAAAAAAGTGTCGGACCCCAGGCGGGAACGGACTTTTGGGGGTTACGTTAATGGGAACTTTGACTGTAAGAATTTGAAGTGTGGTCGCGTACTCGAATTCTTCATTGAAGCCCTATACGGCTTTAGCCCTATACGGCTCAGAACTAGGGTTGCTGAATAGACATATGTCCGGACATATGTCCTGCAAAATGTCCGCCCTTATTAAAACCGGACATATATAAATGAGATTGTTACACAATTTTTTTTACAGTTGTTTTGCTACTCTTTCTGATTTTTATTTTCAGATTGAAAATGACAAAAGAAAAATATAATTTATTGAAACTTTCACTAGTATTGTAAATTTAGACCACCTAGACAGTACCCGAAGCAATGGATATTACTCAAACCAACTGTAAGTTACCCGAATCATTTGGATGGATCCTAAACCACCTAGAAGCTACCCAATACCTCATAGATAGTACCCAAACCACGTGGATGCTCGAACTGCTTAATAGTTCCAGAACCAGGACCAGTATCAATAGCCACCGCATTAAATGCGAGGATAGGGATCAAATCCGCGGATTTTACGTCCTCAGGTATCTTCTCTGTTTTGTTCCTTTTTTCAGCCCTAGTTTTTCAAAAGACTATGAATTAAGAGTTTCAGAACCAGGTCCGGTAGCAATTAATTGTAAATTTAGACAACCTAGACGATATCCAAAGCAAAACCTAAGCCAACGCGACTGGAACAAGTGGTGGAAGAAAAAGAATTGGAAACTGAGTAAAAAGATTCCATTGTAAATGAATTTGATGTATCTATGAACGATTATTGTATCGCTAATTGAATTTTTTGAATAAAGTTTGGTTGTATAAGTGTCCGAAATTTTGGACATATGTCCATAAATGTCCGGACATTTCAGCAACCCTACTGGCTGTACGAGCTTTCGTAAGAAGACAATTTCGTAAGAGCGAATTTTCGTAAGAGCGAAATTTCGTAAGAAACATTTTCGTAAGAAACATTTTCGTAACAGCGAAAATTCGTAAGAAAATTTTTCGTAAGAGCGAATTTTCGTAAGAAACTTTTTCGTAACAGCGAATTTTCGTAAGAAACCTTTTTGTAAGAGCGAAAATTCGTAACGAATTTCTTTCGTAAGAAGAAATAATCGAAATTTTTTTCACTTTTAATCAATTTTTCTAATTCAGGATTTCATCTGATTAATTTGTTTTGGCCTTTCTGTCACTGTTTGACACTTCGAACAGTTAATTATATGACTATTAACTGTATGAGCACAAAAGTCGGTAAGCATAGGTCATATGACTGAAAATTTCAATAATTAGCTGACCCCCGGATTTTTCATCCATTAGGAGACCAGCAGAAATACCCAAAAGCATGGTGAAAAACTCCGAGCTAGAATTCATATATTATATACTACACATAGCTATTTCCCATTAGTGGCATGTATGGTGCAGTAGGTAAGTTGATGGAATGAATTTTTTTCACCAGTGGTTCGATTCCACCCTCTGACTGTTTCATTTTTTTCTTAACTATTTTTGGTCAAAACATCACAGAAGCTATAAGAAACATCAAACGAGGATCAAAAAGCAAAAAAAGCAACTTAAAATATCACTAATGTTACTGAAAACCGCGTTACGAAAAAGTTTCTTACGAAAATTCGCTCTTACGAAAAAGTTTCTTACGAAAATTCGCTCTTACGAAAAAGTTTCTTACGAATTTTCGCTCTTACGAAAAAAATTTGGCATAAACTGATTTGGTTTGCGAAAAGGCTGAAATATGCCACGAAAAGATTATTTCTGCCACGAAAAACGACATATCACGAAAAAGCTGAAATGTGCCTAGAAAAAAATTATTTATGCCTTTTTCTGTCCAAGACCAACCAAATTTTGCAGAATTTTGCAAGAATTCAAAGTTTTTAGTCATGAAATAACTTGGATCCCTCAGAATCCCACCCCGGAATGGCCAGAAGCCCCTGAAAGTTGGCTTTTTGGGGGTTTACTAAAGGGGGTAAACTTTTTGCGAAAATTCGATTGAGCGGATCAGAATCCGGTCCGATCGGCTGAATCACTCAGAATTCCAGGTTTATGGTGGTTGTGAGTGGTTCAGGGTGGAATTCTGAGTGATTCAGCCGATCGGACCGGGATTCTGATCCGCTCAATCGAATTTTCGCAAAAAGTTTTAACCCCCCCCCCTTCAGTAAACCCTCAAAAAACCAACTTTCAGTGGGTTCTGGCCATTCCGGCGTGGGATTCAGAGGGATCCAAGTTATTTAATGACTGAAAAATTTGAATTCTTGCAAAATATTGCAATATTTGGTTGGTCTTGGAGAGAAAAAGGCATAAATAATTTTTTTCGTGGCACATTTCAGCTTTTTCGTGGTACATTTCAGCTTTTTCGTGGCACATTTCCGCTTTTTCGTGGTATGTCGTTTTTCGTGGCAGAAATAATCTTTTTCGTGGCATATTTCAGCCTTTTCGCAAACCAAATCAGTATGAGCCAAAAAATTTCTTACGAAAATTCGCTTTTACGAAAATTCGCTCTTACGAAATTGTCTTCTTACGAAAGCTCGTACAGCCACCCTACTCAGAACAATATATGTCTTTTTGCGTAAAATAATATTTCTTCCTGCAGCGAAAACATCATTTGGCTTTTTTGGCTGTCGTGCTTATTCCTTCTGAGAATTTCACAATTTCCTTTTTCAAAGATTTAATTTTTTTCTGATTAGCAAGAATTCACTGATTCTGTCTACTAGCTTTGCGAAAAGTTATCTACAAATCCCGGATTTTTAGAATATGGAGGATCCAAAGAGTCAGACTTCGTTCTCAAGCTTTGAATTTGATGAGCGTCTTCAAAAGGTATTCATCACTTATGGATAGTACTAGGGCTTTACCTAGGTTTTTGCTTTTTAGGTTATTGCTGAAATCGGATGGGAACAATGCACGCAAGTTCAGAAAGCTATGATTCCCTTAGTTCTTGAAGACAAAAATGTGTTGGCTCGTGCTAGAACAGGCTCTGGGAAGACAGGAGCATTTCTTTTACCGATAATCCAGAAAGTTCTTTTGTATGCCACTGTGAGTCCATAATCCAATGCTTTTAAATTTAAATTCACTTGTTTAGAGTTCCAACAAAGAGACTGGTCCAGTCGCTCTGATCATTGCTCCGACGAAGGAATTAGCTAATCAAATATATGAGCTCGTTCTTAAATTGACTGCAAGCTTGGTGTTCATCCAATCCATCAACTTTGCGCACTTTGATGAGACCAATGAAGAGGCGGTCAATGAAGTGGTGGATATCGTCGTCACAACCCCGGGTCGTCTTCTCTCTGTGCTTAAAAATAATGACGGTCTGCTTAAAAACGTCCAGCATGTGGTTCTCGATGAAGCTGATTTGTTGTTTTCTTATGGGTTAGTCCAAATTTTACGTTTCTTCACAAGTTTTTTTTCTTACACCTATTTTTTATAGGTATCGTGATGAAATGAAGTAAGTTTACAACTTCTCTTAAATTTTTTTACAAGTCTAAGTCGGTAGCCATGAATGTAATTCTGTAGGAAAATAAAGGCGGCTCTCCCTCCACGTTTCCAGACGATTATGACTTCAGCCACTTTAAATGAGGATCTATCAGAGCTTAAGTCGTTGTTTGTCGTTGGACCTGTGGTCTCGCTCAAGCTGAAGGTTTTTTTCTTCATGGTTTCAGCTTTCATAATAGTCTTATTTATAGGAAGGCAATTTGCCTGGAGTCAACCAGCTTACTCAATATCACATCTTTTGCAACAATGATGAGGAAAGGTTGGGAACAACTATTCTTTGTCCTTCCACCAATCTATGCTCGCTTTTTAAGATTTACTATTCTTTTGTCTTTGATCAAGCTCAAACTGCTAATCGGAAATCCGTTATCTTCGTTTCTACTACGGATAGATGCTACAGGTTTCTTGTTCTTATTCCGCGGTCAAATTAGAATCTAAATCAAAAACTTTAGACTCCAATTATTCTTCGAAGCCTTTAAAATTTCCGCCTGTGTTCTGAATTCGCAGATGCCCGCTAACTACAGGTACCGTGTCATTCATGAGTTCAATGAAGGAAAATATTCGGTTAGTAAGCGTATTCACATCCATTTACTAGCAGCTAGAACTTCAGTTCATTATTGCTTCCGAGTGCAACGAAATATTTGATGAAAACGAGGAAGAGGAACAAGAAGGAAGCAAAACTAGCGCTAAGAAAGTTGGTTTTAAAAATACTTTGGACAACATTTTTCTCTGAGTTGATGTTGGTTGTTAAAATATATCCTAAAATTTTTTATATGCTTAAATTGAATTTTAGAAAGAGAAACAGAAGGGTTTGAAGAAAAAGGGCAACAAGAAAATTGACAAGGAGTCTGGAATTGGTAAAAATATATTCGAAGACCTAATCGTTACCTCTGTAATTCAGGCAGAGGAATCGACTTCCATTTCGTCTCAAATGTTATCAACTTTGATTTCCCGACTTCAACCGATATGTAAGTTTAGTTTCTATACTCCTTGCACAGAAATGATTGTTAATATAAGGTACATTCATCGTGTGGGAAGGTAAGTGGTTTGATTTTTTTTGTTGTTGTAAATCCCGCCGTTGGCTACGTAAGTACGCAAGAACGTATGAAGCTGTTTTAGAACTGCTAGAGGGTGGAACAAAGGTACAGCGATATCCCTAGTATCGCCGGAAGAAAAGCCAGCCTTCAAAGTGATTCAGACTGAGATAAACAGACAAAGTAGGTTTTCTAAAAAAAATAGCTATAAAGACTGACCAACAATAAAAAATCATTGAAGCTAGTAATGAGGGCAGTTTTGGGGTGTTCTTCTGTGGGATTATACATCCTGATTTTCCGAGGGTTCTCGAATTTTCGATAATTTGGCGGTTATCTTATTGAATCGAAGCTTCACTTTGACAGCTCTGTTCGTGTGCAACTCCTAAAGGAGAATAAAAGCCCGAAACTACCCAAAAATGTATGAAGTTTTTAGTTGCCCTGTAATCAATTCCTCCCGTATCAATATTTTAACAGCGCTTTTTACAGTGGGACAGGCAGTGTTGCAGCCATATGAGATTCGCATGAAAGACTTTGAAAGTTTCCAGCTCCGAGCTAGGGTAATTATTTCTTATACTATTTGTGTTCCAGCTAACGTTTTCTGATTACAGGAAGTGATTACTGCGTGCACTAAATCAATAATCAGGTGTGTTCGTGTGCCAACAAATTGCGTGTGAATATAATTTCACTGTTAAGGGAGGCGCGCTTAGCTGAAATTCGACAGGAAATATTGAAGGCAAAACAACTGGATGCATATTTCAAGAAGAATCCGCGTGAGAAACTGGCATTGGAGCAAGATAGGAAGAAATTCAAGCTCAACATTCATAGTGCTGGAATTGTAGGTTTGCTCAGTTCCTTGAGTTTGAATTAATTGCGCTTTTCAGGCTGATGTCACTGATTATATGGTTCCGAAAGCACTGAGGGGTCAGAACTTCGGTATTCGAGATCAAAAAAGTGGCGGAAGCGGTAAGCCTGGAATCCGCAAAAGAAATCGTGGCAAACAATTGAGTACAGCACAAAGACGTCACAAGAAAATGCAAAGTGATCCGCTTCAATCTTTCAATTTTTAATTCGTCGTTTGTTGTCTCGATAATTTGTTATTGTTGTTGATCGTGAATATAAAATTTTGCGTATAAATTTGTGTGTGCAATTGTAGAAGGAAGGCATCGAAAATTTCGATTGATATCCGATATTATGTATGAACTTTTATGGAATTTACAATGTGAGTTAGAATCCCTGCAAAATTTGTTTTTATATGTTTCATTTTGATGTAGATAGTAGAGTTGGCCCGGCATTCCGGTTTCCCGGAATTCCGGTCTTTTTTTTGGATTCCGGTTCCGGTGAAAGCGTATTTCCAATTTTTGAACGATTTTTTCGTGTTACATATAAATATATACAAAAAATCATGTAAACAGGCAGCGATTTTTTTTGAAAATTTCTTTTTTCGACTTTGGTTTTGGTTTCGGCAAAAGTGAAATTCCGATTCCGGTTCCGGTTTCTACAAAAATCAAATTCCGGTTCTCACAAATCTAAAATTCCGGTTCCTATTTTTACAAATCTAAAATTCCGGTTCCGGTCCAAATATCGATTCCGAGCCAGCTCTAGTAGATAGGACATCGTACCAGCATGCTGGGCTTTTTATGGCGCCCATGAAGGAAGTCGGATGTCGAGGGCTTTAAAATTCTCTAGCTCTGTGATATTTTGACTTTCTGTACTTTAAACTAATTCAATCTATTCTGAGGGTCCTGTCGCCCAAAAAAATAAATTTCCATAGTTAGCAATCGGATGATTGACTTTCTTCTTCAACAGACTCCCTACTGCTCTTGTGAGCGAGATCCACTCACACCGGCGTTGTTTCTGGGATTGTTGCTCAATTTGACACTGTCCATTACACAGAATATAAGAAACCAGATGTTTGAGCCTGGTATATAGTCGACTCTGTCAACGACGCACACCCAAAAGGTTTGTTCCAGCTTAGGGCCCGACACTTTTTACCCTAAATTTCAGAGCAGAATTTTATTTTCTAGCCTAGTGCTAAAATTACGAGGATTCCGATTTTACGGATAGTCCTGTGAAACATTATAGTTTCATCATTTAAATCCGCGACTCTCCGAATAGCGTACACTTATTTAAGAAACATGCGTTCGTCATTGGGAGAGTTGCGGGTCTAAATAGGTGAAAATAAAGTGGTTTACAAAAATGATCGACAAAATTAGAGTCCTTGCGATTTTTCTGCACTAGGTTGGCGTTTTACATTCAACAAATAGATCCAAAATTTAGGGTTAAAAAAACCGGTCCCTAGTCTGGAACGAACTTATGTTATTGACATTGTCGACTGTTAACCGAAAATTAGAAAATTTGTGAGAAATCAGAAAAGTAATATTTCAAGTACAGGCCAGCTGGTCGCGATTATTGTGCTCCAAGCTTTACACTTTTTATAGTATTCATTCATGTACTTTAGAAATGCAAAAATCAAAAGAACGTAAGCGAAATCGTTACGAAAAAATTAGGCATTTGGGTGAGGGACAATTTGCTAATGTCTATCAAGCGAAGGTATGCATTTTTGTTCGATTATAGGTTTTTAGAATTTTTTTAGGACACAGAGACTGGAGCTATTGTAGCTATTAAAAAGGTTTTACCTTTTTCGCATGTACCCTATTTTCCAACCCAGTGATTTTAGATAAAACTTGGATCCAGACATGAAGCTAGAGATGGAGTGAATAGGACAGGTAGATTGCCAATTAAAAGCATTCCGAAAAGCCTCTCATGTTAATGAACATGCTTAGCTCTTCGCGAAATCAAATTGCTACAAGAAATACATCATGATAACATCATTACTCTCCGCGGCGTAATTGGGCACAGGTGATTCAATTGTTTCCAATTGTTTATTAAATTGTCATTGATTCAGGACTAGCATTCAAGTTTGTCCTTGTTTGATAAGATTTTTCACTTGTAGACCTGTATTCAGTTAGTTTTTGACTTTATGGATACTGATTTGGAGGTGGACATTTTATCTATAATTTTTTGCACTTGATGTAAAATTTCTTTATTTCCAGAACATAATCAAGGATTCGTCTATTCCTCTTGCACAGCCACACATCAAAAACATGGTTCTTCAGATGCTGCTTGGCTTGGAGCACTTGCACCTTCTCTACATTTTGCACAGGGTATCTGAATTCAGCCCCGATATTCATCCTATTTATGGTTTCCAGGATTTGAAACCAAACAATTTGTTGCTCAATGTCAATGGAAGAATAAAAATAGCAGGTAAGACTTGCCTGTTTAAAGATTCAAACGAATAAAGCTGTCAAGAATCTTGACTCAACATCTCTTTTAGATTTTGGTCTTGCTCGTTACTTTGGATCGCCCAATCGTAACTACACTCACCAGGTCGGCGCCTAAGCGATTTTCATTTTGATGCAAATACCAACTAGTTTTTTTACAGGTTATTACACGATGGTCAGTTCATGCCTTCACACAGATATAACGTTTACTAAATAAAATAATTGTTTTTAGGTATCGACCGCCAGAACTAGTAAGCAAGCTTGTTTCATGATTGCGATTATGCATCCTTGAACTTTTTTAGCTTTATGGAGCGAGATCTTATGGTGCAGCAGTAGGTTAGCAGTTTTCACCTGACCCACATCCGTAATTTTATCTCGTCTTTTAGATATTTGGTCTATAGGGTGCATTATTGCTGAACTATTGTTGCGAGTGCGTACTCTATTGGTTCTAAGTTAACTATGCAAAATTCAGGTGCCAATATTTGCCGGTGAATCGGATCTTGATCAGCTTGTGCAGATCTACAAACTTCTCGGCACTCCGACCGAGGAAGATTGGCCGGTAATTTTAAAGCTTTATATGTTTCTCAGAGGCAGTTGAATTTTCAGAATATCACTTCCCTTCCTGACTTCATCAAGATCAAGGAGACGGGTGATGGCTTCGATTTGAAGGGAGTGTTTACTGCAGCTGGAAACGATCTCATAGAACTCATATCTCAGTGTTTCCGATTTGATCCACTCAAACGGTGGACTGCTACCCAAGGCAGATCTCCTTTTAAAGATGAAACTTATTGGATAATTTTAATTTCTTTCAGCTTTGCAATCCCAATACTTCAGGAGTGAACCCTATGCCTGTGATGATTCAGAACTGCCAATTCAGGGTCCAAGGAAACGAAGGATGCGTGACATGGATGGAAACGAACCACCAATAACTCGTCGAAAGTTAGAATTTGATTAAACTGCTCGTTATTGTTGTCTCAGTATTGTATTGATTTGTTTAAATAAAATTTGTGGTGTATTTACTTAGCACCTTCACGCCGAGTTTTCTTATCTGTTGAAATTGCGAAGAGTTTGATACACATGCGGGCTCGACTTTTTAACAGGATAACGCTACAATAATACGATAAGTTATCAACAACTGGATCACAGGCAGGGCTGGGCACGGGCCGCTTCCTTTCCGGCCGGGCCTAAAATCTATCAGCCCGGCCCGGTGTACCTAATGCACATTAAAATGTATAACGGCTCTACTGCAGAATCCGGCGCCAAAATATGCCTTGGTCCCCCTGTTGTTTTTCTTGAATTTTGCTTTTAAAAAAGAACAGGGGGGACCAAGGCAAAATTCAAGAAAAAACAACAGGGGGGACCAAGGCATATTTTGGCGCCGGATTCTGCAGTAGAGCCATGTATAACTTTTCATCGAAAAAATTCATTTTTCTGAAAATTGTATGATATTTTCGTATGATTTTTTTTCCGTTTTTCGAAAATTTTAAATAGAAGAATATTAATTGGTTATGAAATGTGCAATATAAACAGTATCTCGTTTCATACTTTTGCAACTCAGCGATAATTTGCGATGACCACTCATGTATACAGGCAGTGGCACACCCAAGGGGGGGGGCACGTGGCTCCCGTCAGATTTTTTTCAAAATGTCGTACAGGGTGAACCAAAAAAACCCCTGAACTTTGACGGCGCCGTAAGGCCAGTTTCGATTATGACTTCGTTGCCAATGATATGTCATTTTATAGTCCCGACATTGCTCTAACTGATGGTGTAAAAAAATTGAAAAACTGAAAAAGATATTATTTATAAATAGTCAGAACAAAAACCTTAACCTCAATTTCAAATTTTTAGTTTTTGATGAAGTAACGGTAAAATATCAACTGACCACCATTTTTTTGGAATATTTGAAACTTTTGATAAAAATCGACAATTTTGACAGTAAAAGTTTTCGGAAAGTCACCACTAACACCAAAATCTCTTCCTCAATCCGAATCCGTTGAGATCAGGTCTGAGAAATTTCAGGAAGCTGAGATATCGTTTAAAGTAGGGAAGTGGTCCAAATTTCTGTGTGGTCTACTCAAAATACCAATATCTCAGCTCCCTGAAATTTTTCGGACCTGATCTCAACGGATTCGGATTCAGGAAGAGATTTTGGTCTTAGAGGTGACTTTCCAGTAACTTTTATTGTAAAAATCGTCGATTTTTAATCGAAAGTTTCAAATATTCCGAAAAAAATGGTGGTCAGTTGATGGCCGTCCGAAGTAACATGTGGTTAGGGTTGTCAAACGTTCGAAATTTTCGAACGTTCGATTTGACGAACGTTTGAAGTTTGAAATTTTAGAACGTTCGATTCGAAGTTCGAGTTTGAAATTTTCGAACAAACGTTCGGTTCGAAGTTCGAGTTTGAAAATTTTCGAACGAACGTTTGGTTCAAAGTTCGGGTCCGAAAATTTTCGAACGTTCGGTTCGATTCGATGTTTGAGTTCGAAAATTTTCGAACGTTCGATTTCAAAATTTTGGCTTTTTTCGAATTTGAACTTCAAAACGAGCCCAACCCATTTTCGATGCCTTTTTTATGATGCTGCGCATGTTTTGGTTCATGGTCAAATATTTTTCGTGTTTCTAAGTTCTTATTGAAAGTATTTGGTACGAAGTTCGATATATTTCGAATCGAACGTTCGATTCAAGTTCGAATTCGAAAATTTTCGAACGAACGTTCGGTTCGAAGTTCGGGTTCGAAAATTTTCTAACGAACGTTCGGTTCGAAGTTCGTGTTCGAAAATTTTCAAACGAACGTTCGGTTCAAAGATCGGGTCCGAAAATTTGAAGTGCTGTAACGATATCTTTACACTTTGTTGTAGCGCACCTCAAGAGCTAAAAACCCAATGTACAGGAAAAAATTTGAAAATGTTGAAATATGGCCTTTTAAAAAAAATGAAGAACAACCCAATACCGCTTTTTCTCAAATTTTCACGAATTTCAGTCATTTTTTCAACGTGGTTGCTTTTTTTTGAAAAGTTCATATCTCATCACTTCATTTTTTTCTGTAAAATGTGTTTTGTAGGAACGACCCACAACTGTCGACCATCCCAACTGTCGACCCCCAACTGTCGACTCTAACCTTCGACTTTGAGTAAAACGATTTGTAAAAGTAATTTAACGCGGTCCCAACTGTCGCCTGCTGCCAAATTTCACACTTTCTCAAGAATTCAAAGACACTATAAAAACAACATGCCATCTTTATTTCAAGAACAAACTGAAATGAAGCAATTGAAGAACAAAAAATAACAAGTTTCGACGCTACTGTCATATACCCCCCCCCCCCCAAAAAAAGCTACTGTAAAAAGCTACAAAAATCGGACCTACTGTCATAGTCATAGTATGGATCAATTCGGTGTTGATCCATTTGCTTAACGCCCGTTAATGGATATCCACCTGGACCAGCGGTATCTACCCTTGATTTCGGGTTTCGGGTGGGTGGAATCGCAGTTGCGGTCCTATCAAACAGGATTTACTATACGATTTTACGAATGAAATCATTAATGGTTTTGGCTATACTATAGAATCAACAACGCCCCCTCCCCCCCCCCCCCCAGCTAGCGAAAAATTTACTTTTCCTGAAGGGGAAAGGATCCGTCCCATTTTGATTCTCGTGCTCTAAATAGGCACGGAAACACTTTGGTTTCCGAAAAATCGATTTTTTTTTTCGATTTGCCTTGGCCCCCAAGGTAAAAAATTTAAGAAAATTAAAAATTTTTTTTTTTGAATTCCCGCCAAAACATTTTTTTAAGGGATATAGGGCTGTATTGGGAGGGGAAGGACAAAAGAGGGCCACTAAGCACACAGAGCCCACTAACAAGAAGATGTTGAACATAGTTTTGAATACTGGGCCTACCGCATGAATAAACTCTGGTATGCATGCTTTTTCATGCATCCAGAGTAACTTTCGAGTGATTTGTGTCTAAGGTATGTGGGTGTGCGCCTCTCAACTCCAAGCCCCCAAGCCCCTGCGCCTCCGAAGGGGCGCAGGGAGCTTGAGAGTTAGAGATGCGCGCACTCACTTACCTTAGACAAAATTCCGAGCAAGACTCTTGATCAAAAATGCATTTAGAGGCTATTTTTGCCAGGTCCCATGTTGAAAAACATGGCAGGACATCCAAAATAGTCCAGAATTCACTTTTTTATAATTTTGACATGAAAGTGGCCCCTTTTATTCCCTTCCCCTCCCAATACAGCCCTAATTCCCTTTAAAAATGTTTTGGCGGGAATTCAAAAATTTTTTTTTAAATTTTCTTAAATTTTTCACCTTGGGGGGCCAAGGCAAATCGAAAAAAAAATTTTTTCGATTTTTCGGAAACCAAAGTGTTTCCGTGCCTATTCAGAGCACGAGAATCAAAATGGACGGGTCCTTTCCCCTTCAGGAAAAGTAAATTTTTCGCTAGCTGGGGGGGGGGGTTCTATAGTGTTACCTCGGTTTTTCGATTTGACCACTTTTTATTTTTTTCAAGCCATCCAGGTGGATATCCAGCTGACCAGGAGATACCTACCCTGGATTTCGGGGTTTGGTGGATGAAATTGCAGTTTTGATCTTATCAAACAGGATTTACCACACAATTTGACGTCAGAAGCAAGGGGTTAAATGTGGTATATTGACTGTGACTTTTAAAGATACAGGTAAAGGACAATCAAGGCAGTCAATAAAGCTTAGACTCGTATAAAGAACGATCTTAAAAGTAATTTATCGAAGACATGGATATACAAACCCCATTTTCTCCAAAACCGGAAAGCTTGAAACTCATTTCAGCGAAAAGGGAAATTTTCGAACAAAAAATGTTCTTCAACGGAAAGGAAGGTTCGAAAACGGAAAAATTCAAACTCGCACAATTTCAAACTGATAAGTTCGAAAGCCAATACAGCCAATGCACGGGCATGCTTCTTTAAGAGCCTTTCTTAGAGCAAATTCAGTATTTTAAAGGGCCTGACCTCTTCCTACTCGGTGGTCCCCGCCAATTCAAAAATTTTCCCTCGATCATTGGACTTCTGTACGGATTTTCCGCCACGTTTCTAACAAAACTAGGCCTGAAATCAAATTTTAGGCTTAGTTTTGTTAGAAACCTAGCGGAAAAATCCGTACAGAAGTCCAATGATCAAGGGAAAATTTTTGAATTGGCGGGGGACCACCGAGTAGGAAGAGGTCAGGCCCTTTAAAGGAGCGGTGAAAGCTGTGAAGGAGATGGCCTCGACACGAAAAGATCAATCCAAGTTTTGTGTTTTTAAATGTGGTTTTTGAGTTATATGTTGTTGAAAACTCGGTGTTGCGATCTCAGGCAAACTTGTGCAAAATCGAAAGTTGGATTAGCATCATCGATATCAGAATTTCGACGCTACTGTCATATATTGAAAAATTTGCTCCTGCTCTTGCTCCGGGCTCTCAATTTGCAAAAATTTGCTCTGAAATTTGCTCTGAATCTGACTCCGAGCTCTTCATTTGAACAAATCTGCTCCGGATTTGGCTCCGAGATCTCCATTTGAAAAATTTTGCTCCGGCTCTTGCTCCAGCTCTCGACTTAAAAAAATTTTCTCCGGCTCTTGCTCCGGTGTCTTAAGTTTTGAAAAATTTCTCCGTCTCTTGCTCCGGTGTCCTAAGTTTCAAAAATTTTCTCCCGCTCTTGCTCCTGCTCGGAGCCAGAGCGGAGCAAGAGCCAGAGCCGGAGATTTATACATGACTGGTCAAGAGTATTTCTCGGAATCATGTCTGAGGTAAGTGCGTGCGCGCATCTCTAACTCTCAAGCCCCCTGCGCCCCCTTCGGGAGCGCAGGGGGCTTGGGGGCTTCGAATTTAGATGCGCACACCCACATAACTTAGACACAAATAACTAGAAAGCGACTCTGGATGCATGAAAAGCATGCATACCAGAGTTATTTACCCAATATTTAATACTATGTTCAAAATCTTTGTTTTTTCACCCGAGAGCACTCACCCTCGTTTCACAAGGCCGGGCCAGAGACCCATCATACAAAAATTTAGCCTAGCACTCAAAAAGTGCGAAGCCTAGGTGCAAACCCGCGGGTCCACCCCGCTGATCGGCTTGGTCCATGAAAAGTACTTATACTTATGCCTGCACCACAAGTTCCTGGGTTTGTAAGTACCCTTAGACGCTTAGAGAATTAATACTCTAAGGATCCCAACCATCTCGAAAAGTGGCGCCTGTATTATTCCCTTTCCCTTCCAATACAGCCCATAATCCCATTTAAATTGCTTTCATGGTCTTTTTATGGCGAAATTATTGTATAAAAATGGTTTTTAGACACTCCTAAAAAAGTCGATTTTGGGGGGGGGGGGTTATATTACAGTAGCGCTTTTTTGGGAGGGGTATACCACAGTAGCGCCCAAGTTTGACCAAATACTAACATTGGCTGGATTATCTAAATTTCTAAGAGCGTTGTCTTCTTCCTCTGAACTTTCTTCGCCACTTTCTCCAACGCCCTCTTCCTCATCTTGAGCTGGTTCCGACCGTTCATTGCATCCCATTAGATAGCCAATCTGAAGAAGAAATTTGGCAAGTTTTCGATCAAAGCGGCTATCATCAGCCTGTCTATTGAGAACCATATCGAATTCTTCTTGGGCGAAAAGTATTTTGGCGGATAGTTCTACAGCATTTTGAGATTGCTGTCGAGGTGGTTGACGTCCGTGACTGACATCACTGGCACTTTCTTCTTCTGCATGCTGCAGCTAAACTAAAACATGTGAAATAGTTTTTTGGATTCGAAATTCTCACCTCTTTAAAGCGGACGATCCACTCACCTTATGGACTGTTCACTCGAAAATGATGTCGGAGTTTGCCATGATAAGACTCAGCTGTGTTAGTGGTTCTTTGCCCCCGCATGCCATATAGAGAAAAAAAGTCACCGAGCGATATCCAAGTCGTTCTAAAAGCACGTTCTCCTTAACGTTCTCCTATTGAAGCTCAAACATTTTGAGCGCTACTGGCGTCTGAGACATAAATTTGGGTACTTTTTACTTGAGTCAGAAACGTAAAAATCGTTGAGAGGTAGGTTATTCGCTGGTAAGTCAAATTTTGAATCAAAAATATTTACCTGTAATACTCTACCAGCTCATTAAGTTTTGTTGCGGTATTCTCCAACAAATTGAACGTATCTTGTATCAGAGCTCGGATTTAGTTAAGTGAATGGTTCCAGGCTTGCGGTGGCACTAGCTGAAGAGCTCCAATCACCCTGACAACATCTTGGACTTCTTTTTGCTCACGGTACTGAATGGAGAGTCCCTTTTTTGAAGCTAAAATGGCGAAAAGAAATCAAAAATAATTAGCTGTGAGTGATACTTGTCGGTGAAGCGCCTGCTTGACATGAAATGGACACATCTTAATTTGCGTATTTGGAAACTGATGTCGGAACGTCCTGCAGGAAGCAGGCTCATTATCAAAATGTGCAATCTCAAGGCTAATTTGTCTATTCGCATTCAAAACCCTAGCAAATAAAGCAAAAACATGAGAAACCAAAAAGAGATTTACAAGGCCTATGTTCTCGCCACATCTTTCGGTACGTTTTCTTGCCTTTCTTCTTAAGTAAGACAGTCACCAGAAGAATAGAATGGATTTTTTTGACAAATCCAATTCGTGTTCAGGAATAGACCCACGCTCTGTGCATCGAAGAACAAATTTTTCGTCCGTCAGCAGGTCGTCAAAGCCGGTGACGAGAGGGAACTGTTTCCTGCGGGCACGACCGAAAGCTTTAGATAAGGCGAGCCTGTTAGAAACTCCTGCTGCGCGAGCTTCTCGACAAAACACTAAGAAATGAATGCAGGTTTCAACATACTCGCAAAATACTCGTACCTTTCGACTTTCCAGCTAATTTGATCAAAAATTTCTTTTCTACGCGAACTATAGCTGAGGCCACTGATTCTTGTGTGCCACTTGCCAATTCAGCTTGCATGCTGCGTCTTGATTCGACTCCTTCCACCTAAGTAGATAAATATTTTACGTGATATATTTATAGTAAGCTCCGAAATATCTACCTCACTTCGCTTCTTTGGTTGGTCTGGATGACCATCACAATTGGTTACAGCCATTTTCTTGCTTCCTATTCGCTGGTTGTAAGTAAAGGCTATAGCATTCATCTTAAAACAGGCGAATAAAACAAGCTTAACCGCTTCAAGTTATGTTAAATTACTTTTACAAATTGTTTTACTTAAAGTCGAAGGTTAGAGTGGACAGTTGGGGGTCGACAGTTGGGAGGGTCGGCTAGACTTTACTTGGCCCCCCACGGCTGACCCACTTTCGAGGTGAATTTTTAAAAACCGATTGCATGCTCGTGTTTCTCGACCCGGATTTTTACGGGAAATGATCATCAGATTCTGTGAAAGTGAAAAAAAATTTTTGGGATTTGCCTTGGTCCCCCAAAGTAAAATTTTAGAGAATTTTGAAAAAAA
The DNA here is from genome assembly GCA_004194705.1 of Ditylenchus dipsaci. NCBI lineage: Eukaryota > Metazoa > Nematoda > Chromadorea > Rhabditida > Anguinidae > Ditylenchus > Ditylenchus dipsaci. Next base: position 252,448 of record SADC01001351.1, read on the forward strand.
AATATTTTTTAAATTGGCGCCTTTTGAATTTTAAAGGGATTAAGGGCTGTATTGGGAGGGGGAGGGAATAAAAAGCGCCACTAATCACACATGGCCCCTAACAAGAAGATGTTGAACATAGTTTTGAATACTGGGGCCTACCGCATAAATAAACTCTGGTATGCATGCTTTTTCATGCATCCAGAGTCACTTTCGAGTGATTTGTGTCTAAGGTATGTGGGTGTGCGCATCTCAACTCCAAGCCCCCAAGCCCCCTGCGCCCCGAAGGGGGTGCAGGGGACTTGAGAGTTAGAGATGCGCGCACTCACTTACCATAGACATGATTCCGAGAAGTACTCTTGATCAAAAAATGCGTATGGAGTCTCTTTTTGCCACGGCCCAGTTGAAAAACATGGTGAGGCAGTCGAAGAATACATATATTTCCTTTTCTATTGTTCTGCCATAAAAGTGGCCCTCTTTTATTTCCTTCCCCTTCGAATACAGCCCTTAATCCCTTTAAAATTCAAAAGGCGCCAATTTAAAAAATTTTTTTTTTCAAAATTCTCTAAAATTTTACCTTGGGGGACCAAGGCAAATCGCAAAAATTTTTTTTCACTTTCACAGAATCTGATGGTCATTTCCCGCAAAAATCCGGGTCGAGAAACACGAATATGCAATCGGTTTTTAAAAATTGACCTCAAAAGTGGGTCAGCCGGGGGGGGGGGCCAAGTAAAGTGTTACCGGAGGGTCGACAGTTGGGGGTCGACAGTCAGTTTGGTCGACAGTTGGATTTTTACCGTTTTGTAGCTTTTGAGCTGCGCAGCGCAGCCTGCACTACGATGTAGTGTTAATATTTTGCTACAGTGCTAAAAACTTGATCAAACTTTTGATCAGTGAAGTGATAAAAAAGATTATCTTAACGTTTTAAAATGACTTCACGAGTGTTCGGAGCCAAATGCTGACTTTTTTTTTAGATAATTCACATAAGTTTTATACACCAGTCGAAAGAAGAAGAAAAGGGTTTACGAAATCATGTGTTTGGAATATTATTAAGAAGAAAAAAATTAACATTAAAAGTTGCCCTATAAACCCAGTTACTTCAACAAAAATTGATAATTCGGCAATTCGAAATCGAGGTTAAGGTTTTTGTTCTGATTATTTACAGGGTGGCATTTTGGGTACTATTTTAGGCAAAAAATAGTACTTTTGTAGTACTAAATAGTACTAAAATAGTAGAAAAAAGAACGTAACAAAGGTTACTAAAGTTTTTTTGACTAACCAAGAAACTTTTTTGTTTTTTTCTTATATCCCTTCTGTTTTTTTGCAGCCTAGCTGTCAATACTCTTCTTGCCGTGGTTTTGTTAACGTCTCAATGCAGCTGGTTGTGATCAATTACCTTGTCTTTTTGTGCCTTCTCCTCCAAATTGATTTCTTCCTATCCTTGTTGCTGTGATCTGCTTCTTTTCCCTTTTGCACTACTCATCCTCACCCAGCCAGTATATACTCATTATCACATTCTAAGTTTTGACACATTTGATTTAGTGCTAGAAGTCTTTCTTTTCACCCAGCTAAGCCGAGTCAACTTCTTTTCACTTATTCTGCTTGTGTACAATATTTTGAATAAAACCTGTGAATATAGAAGCTAGAATTTTTTTAGTTTTGATCTTTTCAAATTAGACCTTCGCTCTATTCGGGGAGATTCAGCACAACCTATAATAAACGCTTGTTCAAAAGTGACAGTTTTGCTTTTGGCTTATTGTATTTTTGACCTATTTTGTGTCAATTCAAGCATGTCACATACCAAAATCTAGCCCAGTTTCCCAGCTGCATTTGGCTACAGTCGACTCTCCCAATAAGGACACTCCCATTCAGCAAAGGACAGCAAAATTTTATGTATTTGGTTTGCAGATAAGTAAATCTCGATAAAAGGACGCTCTAATTAAGGTCAGCTCCCAATAAGGACGGCATTTAGCCGGTCCCTTGGGTGTCCTTATTGGGAAAGTTGACTGTATGTTATATGTCCGAGGATCGACAAGAAAAAAAAACTGAAAACAGATTGCTACAAACTTAAAGGGAGGGTACATCTCTTGTCCGTATCTGGTCCCGCATGGAAATCGTTTTAATTAAAATTCAAACATATTTGTAGATTGCTGGTTTCAATTCCTCTGGCTGCACACATTATTTTTTATACTTTTTTTGATGTTTGAGTTAAACACTATGTGTTCTAAGGCTCAAAATTATCAATTTATTGAATGGAGTCATTTCTAGGATAGATTTGTTATCATTAAAAGTCTTTATTTCACGATTTAATGCATATCATCTTTAAAATAAATAATTCTTTCCTAGGTTTGTGCTCTAACTTAGCTCAAGTAGTCGTGCATCTATGCGCTGAAGTATTTTTTGTGCTCCCAAGAGCCTTAGGATAATTTCGATACCAAATTTGGAATAGAAACCCAGAGTAGTTTCGTGTTCTGTAAGGCCACATATCCAATTAGCGGTTTCTCCTTTCACTCTCACTCTCAGTGTTGTACCCAATAGGAAAAATTTGCCTCTCAGTCTTACTTTCACTCTCACTTTGAGTGTACCTGATGACTTTTTTGACTCTCACTCTCCCTTTCAGTGAAAATTTTGCTGGAATTTGAATTTTTTAGTCTTAACCGACCAAACCAAGTGGTCGTCCACTTGGAGCAAAAACTTTTTTCACTTTTTCGGGTCTTAAAACCTGTTTTCTGGACTAATTCGGGTATGCTGAAGATGGTTTGATTTCACCACTATCAAAACATCTTCAGCATGCATGAATTAGTCCAGAAAACAATGTTTGAAACATGAAAAACGTAAAAAAAAATTCCATCCGAGTGGACGACCACTTGGTTTAGTTGGTACTAGTTTTTGCCCGCCCTGCGGGCGGGATTTATTTTTCGATGAACGTTTGTGGCAATATATTATTCATATTGTGACATTTTAAATTCAATGCTACCAAAATGAGACCTTTCACTTAACGAATTTGGAAAATTTTTGAGGTTCTCGATACAAACTTCTTTGTTTATAGCAAAAAGATAAAAACTTTCCCAAAAGAAGCGCGTCAAGAAAACACAGAACTTGATAGGACATTAGAAATTTTTAAGCAGTCTCAAGCGGCGATCACACATTTTCTACTATCAGTAGAATTTGTCGCGCGACATTTTCTATTATCTTTCGTTAAAAATTAGTTGTTTCGCCTGAATTTCACCAAAAGTTAGAAGAAAATCTCACGCGACAAATTCTACTGATGGTAAAAAATGTCTGGTCGACATCTTTAACCACTATTCAACTCAATTCTAACACGAAAAAATAACATGAACAAACAGAATAAGCAGATATGATAACAACAAAGAGTCTATTATTTTTCAACCATCGTTCTTTACTGAGTAACCGCCGAGCAGAAAGAGAGAGACTGAGTTTCGAAGATTAATATTGAAACTTGCGAGAACACAAAATCACCGTACCATGTATGACCACCACGCGGGTTTAGCATCTTGATTCTTCTCTCGAGACACCGACGCTTCGAACGCGAAAGACTGAAGATCGAAGATTCACATGAGACATAGAGGAATACAAAAATCACCGTACCATGAATAGCCACTAAGCGAGTTGAGCATCTTAATTATTCTCTTCTTCTCTTGAGTCACCACTGAGTCGAATGAGAAAGAATGAAGATAATTGATTCATATGAAACATAGCGGGATACAAAAATCACCGTACCATGAATGATCACCAAGCGGGTTGAGCATCTTAATTATTCTCTTCTTCTCTTGAGTCACCACTGAGTCGAATGAGAAAGAATGAAGATAATTGATTCATATGAAACATAGCGGGATACAAAAATCACCGTACCATGAATGATCACCAAGCGGGTTGAGCATCTTATTTCGCTTCTTCTTCTGTAGCACCACCGAGTCGAATGAGAGAGACTGAATCGAGAAGCTTTATATTGAGACATGGAGAAATACAACAACCACAGTACCTTGTATGACCACCACGAGGGTTTAGCATCTTGATTCTTCGCTTCTTGTCTTGAGGCACCACCAAGTCGAACCACGAAGATGGGAGAGACTAAATGAAAAAGATTTAGACTGAATTATGAAACAGTTCCAGTACCCTGAATGGCCACCACTCGGGTTTAGCACCTTGATTCTTCGACAGTTCTCTTGAGACACTACGAAGAGAGACTAAACTAAAAAGATTTATATTTAGTCAGCGAAGCATAAATCAGTTCCAGTACCATGATTGGCCACCACTCGGGTTGAGCTGCTTGATTCTTCGGTACTTTTTTTAAGAAACTACGAAGAGAAGAGAGACTTAACCAAAAAGATTTTAGAACAAACAGATAGTCGACCATTAAATTTTAAGAAACAAAAAATGATGAAACTCTCAATGGCTAAATCTCGGTAGAACATTTACTCTATTTCATTGCAAGACCAACTTTCAAACGACAATTTCGATAGACACCGTTACACACACCGTTATACACACCGTTACACACACACAACTCTGTTTCAGTATGTATATTTATAGTATGGATTATCCGGTGGAACTGAAGTTGGAGCATAGAAAAACATCCGGGCTATATAACATCCGCAAAAAAATCCGAAAAACATCCTCACTACTTGGGAGTTTTACCTGAGTTCTTCAACCTGGGTGCGGCCACCTGGGTATAACAAAACCAAGTGGTCGTCCACCTGGATCAAAAAAATTTTACGTTTTTCATGTTCCAAGACCTTTTTTCTGGACTAATTTAGGCATGCAAAATTTGTTTGTCTACTCAGAATAATCCACAAAAGTTTAAGGTCGACCACCTTGGAGTAGGTAACTACCCACGGTATTGATATTCCAGTTGGTTAAAACAGCATTTTGGTCTTGACAAACCGTGTTCAAGACACAATTCTGGATAGGGTACATTGATTTTTAATTACTTCAAGCTTAATCCAAAATATCAGATTCTGGAGGTGAATGCCTATTCAAAAGAAGTTCCAGGTGGACCTCCTATCCAACCTGAGGTTTACTGGTCTTATAAAAACTAGTTTATGGTTGTTATTGAAGAAAAAAATTAGGATAAAACGGAAATATGCCACGTTCTGGAGAAAAAGTGCCACGTTTCTGTGAAAAAGTGCCACGTTTTTTTCAAATTTGCCTAGTTTTGCACAGATATGCCTGATTTTATTGGTCGCTTTGTTTCCAAGGACATATCAATAGCAAGCTAATGGTAATCTTCAAAATTTGAGGTGTAAATCATTGATTTGTCTAAGGAACCTTACTGTCAGAAAACGTGGCAGATTTTCACAAAAACGTGGCACTTATTCCTAAAACGTGGCACATTTTCACAAAAACGTGGCACTTTTTCTCCAAAACGTGGCATTTTTACGTATCGTCCAAAAAATAATTGCTGCTACCACCTGGATTCGAACCTGTAACTTTAAAAAATTTGCCCAAATGAGTTTTGCGAAAATGAGTTTGCGCAAATGAGTTTGCGCATATGAGTTTGCGCATATGAGTTGTAACCATGTACCCCCCCCCCCCCCTTTAAAATGGCTAAAGTACACATTTTATCAAAACAATCATGAAAAAATATTCTTTTGAACTGCTTTACCATGTTTTTAAACCTGTTGCGACCCCCTGCCACGTCCGTTCAAAACTCCCATTTTAGTACACTAGAGAAAAAAGGCGCGAAATTCAAAAATTTTGGAAATTGATCACTAGTGTATCCTTTCAAATTCCTGTTTCAAACCTGACGGATTTTATTTCAACGTTCTGAACATTTATGCTCAGAGTGTTGGCCAATGTCAGGGCTTTCGAATGAGCTATCATTTGTCCATGAAACATGAAAAAATGAAAAGCATAAGAGATTTCAGTGAAAAATTTCATATATTTATTCACGTTTGTTTGATATGACTTGAATTTTTCCGGTGTTTTATTGTCAAATAAGGGTAAAAAAAAGACAGAGGCCTTGTAGAGAACAAATTTCCTACATTTTGGTACCAATGAAGCATGCGAAAAATGCAAATTCAGGGTGTTTTATGCAAAAGTTAGATGAAAACACAAAACACCCTATTTTCACTCGGAAAAAATGCCACTTGTTTGCTTCAAATAGCCTCTAGTTTTAAAAATTCTGGTTTTACAAAAATCGGTCTGGATTTTCGGGTAGAAGAGATTGTAGGCTTTCTTTCGGTGCATAAAAAAGCCCCAAAAATACAAAATTGGCGTGTCTCATACAAAAATAAATTCAGTGTTTTTTAGAGCTGAAGATGGTCTCCACCAGAAGAATGTGCGTTAAGCCAAATGAAGTGTCTCTCTCCGAAACTCGTTCAATCGCAGTCAAGAAACGATGGGAATATAATGAGCAGAGAAATCAAGCTAAGAATATGGCGAGTGAGCAAGCTAAGAAAGCAGGCGAAATCCGTCTCTGTAAGCTTTTTAACCTGGTTTTGTCTGTCCGTCTAAATATTCTTTTGTTTTAGTGAAACAAGCGAGTCCATCAGCTAGTCACCGTCTACCAAGGAAGCAACAAGCAGCTACCAACTTTTGAGGAGTTCGAATGCAGCTTCCGAAAGGTCCGCCAGCAGCTAGGAATCACTTCGCCCGCCAAACCAAATAAGCCTTCACCAATGCTCTCAGCGATGGAAGATTTACAGCTTTTTTCGGGGATTATGACTTATAATCAACGAAGGCTGTTAAAAACAAAACTGAGATTGGTATTTTTTATTCACCTTTCTGCTTCAAATTTGGAAAACCAATTTTTCAGATCGATCGAGATTTCTTGCCTCGAATCATGAAGTGGAAGATTTGGCTAAGAAATTTGGATCAGAACTAGATATTGGCGCTATCTACTCACAAGGCAAGCCTATACTGTGGATAAAGAATGCAAAGAAAGTGATTGAATTTCGTCTTTTGCGCCTTCATCAGTCTAAGCAGTTGCAATTAGATGGCAAATATGGTGAGAAAATATTCCTCTTCCTTGTGGGTGATAAAGGTGGGTCCTCAACCAAGATTGCAGTCGGAATAGCTAACGTCAGTTCTATTAATTCTTACGAGAATTTGATTATGGTGGCGCTCTTTCAAGGTGATGATAATTACGAAAATATGGTGGCGCTAAAAGAAATCCTCTTCGAACAGCTCAACTTTCCATCTGTGCGTGTTGGTGATGAAGAATTCTCAACAAAATGGTAGCTGAAAATTTATAAACCCAATAATTTTATTCTCTAAGGTTTTTGACTGGTGATATGAAATTCCTTTGCTCGATTTTGCAGAATGAGGGATCTAACAAGAATCTCCGAAACAATAATGAAGAGGTCTTACGTAAGAAACTGTTTACATGATTTGAATATCTCTGACACAATGTTTCCGGTTTAACCTGTTTCATCGGTTTTTCGTTCAATAAATTGCTCTTCTAACAGTTAACTTTGGCTAGAGACTCTAATTCTCGCTAAAAAAAACAAAATTTTCAGTCAAAATTTGTCTATCGTAGTCAAAAATCACTGAGAAATTTAGAAAATGTAAGAAAATATTTTTCAAATATCTTGGCGTTTTGTTTATTTTAAAGTGAACTAGAATTTGAATTTTGAACGGACGTGCTGCGCCGCCTTCGGGGGCGCCGGGGGCTTGGAGCTGAGAAGCGCACACCTACATAGACATGATTTCGAGATAGACTCTCAATCATAAAATGCATAAAGAGTCTCTTTTTTGCTCTTTTTTGCTTTACCATGTTTAAAAACATGGTAAAGCAGTTCAAACGAATATTTTTCATAATTGTTTTGATAAAAAAATTTAAAAATTTTATTTTTTTTAAATTTCCCTTCCCTCCAATACAGCTCTTATTCCGTTTAAAAAAGTTTTGGCGCCAATTTAAAAAACATTTTTTTTGATATTTATTACACACTTTTTTGCCTTGGTGGCCAAGGAAAATTTTTTATGGTATGTTTTGTAAAAAATTACTTTCCCAATCCTTAAAATGTATTTCTCAACGTAAAACGCAAAAAAGAAGCACAATTGAGATGATTTTGGGCAATTCCGGGCGTGACACACATTGTGTACTCCGGCCCTTAAAATTTTCGACTCTAGTAGCGAAACTTTCAAACCCAAAACCCTTCCTAAAATAATGTGAAAAATTATATGCTGCTGGTAAATAAAGAAAGTTAAAATTTTTGGATCATACCGTGTCCACAGAAAAATCTAGACCTAGGAGTTGAGCTAGAACGGAAAATGGAATTGGTAATTGTAATTATCTTCAAGGAAAAAAAGAAACGAGGTTCCTGAAAAAAACGGGAATCTTGACTTGATTCGAAATTCCATTTTGGGATTTCCACACGGGATTTCGTCCTATTTTTCTAAGTTTTGGGAGATTTATAAGAACGGTATCTTATGATCGGAATGTTAATGAAATTTTTTATACCCCTATACCGGGAATCCTGTCTCGTCGCCAAGCTTTCATTAGATTTTCTATCTTTGAAGAAAAAAAACTGATGTGAAAAAGTAAATCTGACGACTAAACATACTCTGGCCTAGGTTTAACCTTGATAAAAACTTTTTCAACATTTTTCATTTTCCTCTTTGGTGTTTCAGTGGGTCAAAGTTGTTGTTTTAGAGCGCTAACTAAGGTTTGTACAACCCTTTTAAAACTCGGTACTAGAGAAGACACTCCTACATTAAAAAATATTTTTTGTGATCTCTTTTCGCAGTTTATCAGCCTAATCACATTCGGTGTTTTTCTCTTGTTAATTTAATTACCCAGTGTGCACATTTGTTTTTTCGCTCTCGTAAAATCTGTTTTGGGTTAGCAAAACGAAAAAAAATCTTCCCCTTTGCACTTTTGCATCTGGTTTGAGCAGCTTTGTGGTCCAATTGCCACAACAACAAATTGCACAACCCTTCTTCTGCAGACCCAGTAAGTAGTTTGTGTAATGTCCAATTGATTGCCCAATGTGGTGGAGTAAGGGAAAGTAATCCACCAGTCCACCCAATCGCTTTTTATTTGTTTTGGGGTCCTCCTCAGCAAATGTCGTATCCGGTCACTGCTTGTTGATATATAAACTTTTAATCTGTTTCTTTTTGATTTTACTATTAGCTAGAGGTCTAGCGAAATCGGAGAAAGCATGGCTATCTAATATCTTAAAAATGATATACGCTAACTACTAGATCATGCAACCATTTGGTCAAAATACGGCGGTACTAAGAATAAATTGTGGTCGTGAATTTTATATAGTCGAGCGCTCATAAGCCGATAACGCTCAAGTTTGGGTTTACAAGGAATTATGTAATGAATTAGACCAGCCCTGGTAGTCGTCAAAGTCGTCAAGTCGTCAAAATAATGGTTAAAAAATAAAATACCTGGTACAATAAACTCTTGATGAAGGGACATCCCCTCGAGCTCGACGTTCATGCCCGCCTATTAGAAAGTGCTTTTTAAATAGAGAGTGCCCGTTTATTAGAGAGAATACGGTAGGTAAAATGACCTCAAGAGGGAAATGACGGTGGGTGGACGTTTGGTTTTTTTTGTGCCATTTTTGTTCGCGACTTTTTTTTAACATTTTTGTTCATTTTGCATTCCACAAGATATTTTTCAGTCCCGGCTAACATGCGCTGGCCTACACTGAGTCTAAAGTTAAGTTTTAAAAAAATTAAAAGCAATGCATTAATGGCATAAACAGCCAAAAAAATAAAATGGCATAAAAAGAACCAAATGCTCGTAAGTCCAAATGACCATTTTTAAAAAAAGCGAGTGGAAAACTTCCAAATACCCAGTAAAAGTAGTATGACTCTTGCCTCGTAACCGAGAAAGCCAAAACTTTGTGTTCCCATCGCTTTCGTATATGCACTTTCGTGATTCATCATCACCACACCCACCGGCCAACCTTTTTCGGTGTTCCGGCCAGGCCAAAGTCTTATTTTGCATATTTTAGTGAAAGTAACCATTTGGTTTCTGTACTATTCTTGCACTTTCACCCTCACAACCATTCCTGGATTAAGATTGCAATAAATCATCATTATTGTGCACTCCTCGACACCCTCCTCCTTCTTTATCCTTTTTCTCCAAGATGTTGCGATTTCTCCGTGTGATTAACTAAATTAAGGGATGTGTGGATATTGGTTGGATGAATGATCCTGTTTGGATTAGAGCAAGATGAGCACCTCAACCAAGCCGGCGGTCAAGAAAAATGAGCTTAAAATATTCAAAACCAGGTTGGTCCTTTTTGCGAAACATTTGTTTTTTCATGGAGATTAACAGCTCTTTGACTATCTGTCAATACAGTGTGGCCGGTTTTCGACGGTCATGACTGTTTTTTTTCACTGATTCAAACATCAACTTCTATTGAGCCCCAAATTTATTTGGTTGAGAATGTCACGTTTGCACCCACTCCCCATATGGATCTCTAGAACCACAGCGGTCAGGACCAGACTAAAATCATGTTTTGTGATATTATTTGCCAAATCGATTTGGGCCTCAAGAAAAGTCGACCTTAGAAAACACGATTTGGAGATAGTGCCATGAATTTTAATAACCGCATGGAATCGGCTGAACTCTTTGTCCCATCCTCTAGAATTTTTCGTATAGCATCTAGAAAAGCGTCTAGAAAAGCTTTTTGGAAAATTTTGGTAGTTTTTTCGAATTCGCTTTCAAGAAACCCACCCTCCTTTTTCAAATGGCCAAAATTATGACCAACAAAAATTTTTAAAATTTTCAACCTAGCTTCGAACATTCCGATTTAAGCTTAGGCATGCCCCTAAACACAAAATTTTTCCAATTTTAAAGATGTCGAAATTTCAGAAAAGAGATTAAAGAGGCTGAAAATGAAGGGGACAAGACTTCTCCAGCCAATGGTTCAGCAGCTATCAAACAACCCAGAACTCCGCTGGTTCACACTAAACGGGCATCCACAACCAGCATCGGCTCACCTTCAGCTAACAATGGAATAGTCAGGAAAGCAAATACTTCGCTCACCAACAAATCAGCCAAGGAGGCATCTCCTGATAAGAACACCATTCTTGCTAAACCAGTGGCTACATCCAAAACAGGTGAGAGGAATAAATTGTTTGAACAAAATTGTAAAAGACTTCAAAAAGTGTTGCGAAAAGGGTACACTATCGATTTTTGGCCAAACTTGCTAAAAAAAATCTTCAATTTAAAACGTATTTTTTTTGGAAAGTCTCCCGTGTTCCAATTTTCTTCCTGAATGTGAATCCGCTGAAATCTTACCAAAATTAAGACAAGGAGCTGAGACATGATATAGAGTGGCATAGGGGCGTTAGGCGGTTTTCAGGCATTTTTTCATATCCTGGCTTAAAATATTGACGTTTTGTTTGTTAGTATTTTTTGGCAAAGACGGTCTCAAATGTGTGAAAAAAAGTAGGGTAACGTTGCTGGGGAGTGAGATGGAAAGGGTGGTATATTACATCCAGCATTGATTGAAACCGATTTTCAGAAAAGAAGAGTGCATCTCCAGCAGCATCTAAACCATCCTCTCGCTTGTCCAACACTACATCCTCTAAAGTGGGGCCAAAAGTAACGGTCGGCAAGTCCACTACCCCTGCGACAATTCGTCGCAAGAGTCTTTTGCCAACAACTACTGCATCCGCCAAATCTACTACAAGTGCTAATAAATCTTCTAAAACAGTCAAACAGGAAAAACAGCCATCAGAGAGCGCTGAAAAAGAGGAATCTCCTACACCCAAACCACCATCGCCAGCCAAACCTATAGCTAAAAAAGCTAGATCTCTATCTCCAGTCAAGAGCTTGAAAAGAATTCTGGGAGGAAAGTCGAGCTTGGAAACCAAAAAGAAGTTGGCTACTTCAGCTGAGGATCTCAATGCCGACAATAAGTTGCGGTTAGCTTTGACTTTTTTTTAGCTTATTGTAAAGCAGGCTGATTGGCGTGTGCTTAATTTAGTCAAAGATCTTTGTTCAGCTATCTTATAGGGTTGGGGGCCAAATTCGCACTTCTCTTGCCCTAAAAACTCTACCTCCATCTCCAAACTTTTATTAATTTAAGGTGGTAACATCTCTGGGCGGACCCCAAGGGGTGGGGAGGTTACACATCGTGCTAACCGTATTAAAGATTATGCATAGCTTGATCGAGTGAGCGGAAGGTTGAGCCAGAATTGCCATTTTGCCTTTTTAAAACAGGCTTTGCCTTTTTAGGACGCGCAGTTTCTAGGGACAATCTTTTCATCCACACACTAGAAGCAGGCCATACACAAGGGTGATTCTTTCTAGGGCAAATATACTTTTTTATGACAATTTTTTTCAGAAAAGGTCTGTGGAAAAAATAATAATTTGTCTAAAAAAAGAAAAATTTGTCTAATATAAAAATAAAAAGTATATTTAACCAAGCCTATCTGCCCGAAAAAAGTATTTCTGTCCCGAAAAATTGAATTTGCTCCAAAGTAGATTTGGCCAAGAAAAAGATTACCCACACACAATAGTCACTATCAAAACCTTTTTTCTTCAAATTTGAAAAAAATTGACTATCAAAAATCTGGATTATTAAGTGTATCAAAAAAAAGCTCTCCAGATTGAAATTGCTATTTCCTACGAAACATTTTCTAATTTGAGCACTCTAGAATGTGTGTTTGTGTGCCTCTACCTCCCCCTCCTTCCCGACAGAGAGACTATCCACTTTTCTAACAAGTGAGAGTGGAGTGCAGCTCAACAGTTTTGTAGCAGAAAACATACAGGGGATGCATAAACTAGATCCCTGCCCAATCTAGTTTGGCGTGATTAGTCAAGGGGATTGCTTCTCCTCCTCCTACCTCTTAATTGTTTTTGGTTGCAGGTGTAGCGGTAGAATGAGTGAAGTAAGTGGAGCAGTGCTGACTGCTGTGCCCAGTAAATCTTCCAAACCAGTAGCCCAAGGCACTGACAGTGAGGAAAGAGTGTCACAGGTGGGTTATATTTAAAAAGTTGCATTGATATAAGTTTAGATCTCTGCTAATTCCGAGACTGACTTGAGGGGCTAGTGTCATAAGAAAAGATGTGGTTTTAGAAACCCTCCAAAATAACTAGGGAGGGTTATATGACACCAGCGTTTGAGTTCCTCATACATCGGGTAGATAATTAATTTTTGCAAAAAACCATTTTTGGTTTGTCTCTTTAGTAATTTCACTAATCTATATTTAGATAAAATTATTATTGGGGAACAGAAATTCTTATACCCTACATCGCCGAAAACCCAAAAATGTTTTCGGCACGATTTTCCGAATCAAAGTGCCCAAAGAAAACAGACGAAAAACAAAAGAATAAAAAAATAAATTTTTTAGGGTGCTGCTACATAGAGTCGGCTACACTTAATTATTTCAGACCATCCAGATGGAGAAGAACCAAATCAACAATGAAGGATTTGCTGAAGCCATATTTAAGCCTAAGTCCAGAATCCAGCCCCGCTCATCTGACTGTCATCAAAACAGCATCGAGGCAACCAACAAATCTAGGTCAGTTTTGCAATCACTAAAAAACTGTTTGTCCAAAAACAAGTAGTTGGCAAAGAGATAAAAATTCAAACAAACTTTTTTTCTGACTTATCGAAAATACACATTCATTTTAAGTCAGATTTCGCAACATTGTTAAAGGACCATGGTTTTTTGCGCGCAGCGGTTGTCCCCGCCAATTCAAATTTGTTCCTGGATTTTTCGGTGCTTAGGCGTTTGGCCACTTTTGTGTCATTTTTGGCGTTCTGCCCTATGTTCTGTTTTAGCCACTTAGGCTTATTTTTTGTAGTTCGTAAGACATTTTTTGGTCCCTAAGCCTAAGGCCTAACCCTAAGCCTAAGGCCTAATCCTAAGTAGGCCTAAGTGGCTAAAACAGAACATAGGGCAGAACGCCAAAAATGACACAAAAGTGGCCAAACGCCCCTACGCCGATTTTTCAACTTGGTTTCTAAAAAAACAAAGCCTAGAATTTAGTGTTAGGTATAGTTTTTGTAGAAACCAAGTTGAAAAATCCGTACAGAAGTTGAATGATCCAGATTTTTTTTTGAATTGGCGGGAGGATAAGCGCTGCGCGCAAAAACCATGATCCTTTAACTTTAAAATTTCTCGTCTATTCTACCAGAAATTTTACAGTTATCACTTACAGTTATCGGCAGGAAATTCAGGATGAGTGGGTATTTTCGCTAGGTTAAAAAAAGTTAGTCAGTTTGCACTTTTATAGTAATTATTTTGGCTGGTGTATACCTGTTGTTAGTTGTGCACGGATCAGTAAACTGCCCGTCACTAGACTACTACTACTGTTGTGCGTGTGTGCGATCTGTATTGGTAGTAGTATAATCTGATTTACCCCTGTTCCCTCCCAGCCATTCAATCTAATAGGCCCGTTTTGAACTCTGGCGCACTCCTACCCAAAACTAATACCCTTTTAGTAATCCAACTGAAGAGGGAATGGATGTCCTTCGGTGCGCCCCCTGCCCACCATCGATGCCCAATGGGTTGCTTTGGTGTGGGGGAGGTCTTTTGTGTGTGTGTCTAGATAGACCTAGTGATTGATGCTTTTATGGCTATTGATTAATGGACGGAAGGGGTAATCCTGGTGGTGCTGCTGATGGCACCTTGTCCAGTGGTCAGTTAGGTTGCGATACAATTGCTTCTGATATAATTTCATAAAAAAATATGTTAGCCCAATCACTTAGCATTTGGCCAGGGATAAGCAATTTGCCTTTTTTGAGTAAATGCCCAGAGCCAGAGCGGAGGGTAAACAAGGCAGTAAATTGTCGTTTTAATTTTACAAAAAGGGGAAATGTTCATCACTGTCTGTGGGATTGAAGACATGGGACAGTTTGCTGTGGTTTTTTGCGAAGGTTTTTTGTACTCTTATGTATAATTACCTATTTTACCCCGATCTTTTATCCTGAGGCCCTCTGGTCAGCAAAATTTCCTCAGCAATCTAAATCGAATATCAGAATTACATTTTGAATGTTATTTGCTGAGATAGAAGCATAAATTAGACAGTTATCGTTTCGAATTTTAGATAGTCAAACTTATGCTCATATCTCAGAAACTGAAAATTTAATTAAAATCTGATTTTTTTATTCCTATTTCTGGGATGATTTTGCAAACAATGCTGACCCAGATTTTTTTGTTAAAAAATAAGTACTTTTTTATAAAAGTACAAAAAAATCCAAAAAACCATTACGTGGCCATACTTGGACAAGCTGCGCCGCTAGCGAGTGGTGGGCGACGAGCGACGCCGCTCGCCGCGCCATTCGCCGCTGCATTTTTTAGCCGCCGCTGCTGCCGCCGCTCCATTTTCAGTCTTCGCCGCTGCCTCCACCGCTCTTTTTCAGTCCCGCCGCTGCCTCCGCCGCTTGTTTGAGCCCTCAAAATTTGCTTCTGTTTTATTTTTTGCGTTACAAAACTGCGTTACAAAATAACAAACCACTTAGATTGCAGAAGAAGATTCTTAGATTGTCTTTTTATTGATTTCTTACACGCAAATCTTTGCGCATTTCTTGTGGGTACATGTCCACGGCTTCTTTTGCAATCCGGCTGATTTCGGCAGTAGTGAAGCGTAGTGAGTGTGTAAGAATTACTTCCTGAATGAATCATGAAGCAGCATCTTTTGCGTTTGCACTCAATGTTTAGTTCAAAGCCTTGAAAACCGGTACACGAAGATTTCCACCGTTCTTCTTTATGCATTACTCCCATTATTTACAATTACAGTCCAAGTGTATTGTCGTAAAAATTATCGATGACTTAAAGTTACAAAAATTCAATGATAAACAGAGTTACATTTTTATAAATAAAGTAGTAAATGAAATTTTTTCCCCCGCGCTGCCGCCGCCGCCGCTGCTTTTTGGCCCTTCCGCCGCCGCCACTTTTCCCGCCGCTGTCGCTGTTTTTCTGGCAGCCCGCCGCTCTTCTTTTTGCTTGTCCAAGTATGCACGTGGCTCGGTGGTACCTGGTCTGACCCGTTGTCACTGTAAGATTTAGAATCCCGCTCTTTAATTTGAAATTTTGCCTTTTCTGTCTAGATTCTGCTTTAAAGTTTCAAAAAACCACCGAAAGTTGTCCCTTTACCTGGGAAATATGTGAAAGCATCTTTTTGATTGTCTGTTGTGATGTTGTTTATTTACCTTTTTCTTTTTTTCTATTTTCCCAAAGTGTTTGATTGAACAGAACAAAAGTTGTTGGCAAGAGATTTGTTGTCAGTGCGCAAAAGTATGTTTCTCGTGTCAGTCATTTATTTTATCACTCACTTTATTTAGTAATCTTTTTCATTCGCTGTTTTTTCGACATAAATTATTTATTGCATTTATTTTAATAATCATATTTTCGTATCGAAATCGATGAGATGAGTAATAGTTTCTCAATCAAATTATGTACATATTTTATAATGTGTATTTGTTATTTTCCTTTCTGCCCTCCGTATAGTTTTAAATCTAACTAAAAAAATCAGAAATAGCGCTTTGCATCTTTTAATTGTTTTCACTGGGCAGAAATTTCAATTAAAGCAGGGCTCGGAAATGTCCTTTATTCAAAGATTTGTCCTTTATTTGAGATCCGGAATCTTTAGAATTTTTGAGATTTTAGGTCAAAATCTTTATTTTTGTTGCTCAAAAATCAATAAGCACTGGATGAAATGGCACTTTTTAACCAAATGTCATTTATTTGACCAAAATGTCCTTTATTTGAAAATTTTGATTTCCGAGCCCTGAATTAAAGCCTTGACACCAAATTCGAAAAAATTATTTCTACATCAAAAAAGTCACACTTTCAAGGAAA
Organism: Ditylenchus dipsaci; assembly: GCA_004194705.1. Classification (NCBI taxonomy): domain Eukaryota; kingdom Metazoa; phylum Nematoda; class Chromadorea; order Rhabditida; family Anguinidae; genus Ditylenchus; species Ditylenchus dipsaci. Next base: position 269,170 of record SADC01001351.1, read on the forward strand.
GCCCACAACGAAAATTGCGAATAGTTTGATTTTTTATTTTTGGTGTCTTTGAAGAACTACAGACAAAATACCGTAGTTATGCCCAAAATCAGGCCAATCATTATTGGTGGGGACATTTGGGAGCCCCGTATTAACTCCAAAAAGTCGTCAAAAAATTATGTCCATATTTGAGTGAAGGGGTGTGTAACTAGCCGCACTTTTTGTAGTCAAAGCTTGAAGAAACCTATCCAAATTTTCAAGTTTTTTAATGGTTATCACATTTTCGAGTATTGATGTGTGATTCTGAAGAGCGGAACATTATTTTTTTATGTCAGGCGGTCGAAAAAGTTTGCGAAAACACTGATATTATTGTCTTGTTTAAATCTGCAGCGAACACCATTAACATTTTCAGTTATTCTTACAAATGGGCAGGGACATGAGATGGTATTTAATTTCCAATTACGTTTACATTTCTGAAGGAGGAAATTTTTGAATAAGATAGGCTTTTTGTGAAGAGATAATAAACTTTAAAGTAAGCAGGAATGTGCAAATTTTGATTTCCGGTGTTTTTCATTGCGATTCTCGAATGCTGAGTTAAAACTTCCGTTAGTGATTATGTCATGTTCCGACCCATCCCTGACAATCAGTAACTTCTCCAAAAATTTAAACTGAAAAAGTTCTTCATATGTTACATAAACTTATAAGAAACCGGAAGAGCGGGGATACATGCTGATATAAAACAGTTAACTTTCAAAGAATCATTAATAACAAAAAAAATTAAATTTAGTGAATAAATTCCTTAAAGGAACATGCCAGCGCGTTACACTGCAATTAAGGCGGGGACCAGCAATTTCTTTCTCCCTTGACTATTTTCTATAAGCGTTCTACCTGATCCGTCAAAAGTTAACTGCCTAATTTTCAAAAGTAGGATAAGGTCATAAATATCAGATTTACATTGAAACGAGTGAAAACATGGACAGTTTTTGAAAAATTGCTGGTCCCCGCTTTAATTTGCGGTGTAACGCGCTGGTATGTCCCTTTTAAAGACCAAAGTGGCATGTGCAAAATTTAAATTGGCGGGGAACAGCTCTCTTTCGTCTCTCACTATACTCTAATGAGTCATTTCGAACAACTCCAAAGAGCGCACTTTGATACGAAAGAAACCCCGCCAATTCAAATTTTGCGCATGGTCCTTTAATTTAGTGGGTAATATCCATTGGAACCTTTAATTATATTTTGGATGTAAGTTTGAAGATAATTTAAAAATATGCGCTTTTCTCAAAATTCACTAGACTATTTTTCAATGTTGTTTTCTTTAAAAACACTCTTTGCACAGCGCCCATCTCAATTTGAATATGTTTTTTTCGGAGTTGAATGGGCTAAGAAAAAGTCAATGCGAATCAATTTCAATGGTATTCTGCGTGTCTTTTGCTCTCTAATATTGTTGGTGGTGTCTTGTTCCTCCTTGCCCTCCCAATGTCATCTATTGTGGGCTGGATGGATGAATAGATGCAGCAATGGTAATGGGAAGAAGAGGGGGAGGAGGACAAAAAAATATTCAACAGCAACATCAACAAAAAAAACCGAAATCAAAGGGGACAGAGACCAACAGGACTGCTGCTGCTGACCATTTCTTCACATACATTCGGCTACTTTTGTGTGTATCTCTTTTGTTCTTTGGCTGCCCAAATGTTTAGCTCAGCAATCTGTTTCTTTGAAAACTCGTTAATAACTTTTACTTGCGAACCATCGAATTTTCGTATTCAATTCTTGCGGTCAGCTGAATTCGGCAAGAATCACTAAAGTTGTCTATGGAACACTTTTGACAGAATATGATGGTTGTTTCGATTAGTTTTTCGACCGACAATTAACAATTGACCCATATTTCCAATGGGAATTTAATTTCATTATAAGGATTCAGAGTCACATTATATGTTCCCAAAAAACTTTGGGGTTGTTTTTTGACCCTAGTAGCGAATACACCCCCCCCCCCCCCTCCCTCCCTAATGATTCTCACGTTTTTTACTCAAGTAAAAAGTACCCAAATTTATGTCCCAGACCCATAAGAAAGTCCGTAACACAGTTATTAGTCACAACTTCCGTACGCTGGCCTACCCCAAAGCCTAAGGTCTAAGCCTAAATTTATTGTTTGGAAGGGTAGTTACAGCAATTTTTAAAAGGTCTGGTTCTGGGGGGATTGAGTATTTGCTACTAGCGCAGTTTATTAGCAAAAAATGCTTAAACTGCTGCTTAAAAAATTGTTGAAACAACAATAAAAAATATTGGGCAAAATTCAAAAAATTTCGAAAAGTAGTCGGTCTATCTATGATTTTAGCTTGAAAATAGATGCGTCCATCCTATCTTGTCTGGCTCGCTTCTTGTCAAATTGCTCACCTATATAAAAATAATTTGGAAAACAGAATTGAAGTATGCCCTAGGAATCCTTACTTTCTCATATTCTTTTGTATCTAGTTGTGTCTATGGTGAAGACTTTAGACGGAATTCAGTTTCATTTTACGAAGATTACAACCTGCCATAATTTTTCTTTGCTAATTATGACTTTGTATCAACATTTATTTCCTCCACAGACTTCTATTATATCAAATGGCACAAGGCTGATTCTTCGTCACTGTATTTGCCGTCGACTAAATGCGCCGTCGCAATTTTATGTTGGTGTTTACCTTAAAATCAATTTTAGCCTCAAAGGAGCATGATATCGAGGCAGTATTTTTTAAAAGATAGCTAAGATCCTGAGCTGCAGTGTAACATAGAGCGTTTTCAGACTGTTTGTAAAAAACACCGAAACAAACTATTCAAAAACGTCTTCAGGCAAATTTCGCGACGGCAAATACCGTGACGGCGAATCAGCCCTGTCTTTATTAAATTGCCTTAAAATAGTAAATATTTATACTATTTTGGGTTGCAGTGTTTTTACGCTTGCATCTACTTCTGCTCGTAACTTCCTCGATATCAAGCCATTTGTTATTTCTTAAGGCCTCAAAATAAAACAATCCAGCATTTCTTAAAATATTTTTTAATCAATTGATTAGTCGATAGTAAGGATGCGCACACATAGCATGCTGCACATTAAAACTGTTTGCAGATGATCGGTAGACTCAACTTCCAAAACATCGATCTGCATTGAAAATCGACCCGACCAAATCAATTTTCTACAAAATATACAAGCTTTTCGCCAGAACCATTTTCTTCGTTGCACAAACAATGACCACTACTAGGACTACCAATCGCCTACAAGCCATCACACTAATTATTTATGCCCATTATTAAGTCTGTGCATCATCAGCACTGTTTGTTTTGCATTTATATATTTTCTGCGGCCAATTGCTTGTTGTTTGCTTTGGAGCAGCAGCGGTGACCAACCAATCTCTAACTTTCCTTACCCTTATATGACCTGCTCTATTCTTGCCGAGTCATTTCCGTCCATTTGATCTATTCTTTTATGTCGGCCTAGGATGCAATTTCCGATGGTTGTAGCTACACCAAAAAAATTAAACAGCGAATTTTTTTTTGTAGGTTTCTTTATGAATGGATTTGAGCAAGCTAGCATTCGGGTTGCATTGATTTTATTCGTTTGGTTCTATTGCGGAGACGGTTGAATCCTCTTCCTCCTCCTTCCCCTATTCTTCTATTAGTGAAGCGTTAAATCTATTTAGCGGCCAACATTTCTGTTTGTGTGTGTGTATTTGTAAACTCAACAAACATTTATAAAAGGAGCTTTTGGAGCGGATTTGTTACATATTTTCGAGTTGTCGATTTCATTTTTAATGATAATGTTTTTCCTTGACTCGAAAAAAGCATGCCCATGCTTTTCAAAAAGTTAAGGCGGGGACCGGCAAACTTTTTTTAATCTTTCCATTTTTCATTTGTTTTGCGTCAAACCTAATATTTATGACCCTATATTACTTTCGAAACTAGGCAGAAAACTTAAAAAATTTAGATGAGAACGCTTGTAAAACTTGAATTTTCCTGGTACCCGCCTTTCAAAATGATCCGATCGGCGGCGAGCATGCCCCTTTAATTCCTCATATGGTTTTTTGGTCATTTTTGCCTTTATCCCCTGTTGTTTGTTTAAAAAAATTATTCAATAAGATGTAATAAATATGACTCAGATAAAATGACCAAGAACTGTAGGGGGGACCAAGCAGACTAAAACAATTTTTTTCCGAAAAAGGTCGGTCCCACTTTTTTTGCCTTTTCATGCTTAGACGTCCATAAACGCGTTTTTGGCTCCGGCTAAATAGTGTGCTGCTGTCGTTGTAGCTAAACTGCATTCTTTCACTTTTTTCATCTGTTTATATCATTCCTATTTTTACATTATATTTTTAGCAAATTTCATTGTAAATATCTATTTCTCGCTAAAAGTCGCTTGTAAAGCCCCTTTTGAACATTGTGAGAAGTGAATTTTGCATGGCTCTTTCTTGCCTGAAACTTGATGAGTTGAGTAGATCTCCTTGGCGCAATAATTTACGCAGCAACCCATCAGACCATTACAAGTCAAAATCAACAAAAGTGCTTAGGTAAGAAATCGTGAATCAGGAAGAAACAGCTAGCTAAAAAATTATTACCAGCGACAACAAAAATCCCTGTAAATATAATATCAAATTTTTTAGAGAAACTGCTGGAGATGAATGCTTAGGTGTGGCAGCTAATTCCCGTGACCTGTTTGTCTACCTGAATCCCCACAAGGCAAATGCCTCTGTTAGTCTCAATCTTGTTCGTTCCAAAGCCAAGAAGATGATCTCCAACTCCACTTCCGATCTGGACAAAAAGCCAACCGTAAGTCTAAATTCTAAAAAAATAAAAAGGGAGTAGCGTTTTCTCTAGCAGAAGCGCCGGGGCTTCTATTTTTCAAATCGCCAACAATCGGAAAAATCTAAGGTCGATTTAGATACAGTCGCCTCTCACTATAACGGCACCCCGAAAGTTCGTTCCCACCTAGGGTCCGACACTTTTTTTAACCTGATTTTTGAAAATTTTTGCCAGTTCTGTTTTTACAGTCTGGTCGGAAATATCGTAAGGATTTCGATTTTGCCGATCGTTTTTTGAAAAGAAAACAAATTTTGGGTTAAAAAAGCAAACATTCGATATAACGGCACCCCTAATTCAAAAAAAAAACTTCAAAAAAACAGAACTGGCAAAATTTTTCAAAAATTGGGTTAAAAAAAGTGTCGATCCATAGGTAGGAACGAACTTTTGGGGGTGCCGTTATAGCGAGAGGCGACTGTATTGCCTATCTTGCGACTAACCCTAAGGCGAAAAATCGACAAGAAGACCGAAAGTACAATGACTGCAGTCGACTCTCCCGTTAAAATAATGGCAGAAAGTTTGTTCCCGCCTCGGGTCCGACACTCTTTTAACCCAATTTTCAAAGTCTCTCGCTTTTTCGACACTCTGGTTCCAAATATCGCAAGGATTACGATTTTGCCCATGGTTTTTGCGAAAGAAAAAAATTCTGGAATTCAAAGGGCAGACTCTATCGTTAACATAACGATATTTTAAAAAAGGGTAAAAAGACGAAAAATCAAGAAGAAGACCGAGGGTACAATGACTATTACAATGACCTCATATTGACCCTTTTATAGCATTTTCAGGTTTTAGGATCCGAAAATATTTCGGAATTACGAATTTTTCGAACAATTTTGAAAAAAGATGTGAGATTGTGTGTATATGTGTGTAAAACCCATAAGATGCAAAACTTGAAAATGTGATTATTTAACAACTTGGCGGCGCTGATTTCGCCGATTTTGGGTTTTCGACTTGACGCTGCAAAATAGTGCCCTAAAGTCAGACAAAAAATAAAAAGTTTATTTTGAGGCGTGTTATATATCAAAAAACTGATTGATGGGTTTAACTTTTTTGACCAAATTACACATTTTAGAAGCAGATCTCCCTTGACTCAGGCACTAGTAGCAGCTCGCCCAACCACCAATCTCGTTCGGTGTCCAGCCAACAACTAAATGGCAAGACAGTGTCCAGCTCTGATCTGTTGCATGCCAAGTTCAACCAACTGAAGAAGACTCAGCCACTTTCAGAAGAAGATCTAAGTGATAGTCTCACTTCATCTACACTGACCTATGCCATAGATGGCATTGGATCTTGCCGAATATTACCCAAATTTCCACGCGATAGTCCACCTTTGTCCGTTCACCAGGAAGAAGAGGTGGAAAGCCAGCAACTACAGTCTACCAGCCAGCAGATTATTGGCAAGATGGAGAACAACAAGTCCACAACTTCATCTAAATTGGCAGACAAATTATCTAAATCCTTCTTTGACTTGACCCAAGGCAGTCAGGACAGGCTGCAGGTAATCAATAATAAAAGTGGCTGTAACTAAAACATATTCAAAATACTGATTACCTGCAGTAAATACCAAAACAAGAGTATTTATGGCTCTATTGATCCTTATGGGGCCACATTTTTCGCCTTGGTCCCCCTGTTGTTTTTTCTTGAAAAATGCCTTGGTCCCCCCTGTCAATTATGCCTATGTTAATTTTCAAGAAAAAACAACAGGGGGGACCAAGGCGAAAATGTGGCCCCGTAAATGTCAATAGAGCCGTATGACAAAACTTACTTTTTTGGCAAAACATGTAGCCTGATGATTCTAGTTTCGAATGAATCATCAACTGGCTTCATGTGATGTGTAAAGGTAAGAGAACAATTGGTTTCGAAAAACAAAAAGTAATTTCACAAAAGTAGATTTTCCTGAAAAAAATTCTGAACACATTGAGCCAGTTGATAGCTGATTAGAAACTAGAATTACCAGGCTACATGTGTTGCCAAAAAAGTAAGTTTATGATACTCTTGTTTAACTTGTTTCGGTAATTACTACAAGAAATCACTAATTTACTGCAGAAAATAAATACTTCTATGCTATAATAAGTTCTGAAAAATTTATCACATTTCAGAAATGGAAGAGCAAACTGCAGAAACAATGCAGTCAGCACAACAACCACCACCATCAACGCAGCTTAAGGGGAGAAGGACGGGAAAAGGACACTTCGGAGCCACCACCTCGGAACAGGTAAGGGGGATTTATGAGTAGAGAAGAGTAGTAGTAAGAGATAATCACCGGTCTTCTCCCCCTCCCATACAGTTCTCTCTTCATTTTGCAACCCATAAAATTTTGTGTAGGCAGTGATAGGTGCAATCTGTGTGTGAGTGAGCTGTATATAAGTGTCTTCTTCCCCACATTTTGTCCATCCACATCTGTTATATCCAAAATCCAAATTTGGGGTGGTCATCTGGGTAGCTTGAGAGTGCTTGGATGATGGTTAGTGCAGGCTTAGGCTATTACTTTTCCACGGAAATAAATATGCATACACTGTATCCTACGTTTATCTTCTGAAATCGCTTGTAAATATGTTTTTCTACAGGAAAAATATTTTTCAATTTCAATACATCCCTCAAGTTCGTACGCGCCCAGGAGAAAATAGCTCTACCCTATTTAAAAAAGAGGTCGCATTATAAAGGAACTGCGGATCTTATTGGAAAAACAGGGTTCATTTTTAGAAACAAATGGTGAAATCGTTTTTTTCTTACTTTTGTAACATTACGCGAATTTATACTAAAAGCACCAAATCTTGCAATTTTTACTCCTTTTCTTAAAGGACCCTGCTCACGGTGGTCTGGTTAAAAATAAATTTTAGGCCTTGTTTTGTTCGAAACCAAGTAAAAAATCCGAACAGAAAATCAATGCATAAGACAAAATTTGAATTGGCGAGGGACCACCAAACCACCGTGAGCAGGGTCCTTTAATGACCTTTTTCAGTGCAGTCAAAGCTCGATTTAATTGATTTACGTATCTTCCTCTACCATATTTATTAGACGCAGTGGCATTTCCCGAATTCGAAAATACACTTTTAATATTTTGTCGGGCGAAACAGTCAGGGCCACAATTTGAACTTTCTTAAGGGGGGGGGGGGTAATTTGTCTAATTTTCACGGTCAAGGGGGGGGGGGGGTTAATGTGTTTTCAAAGGAAGGGGGTAATGTTTTTCTTCGCTCCTTTGGGCCTACGGCCGCCCCGAAGGGGGGGGGCCCCAATTGCGGCCCTGGATACATAAATCTTCACTCTTTAAAAAAACGATTTTTTCAAATTTTCGATCAGTTGAGCCGGTCAAGACAAATTTCCGTTCAACACAAAAACATTTAAACTTCAAAAAATACGAGACTTGCGAATTTGAAATTTCACAGCAAGTTGTAAGCTTTGAGGGCAGTTTCAAAAGTAAATTGACCATGCTAAACACGAATCCGATGTCAAAAATCTAGGTTTCTCTAGCGAAATTTAAGTTTTACGTGAAAATCGTTTTTAAACTTTTTTGGGAGTCTTGTTAAACGCTAAGAAAGCCTGTTTTCTGCTATCTTTAACTTTATTTTTTTGCCCAAGAATGTTCCATCTTGATTGTTCTTTCTTTTGCGCTATAGTAGAGCCGTAAAGATTTTTGGAATCGCAAAAAAAAATTTTATTCAAAAAAGTACGTTTGCAAAAAGTGGCGAAAATATTTCTTTTTGATGGTAGTACAATATTTCCGAATTATTTTTGGCAGTGTGATATACCGTTGGAAAGCTATAATTCTGGGCTTTCTGACGGTATAAAAAAAACAATACAAAAATTCATAAAAATCATAAGAAAAATGAAAATTAACGATAGCCTAAAAACGCGAAAAACAAGGTTTCAAAAATAGGCCGTTTCTCATATTCTTAGTGCGAATTTTGAAAAACTAATAGCACAGGCGTGCTCAGCGTTAAATTCTGCATCGAAATAAACCAATGTAACAACCGGTATTTTACGTGTTGAATTGGGTTATATTTCTGGCGAGTAATGTCCTATAAGCCTACAAAATATCTCATTTTGAAGCTGAGACTAAGATCTACCTATATTCTTTATTTTTTTTGTATATGTGCTTTACGAAAGCCAAAAAATTTTTTTAAGTATGACATGGTCACTTTGTGGTCAACGTAGTCGTCTTAGGCTTAAGGGACTTTTTCTGCATCTGAAAAACTCTATGTTGCAGCTAATGGTCTTTGCAGCTAAAAGACCTTTGCAGCTAATTGACTTCTTTTTACCTCTAAAAAGCTTTTATTTGCAGCTGAAAAATGCAATTTTTTTTGTATTAGATGCAAAAAAAGTCTTTTAGCTGCAAGGCAATTCGCTGCAAAAAAAAGCTTTGTCCGGTTTAATAGCGTTCTTCCACTTCACTAATAAAACTGCAAACCATCGCTTTTTGTGCCGCTGTGTGACCTTGGCGTCCTTGTGGTCATAGCTCTCCCAATTTATGTCGAATAAGGGGGAGGGGGGTGGTTGAGCCTTCTAATAATAACTGTTCATCCTTGACTCCGTGTTTGTCTTTTTAAAATCCCAATCAATACTTGAGACTAGCAGTTGTGTTAGTGCGACATCCTAGTCAACCGTATTTATTTACAACTAACTTTTTCAGAAAAATGTGCACTTTGGGTGGAGCTGTGCCTGCCTCTTCAGAAATGGAGATTCTGGTGGATTGGACCACTTCTAAACCTATTATTGGAGAATCTGAGCAGGAGTCCGCCTACTCCAGACACCCACGACCACTGAGAAGCACCCATTCAGGTAATAACTTAACTACAGCTGTCAATAATATTGCTGGGGTTTTCAGCCTCTAATGCAATGAACCTGGTCAACAAACTGTCCTCACCAGCTAGCTCAGACAATGGTCTCAAACCAGCCAACAACAAAATTTTGACCTCAATTACGTCTACTGCCAACCCTCTGCACAAAAGGTTGTTAATTTTTAACTATGTGCGTGGCAAACAACTAGGAAATCGGCACAGGTAGCTCAAATTAAGAAGCACTTGGGCCACAAAATTTAAACGTCTTCGGACTTAAAAGAGTGCCACGCGTAGTATTTTCATAAACAGTTCAGTATTAATGCTTTGAATGAAACCATGTCCAGGCGAGGTTGAGCTATTTGAAAGTGGACCTACGATTTTATTCCAGATCAGCTTTCTGTTTAAAAATTTAAAAAATTTCACAGCTAAAATTTAGTACTGAAAAAGTATGAACTGTCAAAAAGTTAAAAGTTGAAAAACGCCATTTTTAGCGTGATACTTTCTATATTTGGCATTTTACAGGGTTTTCGACTGTTTCGGACACACGCATGAGAAAAATAAGGGAGCTCGACATACTATTTTGCTATCATGCTTCAATTATCTGTCTGCTCGACCCACTCCCCAAAATTTGAACCAATCGCTCGCTCTCCATCAACTATAACTAATGCTTAATGCGAACAAGTTGATTTTTTTTACAAATATGTGCAAAAACGATTGCCTTCTTCAAAACTATTAATTTTCTGCGGTCTTTTTTTTTCAAAGAAACCTATAAGTCCCATCTAGGGTTTTGGAATTGACCGGTTTTTCGGTCATTTGACCGGTAAAATGACCGAATTATTAAATGACAAGCTATTACACAACTATAGTTCCATCCTAAAGTGCTCTACTATAATTTTCGCACACATTGAAAAGAAGATAGAGGTTAAAAAAAGATAACTCCAAAAACTCAAAAAGATACTACAGGGTTAGTAAAAAAACACGGACATTTTCTGAAAGAATTTAGTTCAAAATTTTAACAAGAAATTTGTGGTCGCATTTCCTTTCATTGCTGTTTGTTAGTGTGAAATAGTTGTCTTTCTATTATTTGAAGAGCTCCCAGGTAGCTTAATTACTGTCATCGATTTTCCTGGGGAAATCGATGGGGCAAGGAGCTACGTACGCAAATTTTTTCAAAAAATGTCCGTGTTTTTATGACTTTTTATATAACCGTTGATGCACCTAATTTTATGTCCAAATATATTCAATTACCAAAATAGACCCATGTTTCTGATGTTAGATATCCATTCCAGTGATGTTGTTGATGTATTATTGAGTGGTTGTAGCCCTGGAGGGTTAGTAGTAGCCTATAACCATCTGCTGGATGATGGAGGGGGGGGGGCGAAGATTTGGCATCTGTCTTCTTGGTCTGCTTAACCCACCCTTTAACTTCATTTCTTATGCAAATTGAGTGAGGCTGATGGTGGAAGGGAAGATGGATATTAATGCACTAGCATCACCCAAAAGATATATACTCTTTGTGTTCCTTTATTGCTTTTCTGGTCGTACCAGTAAGTTAGCTTTTGTAAGAGAAGCAACAGAAAGCTATCGATTTAGTATAACTAAAAAAAGGGTTTCTTTTCAAAGTGGCCTTTTTGATACTTCTATGCCTACCCCTATGATTTCTTACACTAAAATTGTCTGATCTTGTAATTTTTTTATCGGTTTTGCTTAGGATAATTTCAGCTGATCAATGAGTTTAGAATTCAAATGTAATGAATCATAACTTTTTTAGGTTATCCAAAATGGGCTGCTTCAAAAGCACATTTTCAACAAAGTAACTAACCCCTTAAATACCCACTAAAAACCGGTACGATGCATATTTTGATACAAACGTTTGACTGTCTTGATTTGCACTGTCCTAGTCTACGCCTTAGACTTTGCCTAAGCAAAAAAGTGGATTATAAGCAATATTATTATTAGATTTTTGTACTAAACTGTTGAATGACATTTGCCGAAGCATTTAAAATAGAGTCTGACCCTTGGGCAGGAACGAACCTGCGGTTTAACAAGGTTTGACTAGCTACTGGGCAAACCTTTTTTTCCTGCAGAAAGTTTTTTTTCACCATGAAAAAAGGTTTCTTGCTATAAAACGATATTTCGAAAGAAAATATGTGTAAGAATACAAAAAAAGTATTCAAAAGCTTAAAAAAGTCTTTCTACGCCAAAAAAAATTTGCTTCAAAAAAGTTTATGGCGCTACTCGGTTTTAATCCCCCAAAAAACACCGTCGAAAATTAAAAGATTTATTGATGTGTTGATCATATGATATTAGATACTGATTACATCTGCAAGTGACTTTAAGTTTTTCTTTGCTATTGCCACATTATAAGTTTAGGGATAGAAATCTATCGAAAGGCCTTTTTCAACTCCCCCATTTTAGCCTAAAATCTAATCTCTTGCAATATTCAACAAATCAATTGCAATTATGCAACCCACAATAATATTGCACTGACATCCCAAACGGCTGCAGTGTCAAAACAGCTGTCCATTCGCTGCAACCCAGCAATAAACACTCTGGCTAATAACCCCCGCCAGACCAGCAATAAAAGCAAGACCATCAGGGTTGGTATTGGGTTTGTAAGTGGTGTTGACCCCCCACTTTCTTTTATTGCTGGTCCTCTGACTAGCAATGACAAAGGCAGGCAGATCAAATTTCCCGGTCTGTTTGTTTAACGCCTTTTAGGCTTCTTATTCTAATAACTTATTTCCTGCTTTCCTTTTCCCACTAATTATTTATCTATTCCATTGATGCGAAAAGCCGCAGGATTTAGCTGCAATTAAAAAGTGATTGATAAGTTGGGAGGAGAAGAGCAGCGGAAACGGCATGCAAAAGAGTAGTCTACATGAAACAATGGCAAATTTCCCTTGGGACATCCTCTTTTTCATTATCCTGCCTTTCTGTTGCACTCTGTGCTACTGCAAACGCTTGAGTAGGTATAAGAAAGGCAGGCAAAAAGTACAAGTATATATTAATTTCAACCTTCACTGCTCATATCGTATTTGAAAAAAAACATTTTGGCCTTAATGTCCAAATTTTTCCTGCCCTAAGAGAATTTTTGCTTGTTTGATCTGAGACTAGCAACATTGATCAGCTTTGTTTCTGTTCTATGTAAATTTTTTGTGTAATATTTCTACATATCAACATCATAGTGGTATTAGAAAATTTTATTTATTTTTTTCTTCGTTATCTTGTATTTAAAAGTTTTTCATGGCGTTAATTGCCTTAAATTTGTGTTGTTTCGTCTATCCCATCCTCTGCCCAACAACAACTAATCGAAAAAGAGAAGAATGAGACTAGCCAGAGTTACACACTATTACCAAATCAACAGCAACAAAAACTTTTGACGATGTGCAGTATGTAAAAGCTGTTTTATTGGCTTTGTGCACATCTGCTCAGTCATATCCATTCTCTCAAGTTTCAACAACTAACTAACAACAGTTCCCAGACACACAAGATTAGTTGGCTACCAACTAAGAAAGCAGAGGGTTGACCCTTGGATGGCATTTGTTTGCATAAGTGGATGAACTCTACAACTAATGGAGGGCAGACAATAGCTGGACAGGAAGAAGATGACTAATACTAGTGCAACCCAGCCCTCCCTTCTTTATCTACGAGAAGAGCAGGCTTGCTCGAGATGTTTTCAACCATAGTGGCGTGGCAGTGTGTATCTATCTACATTATCATCATCACCAGCATTATTATTAGTAGTATTAAGTGTGTGTTTGCCTAATTTGCCCCTCCTCTCCATTTTTCTCTTGTGTGTGATGGTTGAATAGGGAGGAATCACTAATAAGTATCTTCATTCCCTTTTTGAATTTTCTGTTTCTTTTCTGCTATAGTAATCTATTTAGTGAGTGAATTTTGGCTTTTTATCTTTAGGCTGGGTTTTTCTAGATAACCGATTAGCTACATAGGTGTGACGTGATTTTTTTTGAAAAAGCCTAAAGGTAGTAGAATATATGCTTGAACCAATATAAGTATTTTTCGATACCTGATTTTCGAATTGGAAATTCTTATTTTTGAGAGGAAGAAAAGCAAGTACGAAAAGTTTGAGGTGGTTTTTCTTTTGAGTAAAAGAGCGGAATGGTGACTCAATTACCCAATTCCACATTGACCTGCTCTTCTCTTGTGCAAGTAGTAGCAATAGCCTATGTAGATTGCCCCCTCTTCCTGAGTACTAGCAATAGTTGTGGTAGTAGCTTTTTAGTGGAATATCGCTTTCTTTTCTTGTTTAATTTCCCAACTTCTTATTCACATTTTGAAGTATGATTTAATCTTGATTTCAGATCTGCTTCCTTCTTTTTTCTTCTTCCCTTATCTCGATTCAGCTATAAGCTTTTTTGACAGCAAAAATCGACAAAAATGTGTTTGCTGGTGTTGCTGACCCGTGTGTGTGTATTGCTGGTGCTGCTGCTTCCAGCCCTTCTTCACTTCTTTGCTAATCTGGTTATCGACTGATGATTGGATTAGTAGCACTGTTGTTCCGGCGCCGAGGTCGGCGCCATTAAAAATTTTATCTCCTGCGCCAGCGCCACCTATCTGATAAAATTTTACCCAGCGCTGGCTCGATCGCAGGCACCGTGTTGATAATTTTGTTTTTGCTGTAAATTTTACAAAAAAAAACTGTATTTTTATATACAGTTAATTTTTTGTTACAGTAAATTCAAAAAGAAATTTAGATATTTATAAATTTTAGATCTTAAATTTATCAAACATTTTTATTTCATGATATTTAAGCTTGAATTGGCTTCATGAATACTATTGTTATATATTATTATATATTAAATGGTGTTGAGTAAATTAACCAAATACTGCAATCCATATTTGTTTTGTGAAACTTTTTTCTATTAATAGCATATGATGCCCTGGTGATATTTGATAAAATAGTAAACTAGAAAATAAAAAAAAAGCGACGCTACTGGAATATACGCCACCCAATAAAGCTACTGGAATATACTCTCGCCAATAATTTTGGAGGGTACCTAAAACCACCATTTTTGAGGATGCCATTTTTAAGAGAAAAAAAATTGTGCAAAAGCCATTGTTAGTAATGGCCAGGCCCTGAGCCCAAGCCTACGGGCCTAAGCCAAAGACTAAGGCTAAATTATTGGGTGGGATATATTCCAGTAGCGCCAAGAAAGCAAAAAATTTGAAAAAATGCAGTATGAAAACTTTGATACTTTAGTTTAAATAAGGAAAAATTGATTTTGTTAATATCGGGTAATCAAATTTTGGCAACAGCGCCGGATCCAAAATTTTTTAAAAAACAGCGCCGGGTCAAAAAATTTCAGCGCCTGCGCCGGCTTTGAAATTTCTGTATTATTTTCTTTCCGGGTGTTCAATTTTATTATTTGTAATATATGAACTCCTTTAACCAGTCCTTCAAAAACAGCGATCTCAAACAGCATTGTTGGTTTATTTGAAGTATTGTGCAAAGGATTGGGCAGTTTTCCATTCTAGTTTTTCATTTATTCAGTTGCCACACTTGACTGTTTTCTTTTTCTAATGTTCTTTCAAAAGCAGGCCAATCAAGGTGAAAATGTAAGAAGGATCTTAGCCCCAGGCAGTTCCTTATTTCTAATTTGTTGCTCAACAACAACAGTCTGCCTTATGCAAAAAATATTTTGTTCACTAAAGCGAAAACCTTCTTGAGTATTCTAAATTATAATATGCTAAAGTTCTAACTTGGGTAGCCAATTGGTTTGATGTCGGTTTTCGAACATCTAAGAATTTCTGATTTTGCAGAAAACCGAATCATCAAAATTTTAAAAAATTTCAATTTTTCATGATTTTTGTGGTTAAAGTTGACTCTCGATATAACGCCACCAAAAATGGACTGATTTGGTCAGCTTCGACTAAAATTCAGTCAAGTGAACCCTCGATATAACGCCACTTTGGGCCGGTACCCAGGGGTGGCGTTATATCAAGAGTTGACTGCACCTTGATTAGTTGTCAAACCAAAACGAAGTACGAAAATAGCTTATTAAAAAAATTGAGTACAGCATAGTTCCAGTCAAACTAACAGCGAAAATAAACCAAGAAACGATATCAGCCCATTTACCGACACAAAAAATTCAGAGCCTAGAAACCAGATTTTTTAAACCGAGCGGTCCAAAAGACCCTAAGACCCTATCATATTAATAAAATGATTTTGATACTGAAAAGCCACTAACATTTCTTTTTTGTCCATATTTTGTTTATTTGGGTATTTAACAAGTCCTAACCGGTTGACAAGATCTCTTAAAGAATATGTAGGCTTGGCAGTTAGTGTTTTTTGGGGTTGGCATTTTTTTAATTTTTTTTGCAACTTTGGGGTTTGGATTGGATTTTCCGGAATTTCTGGGATTGGAATCTTGGGAGTCTCACAAATCACATTGAAATTAGGATTTTTTTAATAAGGAATATGAACCGGCGGGATTTGGGATTTCGGATTGGATTTCTAAGATTGCAATCCCATTGCCAAGCCCAAGAATATGTCAAACCATAGGTTTGCAAAGCCCTTAATATTTATTATATGATCTGGCATATTGCGTCATTTGGTTCATAGCAGTGACAATTCTGAATAAAGGATAAATCTACGTTAAAAGCGCTTTCCAATTAGTACAAACGTGCCTAATAAAATATTTCACTGAAAAGTTTTTCCTCATGACCAAACATGTACTCAAAAGCGTTACTTACCCACCTATTCCTGATACTATATAGAGATATCGAAGGAAATTTTTGATGGGTCTCATTAGTTCTAAGAAATTTCACTGCTGTACTGCCAAAAATTTCGCTTTTATTCAACTTTTTCTCCTATTTTATTCCCGAACGCTTGTTGGTAAATGGCCGAGTCATCCATTCATCAATGTTGTTGGCCGTCTGATCAAGTGGTGGTCATCTACTACTACTGATAAAGTGTTGATTGAATGAAGAAAAAGTGGTGTGTGTGCAATTTAAACCATAATTAATGTGCACCACTGATAGTTGGGGTGTGTTCTTGGACTACTAGTAAATCAATAAGTAGTGCAAAGATGCAACAATATATTCCCCCTTTTGCCTTAATCTGTTCCATCCCTTTCTTTTATGTTCACCCGAAAGGATATTCCCCGCCGCTGGAACTGTGGTAGCCGCCACGGCGGTTACCACAATTCTAGCACTTCTGCTCGTCATCTCATATCTTTGCTCTTTTGATGTGTTGCATAAGTTGGTGGTGCAGTATTAGTATCAGTCAAAACAAGAAGAAGTATAGTTTGCGGCATTCTGTCTTCTGCAGATAACTGCCGATATTCTTTGCTTTTTTAAGAATTTATTTTGAGTAATACCTTTTGATTTTCAGTAGTTTTTTATTATAAAAACTAGCTAAAGTATTTTTCTTATTAGACGGTCTCCCTGAATTCAAAAAACGTGTTTGTGGCATTGTGTGTTTTACCCCTTTTTTGAAAACTTCTCTCGCGCAAGTTATCCCTTATTTTGTAGCTCATCTCACTGGCTACAAAATGGGTGGTGACTTGCCGATGAAGAGTCTCCGAGAAGATGTCAAAATAGATATGCCAAGAGCAAGATTTTGAACGCAAAGGGCCGTCTAATAGGAAATATACAGTAAATAAATCAAGAGTGTGTACCTCCGAAAAAGAATCATTGGTTTGGTTGACCCGTTTGGCTATTTGGTTTGGCTTCTTTGGTACAGGTGGTGGTAACTTCTTAAATGTTTCTGGAGGTGAAATAGAAGAGGTTGAGGAGGACAAAGATGACTCTAGCGCTGGAATGGGATGGACCTGGACGGTTGGCTTACCAAAGTAGCCATTGGTGGCTGGGGTGTGCAAGGAGTTCTCATTATTGAGCGTAGGGAAATTGCTGGAAGTGTCTGATGATGAAAAACTGTTTTCATTTTTGTCTTCATCGTCCCAACTGGAAAATTTGCTTTTGGAGAAGTCCGAATTGCGTGGTGGTCGAACAGGCTTTCAAGACCATTCTTGAACCTGAAAAATATGATATTAATGGAGATTATATGGCAAGGTACTGTAATTTCTCTCATAGATGGCCACCTGCGTTCAAAAATTTTCGAAATTTTTAATTTTATTTCTCAGACAAGTTATACCTCAATTTGTAGCCAGTGAGATGTGCTAGAAATTTAGAGGAACCAGTGTTCTCAATAGTCAGAGGCAGAATGGAAAGTCAGAATGAAATTCAAAAATTCTGACAGTCAGAAAGCGCGGGAAATTATTCTGACTGTCAGAAATGAGAGTCAAAAAAAATCGATCAGATCACGCTGTTTTTTCCTGTCTGATCGTCATTTCTGAGAGTCAGAAAGAGTCTGACAGTCAGAATAATTTCCAGCGATTTCTGGCTGTCAGAATTTTGAATTTCATTTTAACTTTCCATTCTGCCTCTGACTATTGAGAACACTGAAGGAAACTTGTCTTAGAAAAAATTTCAAAAAGTGGATCAAAAAAGCAAGAAGAACACGATTTTGAATTTAGGGGGGGGGCGTCTATTAAAGAGAATACGGTTATTTGTTATGTACGAAAATTACTGACCTCATTCCAACAGACTGATTATCTCTGTCCATCGCAATTCGACTTATTGAATCTTCTGGCAATATACTTGTATAGCTTTCTAAATCAACCAAGCTCCTGTAGTCAATAAGAGAGGAAGAAGGGTTTTCAGTGCTCTGTTGCGGTCGTAATCCAGATATATTGCTGGTACTACCTATCAGACTAGAGTTAGAAGTTAGTCGGTTGTGTTGTTGCAATCTAAACACAGCTAAATTTTAAAATGTCTCAAAAGCTTGGGGGACCAAGTTCAATTTTTTTTTGAAATTTTTGTACCAAAAAAATAACTCATACATGACCCATTGGCTGGTTTGCAATTGGCTGGCCGATTGGACACCACTACTATTTTCTTTATTTCTGAATCCTCCTGATTCAAAGAAATGTTTTCGCTTTGCAATTTGACCGACATTTTGAATAGAGATGACATCCGGGATTCCGGAATTTTTTCAAAACGCACTTTTGATTCCCCTTCTGATTTTTAGGCTTATATGCGAATGTGAGTTTGATCTGGGAGAGTTATGTACTATATATCAACTGTTCTTGTGTCACTTTGTTTACTGGGGGAGGAGAAAGTGTGTGTGTCCTTGTATATAGTGTCTGGGCAGTGTAGAAAGATGGTATATTGCTGGTGATTTGCAAACCGCTCTTCTATAGAGACAGCTTTTTGCTCTCTTTGCTCATCTTATTCTTCTCCTCCAACTTTTTCCGCTTATTCTAGAAAAAGTGACACAACAAAAAAGTTAGTTCTGGTAATGCACTAAACTGTGCAACTGAGTATCTCTAATGCACAAAAGATAAATTTGTCTATTGTACACCCTATTTTCTCTAATATAATTTTCAGTAATAGTGACAAAATGCATCTAATATGTATCTTTGAAAGTTGGCTTTGGAACAGTATTTTTTCTGACAAAATTGTAGAACTTAAAGTAGGATTAGGAACATTAATTTTAGAATTGAAATTTCTTCGAAAAATGACTAGAAATCGGTGTGACCGACCCGAATAAATATGGCTACAAAATGACACATTAGATACATTTTGTCAATTTTGAGGAGATCGGTTAATAGAGAGTACCGTATTTTTTCCCGTTCATTTCACAATCATCTTCTAGGGTGCCGTTTCATTAGAGACAGCCCGATTATTGGAGATTGCTTTTTTATTAGAAGAGATACGGTATATGGATCTGATGTAAAATCAAAAACTTATCAAAATAATCTGGGATAAAAGGCATCAAACTTTACAAAAGATTGTCAGCTCGCCCACATAACCGTTAATTTCATCATTGACGACTCAAAGCTTGCGAACAATCCAAGAACTCATAGCATTAGATTAAACAAGTTAGAGAAAAAATAAAATTGGCGGGTCTCGATATAATTTTATTATTAGATAGATTTATATAAAGTTAAAAACATTTTTGAGGGGTGATCACCAAATATGGTTCATATTTATGCAGCAGATTTTTGTTTAGCCCTGTTTCTCATAAATAAAAGAAGAACTTTTTCGAAGAATAATTTGACCATGATATAGCCATGAGCGCCTGGTTTTTGATGAGAATTTATTTAACATTCAATGCAACATATTTGCAAAATGAAGAACAGAATCCAAAAGTATAAACCAAATAATTTTTTGACTTTTTTATACTTTTTTGTACCTTTTTGTTCTCCATTTTGCAAAAATGTTGCACTAAGACACCTCATTGTAAACTAGTATCGCAGGGCTAATGACCATGTTATTACTTTATAAAAAGTTTTTTTTTTTTAAGTTATTTTTTATTTTATACATCAGCTTTGCTGTTAGTTTGGCGAACGAATCAATAAAAAATTAAACAGTTTTGTGAGAATCTTAAACGCTGTATAGTAAAATGCTCCCTAAACAGGGCTCCGAATCGTCCTTTTAAAAAGATTTGTCTCTTTTTGGCACCCCAAATCTTTTTTTATTTTTGAAAAGTTAGTCAAAATCTTTTTTTTTTCGCTTCAAAATGGCAACAAGCACTGGATAAAATGACCCTTTCACTTCAAAACTAGTCAAAATGTCCTTTTTTTGAAATTTTTCATTCGGAGCCCTGTCCCTAAATAAAAGGAGCTAATAACCAGGATTCTTCTACGGGCGGACTTCCGAGCATTTGCTTGGCTTGAGCCAAGTTAAAGATCCATTCATGTCTAAAAATTGAAATATAACAATTACAAAAACAAATCTTTCTGAGCAATTTCAGATCACTTGGGCCAAGGTAGGCTTGTCAATAAAAAAAGCTATAAAAAAATTCGTAGGTGTGTAGATCGACGCGCCATCGTGGATATGATTTCTGAAATTCATACAAAAAATAGAAGAATTTTAAATGAGTTTGCGTTTCAGTATTTTTGTTTTTATTAATGAAGCCTATCAAAAATTCATTCATTTCTTTTATTGTACCCTTATTTTACCTTACCTTTGCTTGCGTAAACTTCGTCGCGGTTATGAAACGCGAAAACTTCTTTTAAAGCGTGTCTCGTATATAATCATTGATAGCGCTCGTATCGGTTAGGCAGAAATTTACCTTTAAGAAACTAAGCAATCTTTTTTGAACAACCATTGCTCAGGGCCATCAATCACATTCACTCTCTCTTTTTTGCAAGTTGTCTTTTGAAATTCAGTGATGCTCATTGGTTGAAACCACACATACTTGCTGCTTTCGAAGAATAGCTATTCTGAACACCAACTCTTTTTGCTAATTCTACTTGTAATTTCAGTAATTCCCTTCGTGAGCCCTACACTATTCGGTCGCCTGCTGCTAATGTGAATTCGCCTGTGAGTTCGCCAGCCAGCAACTACTCTAGTGCCACTATGGAGCACAGGACACTCAGGCAACGAGAACAACAACAACAATTCAATGACACTGCTGCTGCAACTATTGGATCCACTGCTTGCAAGAACTTCCAGCAACTGCTCCAGTCCATCGAGGGCTATTCTGCCAAGAACTCCTACCCACCTCCAGACAGACAAAATCGAAACAGTGGAGAGCTTCCACCTCCTGCAAGAATTATGCCATTCAGTGGAATTAAACCTCAGGTTGGACCGATTTATGGTTAGAAAAATGAGAAGCTTGACAATTAGGGCGAAGGTCAGTTTTTGAGTATTAGGTTTTTTCAGAAAAGTCATGCAAGGACCCCAAATGACTAGCGACTTTTGATGAGTTCCATATAACAGCTTTATGGAAAAAGTTTAAAATAGAATATAAATAGAACAAATTTCTCATATGGATTAAAAGCAGGATTACACTAAACCACATAGGGTGTTTGAAACACTTTAAAAAAAATTCCATTTGGGGGGGGGGTTTATACTCCGGTAGGGTCAAAATTTCTAATTTTTCTGTCGAAATTTCAATTCTAAAACCCAGTATAAAACTCAATTTTTTTTCAAAACAAATTGGAAAGTGCTAGTCACTTCGTGCCTTTTTGCAAGACTTACTCGTCAATAGGATAAGTAATTGTTGTTGTCACTAAAAGATTCGAAAATAAGAAAATTGTTTTAAAAGTTTTTGTTTTGGCTTAGTAAAAATATTCCAGAGCGAAATCTTTGAATTTTGGGGCTATCAAGTATCAGATTTCTCGTCTTTTTTATTTTTTGTTTCTATTAGCTCAAAATTCAAAGATTAAGACTAGCTCAAAAACCAATTTTTCTGCAGTAAAATATTATTAGTATTGCTTCCGAAAAGGATGATAGCCGCCCATTCAACCTTTTCCGTAATGGCCTGTCTTTGTCCAGTAAGTCATGTAATTTTAATGGCTTTTTGAGTTGACAAGATTAGGAGCACAATTACCGTTGTGTTACCTATATATTATAATTTATTCTTACCATTTGCTTGGTTGCAGAAAAATTGGAGTTTTTTTATGATACTGACCCTTTCAATTAACAAAACAGTCACAAAGCTGTATACCGTATTTACTTTAACTACTGTGAAATCTCGGAGGGGAGGCCTAATTAGAATTTAATGGGTATAGTCGTAATTAGATAGAACGGCATTTTTCAAACTTTAAATTTTCTCAAATTTCTAATTTTCTAAACTTTTTTGAGCCGTGAAAAAATGGCTTGATAAGGGGAAGAGGCATCTCATCTCGAATAAGACAGGCGGAATAATTAGATGCGGTAGACATACATTAGATACGGCAGATAAAATATGGCATCTTAACAGCATCAGGTTGTTGGTGCTTTGAAAATTTCGGCTCTCAGCTTGTAGTCCTTAGTTTTACAAACTATAAAATCCAGCAGCTAATTTTGATAATTTGCGGCTGTGTTAGTTTTCTAACTATCTTAATCTTATCTTAACCATTATCTGACACCGGGTAGAATTTATATGAAAACAAAATTACTTGGTATTCGTGTTTCTAATACTGATGGCATTTGCTTCATATAGGACAACGGAATAATCCACAGACCTATTGCCTTCCGTCCAGTCGCTAATGGCCAGAATGGAAGCAGTAATGGCAATGTGCTGGAACATCGTCAATCTGTTGGGTCTGCCACTTTCAGCACTTCCAATTCCAGTCACAGTAATGGTGCAGCCAAAAAGGTGTTTCCTCGAACATCGAGCACCACAAGCAAACACTCAAGTAACATAATTTACATTCATATTTTTTTGAATTATATTAATTTGTTTGTTTAAATTGCAGAGACCACTCGAGGAGTATTGGCAATCTAGTCAGTGCCACAGTCACAGCCCCCAGTCGACCCGGAAATAATACGAACAGCAATAGGAGCAGTGCTCTTCAAAATGCCTCTACTAGGTCCGTTTGTTTTGACACTTTTATCAGTGAAACATTGCAAAGATATATTTTAAAAAAATTAATTTCGAACTGGAAGATATCCTTATAACGCTGCACCCGAATTCCGGCAATTAATGTGTGAAAACCAACATCTAATTTATTATTTCTAGAAAATTAACTGAATTGATAATAGTGAAACCCATCACCTAATTTTGTTGTTTTAAGTAACCATTCATATGTAGTGGCAAGTTGAGTTCGAGCAAAGTTTAATTCTTTAGTTCCACTAGGTTTTAGGTTTAGGTTCAAAACAAAAACCCGACGCTTCTAGTCAATAAACCAACCGCCACCCAATCCCTCCCCCCTATGCTACTCAATAATTTTTCAGGTGTTCCTAAGACCATTTTTTTTTGAAAAATCCTGAAATTAGTACAGTTTGTCCCTGAGCCTAAGACCCTAAGCCTGAGAGCTAAACCCAGGGCTTCGAATAAAAATTTCAAAAAAAAGACATTTGGGTAAAAAAAGACATTTTGACTGTTTTTGAAGTAAAAGGGTCATTTTATCCAGTGCTTGTTGCCATCTTGAAGCGAAAAAAAAGATTTTGACTAAATTTTCAAAAATAAAAAAGATTTGGGATTTCAAAAAAGGACAAATCTTTTTAAAAAGGACGATTCGAAGCCCTGGCTAAACCTAAAAGCCCCCCCCCTTTAGGCCTAAGCCTAACCCCCCTTTTTAGGCCTAAGCCTAAAAATTATTGGGGCGGGAGGGTGGCACTAAGATCGAGTAGCGCCCAAAAACCCTTTTAATCGAGAAACCCTATTTTAGTTTCCATTTTTGTATTAAAGGGATGGGTTAAAACCACGTTAGTTTTTCCGAAAAACGCTGCTTTTCGGTCCACTGAGAATTAGATGTCGAGAAACGGAAACTATTCCTGTCCCCGTCTCATCGTCACTAGTTTTGCGCAACCAAAGATGAAACCCTGCATCTAATCGAGATCTTATAGTGTGCATCAATTATCAGATGCAAAGTCGCCATATGCCATCATTTTCTTACCTTATATGTATTGCGCTCTTTATTGCCCCAGACAACAACTATAGCTGAAGAAGTGGTTTTGCTTTGAATTAGATACGAATGACTGTTTAACTTTTCACTATCTCAAGTTATCAATACGTGTAAAATTTGAATATTTCAGTCACTCAGCGTCCTCTTCGCATCTGTACAACTCCGATCACCCACCTGCTAAACCAACTGCTCAACACCAACAAAATGGTCATCACAATAACTTAAAGGTGGGTAATGAAGAAAACGACTATGACACTGTGCCTGAGTTCGTTGATCACAAGTGCTTTTCTGAAGGTATGCTGGATATCCAACCTTACAATTAGTAATCTCAATTATTCAGGCGACTCAATTGGCAACAACTCGGAGACTTATTCCCTGATCTATCCCTACCAAAACACTACCAACAATATTAGTGGCAAGCCGTTAGTAGGTTTGGTCAATGAAGGCAACAAGCGAGGCAGCATGTTCCAGACCGGCAACAGTAGTATTGGCTCCAGGAACACTTCCTCCATTCTTCAGGTTCTTCTACAAACAACCACAGTAGTGCTATGATCCACTCACCAATTGCAAGCAAAGTGGGTTTGTATAATTGGCGCCACTCGGTTACATATAAACAAAAAGAAACAAAACTCCCTATTATTTCCTTCCCCTTCCAATACAGCTCATAACCCCTTTAAAATCACTTTACTTGTCCTTTTTATAGCAATAAAAATTACAAGTAAAGTGATTTTAGACACTCTTAAAATAGTCGGAAGAGGGTGTTATTACTGAGTAGTGTCTCTCATTTATCTAAATCTCGTTTTCGCCAAATCTACCTTTGCACACGCAGACTTCTTCAACGACCAAACATTACTTTCACTTGACCCACAGAGTAGGAAAAATAAATTATCAACAAAAACGGACCTTCTTCATACAA
Organism: Ditylenchus dipsaci; assembly: GCA_004194705.1. Classification (NCBI taxonomy): domain Eukaryota; kingdom Metazoa; phylum Nematoda; class Chromadorea; order Rhabditida; family Anguinidae; genus Ditylenchus; species Ditylenchus dipsaci. The sequence goes on from SADC01001351.1 coordinate 294,039, forward strand.
TCCAATCCTCTCTAATTTTTCTTTGTATAAACAAACAGCATCTAAAGTGTTTGATGGATGTTACTGGTCAAGACAAATCAAAGAAAGAATAAAACCCATGAAATATTTTTCTGCTTTTGATGTATATAATTATATAATTGCTCAATACGGATGCCGGTAGGTCCCCGGCTTAATGAAATTCAAATTGGTGTTCTATTCAGATCCATCTACCGTATTTTCTCAAATAATTCCTACCTCCCCAACTTTCACAAACTACGTATCAGCTCAGAACTAATATTTTTCGTATCTGTTTTTTTGCGTTTTCTTATTTTATTCATAAAAAGCCTTTGGGTTTGACATCTATTAGAGAAGATTCAATAAATAATAATTTCGAATTTCAATAGAAGTTAAGAGTCGCTAATATGAGCATTATTTTTTAGCAAGTTTTAAAAAGTATTTTTCTTCTTAGAAATTGGTCAATGGAAGTCAACAACAGCAACAAAGCTACCGCCATTCTAGTGGTGTCCACATTACCCCTTCACCAAGTGATTCTGGAATTGTGGACTATGAGGTACATTGTTGACTAAAAATATTTCGTATTGCAGAATTAAAATTGTTTTTGACATTTTAGACGTTGATTAGAGATAAAGAAAATGAGTATGTCAAGCCTTTACTTTCTATAAACCAAGCTCAAATTTAGAAATCTGTTTAGGCTTTCCACAGTCCGACATGCCATGGAACAAAACGAGTAAGTTTACCTACCCATTAACAGATTTATTTTTGGGAAAACGGAATTTCACAGCAAAAACTCCTAATTTTGCATCAAATAAAAAATTTTGCTTTTTTCAATTGAATTTTCTAAAATTTTTAAAAGTTAATAACACCGTCGTGTAGCCCTGCAATTCTAATTTCTAACAAGGTATAGATCAGTGAAAGATCTCTGCAAAATGTATCCCGAAAAGCGGAAGTGTGAACCAAATAAAAATTACTGAAAATTAAATTCCGAATATTCCGTTTTACCCATTTATTATCCATAATTTTTTATTTTTGTTCTATTCAAGTTCGGTGTTATAGTGGCAGTTAAGGCAGCATTAATCAAACAACAGAAATATTTTATTAACGACAGATATTAGATTTCTAAATAAACGATTGCTCATTTTATCAGTCTTTTGAGAAAGCAAAAAAAAATCGAATAATCAGTAACCAGTGAGCGTTTTCGATTTTTTCATTCATATTTCATATCACAAATAATTTAATCCATTTATAGGGAAGTGCTCATTCGAGTCTACCAAGAGAAAGAGCGACAATTTAAAGAGCAGATCAGTAATCTAAAGCAAAAGCTGCAGGACACCAACAGCACGAGTCCACTCTATACCAGCAATTGTGTCAGTCGGACGACATCCGCCAACAACTGCAGAACAGTGTGCGTATGTTGACTGAGGACAGGAATGCTCAGCAACGAAAGGTAAGTCTAACAACTGCCTCCAACCACACTTCAAACATATTTAGTGCCAGAGGATGGAGAAGGAGCTGGATTTGCTACGTAACAAACTGGACAATCTAGAAAAACTCCAAAAAGCCAAACCTTGCCCTCCAAATGTTCTTGCAATGCTGATAACAATAGTGTGGATGGGTCAGTCTATGAGAATGGTGGTGGTATAGCAGACAAACATCGTCCACCAGTACCTGCTCCGAGGACCTTCAAGGTTCGCAGCAGTTACTAATTTTGACGAATTTGAATGCCCCACCCACAAAAAATATATGAAAGTTCCAAAAGGTTTGCTGATCGTTTTCTTAAAAACGCACATTCTCTGCGTCGTGGAGGATAAAAAACAGTGATTGAAATCTTTGCTGATTTCACGACTATAGCCGAATCCTCGATAAGCTTAGTCTAGGAAAATGGTTGTGGTGAAAAATTCGAAAATGAGAAATCTGAAGCCAACTGGAATCAGATCCGAAAACACGGTTGTTATGCAGAATCTGGTGACAAAACTAGAGAGAGGACTTTCAAGTCAGCACCGTCTAAATTTAGCAATTTGAGTCGAAATCAGCCAAAATCTCTTAAAAAGTGATTTTTCGTGGTTTTTAAACATAAACTAGCACTTTTGTGTCGCAATCAGGCAAATGCTGAAAAACCAGCTGTCTTAGAAGCCATGGTTTAAGATGTTAAGGCCGGCCGGTCCCCAGAGGGGCCGTTAAATCGAGGTTTGACTGTATTTGAATTTGCTTTAATTTACAACTTTCTCAATTTTGCAGAGTTGTTGCTATCAAAATGATAGAAATAAACTGCAAAAAACTCTTACTAAATAAAAAACTTTAAATCAAAGTAAAATATGGGAGTGGGTTGAGCCCAAGAAAAATCGTTTATTTCAAAAAAGATTTTTTATTTAAACTAACCACTTGTGAAATATAGGATGCCAATGGTCCAAATCAAGAACTTCGCTCTGAAGTTGATGATCTCAGAGGAGAAATTTGCAATCTGAGGGATCAGCTCAACAACCAAATCCACTTCTTCACAGATGAGCGCCGAAGGTGGGAACAGGAGCGTCAGCAACAGGTAAGTAGCACGAATTTTAATCCTATTTATAAAAAGGCCATTCATAAGTAGGATTGATAAATAACTAGGAATGATATCGATTTTTTGACTACACAACTTTTTGTAATCATTTCTCAAAGTTTTTTTTATAAAAAAGGCATGTACCGTATTTAGTCTAATAGTAGCCCCCGACTACTAATTTTCAACCACCCTCTTGGGGGGGGGGGTTGCTACTATTAGAGTGGTGCAAAATCGGCCTATTTAGGCCGATTTTCAGCGGGCTACTATTTTCCAACCCGCCTTCTAGAAGAGAGCTACTATTAAAGGGGGGCTACAATTAGAGGGGGCTACTATCAGAGTGAATACGATAGTTAAGGTTGAATCTTGCTCAAATATAAAAATATTTTAAAGAAACTTCCAAAAATTGAAAACTTTTTTACCGATCTACCGATTGGCTGTTTTACCGTTCTATGAAACACAATCCCCCGTTTCTGGAATATTTTTCCTAAAGTAAAAATGTGCATAGTAAATGCGAAACACAAAGCAGCTAGATTAAACTTAACTTTTCAGAACAGCCAGCACACCTCTCCCCCAGCTGATGTACTGCCCAATGTGGTGAGTAAGAGTAGCTCCAAACCAACCCCACTGAGTGCCCTATATGGTGCCCCCTACACCAAACGAGGAGAAGTGATCATGAGCACTGACCGACTTATTTGATTGGAATGATGTATGTGTGAGTGCCATTGAAAGAACCACAAACAAACCTGCCTAATGTCTTAATAATTATATATTTATAAGTGTTCAGCTAACAAAGTTTGATAATAAAACAAATTTTATCCACATGTTGAAACAAAAAACGCAACCAAAAATTTCAAAATTTCGCTGGTGGAAATTTAAATTTTATCAGAAATATCCTTCTGTAATTTTTATAAGTACAATTACTTTGGAACCTATTAAATAATCTTGTTTAATTGTGGTCTTAAGGCGCATTCACAATGAGGAGTCTTTTTTCGGGTGCTAAAACAGACTACTCACTAAGAATCTGCGAATCAGAATCATCGCTTTTTTACTGTTTTCCAAAATTATTCAGTTGGTGTAGTTTTTTATTTTACAGTTTCTCATTCGGCTTCTTACATCATATAGTTGAGGTTTAGGGCTATCAAATGAGCTATTGACTGAGTAAAAATTGCTTCAAAAAATCAGATAAAATTTTAAGAATCCGCCCAAGAATCCTAACTCGGATTCGAGTGCGGATGCTTGGGCGGAGTCTTTCTGTTTTTAACTCGATTTTTTCAACAGAATCTATTTCGTAAATAGCTCATCTGGTAGCCCTGAATCTTAGCTACAAGATGGCACCAAAAAAATAATTTTGGAAAAATTAAAGAAGAGGTTATGGCCATTTCTGAGTATAAAGTCTGTTTTAGCATCCGCAAACAGCCTACGCATTGTGAATGAGCCTTTAAGAACAGGCTTGGTTCAGGAAAAATTGCTGGTCATCGCCTTTTATCATCCAAATATTCAAGACAGAAATTTTATTGCAGCAAACTACAAATAGTGAAGCTATCGATTTTTGTTTGCTCAAAAACACACTTTCTTATTAGAAGAAAACAAACGGGTACAGCCGCATTCTTTTCAACAAATGGTCTGTGAAATAAGAAAATTAGTTGTAGTGGGTGCTGGATTGATGGGTTGTGGAATTGCTCAGGTAATTACTACATATTCTCCCACAACTACCCACTCTTAATTTTTCAAAATCGTGTTTTCGGCATTTTGCTTTTGACAAAAAAATCTCAACTACTCCTAGGAAAATTATCACAGGAATTGTAGCCAGTGAGGTGTGCTTATAGCTTCATCTCACTGCGCTCACATACGCTAGTATGTGCTTATAATTTAGGTATAGTCAACGTCCGATAGCAGGTACACCCGTAAAGTACTCTTCCAAGTTGGCACCGAAACTTTTTTTTACCCCAGTTTTTGAAGTTTTTCGCTAGTGCTTATCGGTCAGCTATCTTCGAAAACCACAAAAATTTTTGCCGGTCATTTTCCCATAACAAAATAGCTTTTTCCATTTAGACCAGCAACGCTTGATATAACGTACACCTAAATTTTAAAGGCTCTATTTAGGCGTAAATTAAATTAAAGTGTTTCGGTTCTAAATGAAAAAGCTCTTGTGTTGCTCAAAAACCGACCGGAAAAATATACAGTGGACGCTCGATATAAAAATTCCTATTTTGGCCAGACTACAGTGTATTCTCAATAAAACGACGCTCGTTTTGGGCGGACCCGTGAGGCACGTTATATTGACTATATTGTTATATTGGATATTCGACTGTATGTAATTTTAGAGCTAGACTGACAATCTAGAACCAGCGAAAACTTCAAACCTTGGACAAAAAATAGTATCGGAACCAGTTGGGAAACGAATTTTTTCGAGTGCATGTGACTCGCTGGAGAGTGGTCTGCAAAAAAATAGTTTAAGGACACAGTGGCAAAAATTTTTATTAGGAAAAAGGATATTTTTAGAAAAAAATACATTATGCATGACTTTTTGAATTGTATTTAAATCTAATTTTTTCAAATAAAATCTCAGGTCTGTGTTCAAGCCAACTTCGAGACTGTTTTGGTGGACTTTACAGAGGAAATATTGAGCAAAGCTAGGCAGAGAATCTCACATAGTTTGAGGCAAATACACAAACATAAGACTAGACAGGCAAGTTTTCGGTGTGCTTACGCTTTTATATAACTTTTTCTATAGGAGCAAGAGGAAATAATAGCTAAAGTGCAAGCCCGTCTTACCACATCCACCCAATTAGAAGCATCTTTGACAAATGCTAGTCTGGTCATTGAAGCCATTGTTGAAGATTTGGAGCCCAAACAACAACTGTTGGCTAGGGTGGAAGCTAGTGCTCCACAGTTAGTTTTCACAAATGGTTTGTATGGTACGCATACCCAATAAAGGGCTTTGCATGACAGCCTGGCCATTGATTTGAATATTGGTAGGCCTGACTCAAAAAAATCGGGCCCTCCTCAAAATTTAGTTTCTCGGGTTTATATCGATGTAGTTTTATATCAGAGTTGGACTGTAGCCCCAAATTTTTTTAAAGAGCTAGGAAAAATAACTCTTAATTCGATCACATCCAGAAATTGTTTTTCTTGGGATTATTAGTGCTCTTGATACCAGTGCTGTAAACTTTAGAAGGCACCAGTTTACGGCTTGTGCTGTGAGCAGCCCACTGCCGGTGCCACTGATTTCCTTTTATACAATTTCGGCACCGGCGCCGATTTACTGCACCCGCCCCAAAAAAAATCGTCACCAGCACTAGCTCACGGCACCGTGGGCTGGCGATGTGAGTGTCACACCGGTGCCATCTGCAACACTGCTTGATACCGATAAATCAAACGAGGACCCGTTAACAAATTGAAACAAAGCTCATTAAAACATAGTTCTACAATTGAGAAGATCTTTAAAAATCAGTCATTATTTGATTACAGAAACATGCTGATAGCTACCAATACATCTTCTCTAAAGCTGTCTGACATTGGACGCAATCTAAAGAGAAAGCACAACTTTGGAGGTCTTCACTTTTTCAATCCAGTTCCCAAAATGAAGCTATTGGAGGTAAGAGCAAAACACTAGTTAATAAACATCAAGTGATAAATTTTAAGGTAATCACAACAGACCAAACCAGCAACCAGACACTACAAAAACTGTTGCGATTTGGAAAATCAATTGGTAAAACCACAGTGGTCTGCAAGGTATACGTCCATCATACACTGTTTTGAACAAATAATAAATTCGGCTTGATTGTAGGATACTCCTGGATTCATAGCCAACCGAATACTAATTCCTCTAATGAACGAAGGATTGGGCATAGTGGACAGGGCAGAGGCTACTCCTCAGGATGTAGATTTAGCTTGCAAAATTGGACTAGGCTTCCCTCTTGGACCATTTGAGCTGCTGGATTTTGTTGGACTGGATACAGCACATAACATTAGACAAGGTTTATAATAATCTGAAGATAATAATTTTTAAATGAAATTATAGGTTGGATAAAGCACTACCCTGAAGAAGTGACCGTAAAAGCATCAGCCATTCTAGAAAAGTTGGTTAGAGATGGAAAATTAGGCAGAAAAACAGGTGAAGGATTCTACAAATACAAATCTAAATTGTGATAAAGAAATTTCATGTGGAATAAATTTATGATATATCTCGACTTTTTATTTCACATGACATGGCAACAGCTAACAAAAAAACACTCCAGCCACGGTTAACATGAACTCCCTAAAACGTGAGATTGAGGTCCTGACTGCCTTGGGTCAAGTCGAAGAAGGATCTAGATAATTTGTCTGCCAATTTAGAGGAAGTTATGGACTTGTTGTTCTCCGTCTTGCCAATAATCTGCTGGCTAGTAGTCTGTTGAGTCTGTGAGTATTTCAACCTGCTTGTAAAAAAGGCAGAAGCCAAAATTTAATTTGTTTATAGAATACTCCATCGAAGGCCCCTCAAAACAGATATCCAGTGTGTGGACAATGAAGATAGCACCGCTGTGGTGGAATACACGGTTGGACCAACTAAACCACATCGCTTAACTTCACGAAAAATTTAGCTAACTAGCAGTGGTAGGTACGTAGTGAATGTGCTGAACGATGGCAACCACATCAAAGACTCGGTGTTTATCGTGATGATGGAGGATGAGGATGACAGCAACAGGGAGGATGCTATTTCTATATGAAACACCAATATACAAACATCTCTACAGATCAGAGGCAGTGGATTTGAAGAGTGGAATAAGAGCTCTGTTGCAGATCCTTTCAAGTTTTCCATCGAAAAATCCAATAATTTGGGTTGCTGGTCAGACGAATATGGACAATAAATATAGTAAAATCGGACAAAAGGGTAAGCCAGAGTGAGGCCGTTTTTTATAACTTTATAAGTTATGAAAGTACTGGAGTGGAGATCGAACTAGCGAGTATTTTACCTCGGGTATGACATTGCCTGCCATAATGACAACGTTTTTTTAACACTCCGGTGGCCATGCGTGACCTTTGTCCCCACTTGTGCAAAATTTCATGCTGAACATGAAAGTCAAAAAAGGGCTTTCAAAGTGTTTAGCAAGACTCTCAAAAATAAGTTCAAAAACGATTTTGACGTAAAACTTGGATTTTTAACACGGAATTCGTTTTTAGCGTTGTTGATTTCTTCATAAAACTGCCCTCAAACCTTGTAACTTGCTGTCAAATTTCCAATTTCGCTTAAGGCAATAATTATTCAAATCTTGTTCAGCGTGAAATTTTGCACCAGAACACGGCCCGTCAAAATTTGAATTTCATAGCACTTTAAACCCAACGAAACGCCAAGATTTTGAGGTAGTTTTCAAACACTTTTGACGCAATTCGAGTTTTTCCCACTTTTTTTTGGTATTGATTTGCGTTTTTTTTAATTCGTATACAAAAAAAAAGGATGCAAAATGAATAACAACACAAGGGTCTACTTTTTTTAAGCTAAGATGTGCTTCAAATGTTGCCAAAAAGCTATAATAATCATTAGGAATCTAGTGTTCTAAATTTCGGGTGGTCACTCAAAATGGTCATATTTCAGAAAACAATAGCAATTTTGACCAGATCTCATCAAATTCAGATGAAGAAACTAATTCGGGTTCTAAAAACAAATTTCGTAGTGTTCTTGGTCAAAAAGTTACTCAGCATGAGCTGACTTTCTGGTCTCCATATACTTGAAAACCCGAAAAAAAAACTACAATCAGCTCGGAAAAACTGTAAATAGGTCAAATTTTTGTAAAAAATTAACCTACGGGTAGGAAAAACACTGCTTTTTCATTTAAACATAGAAAAAATTAAAATAAAACTTAGGTGAAAAAAGTTACGAACTCGAGAAGAGTGCAAGAGTGCGTTTTTCCAAAAATATTGTGGGCAGTGTAAATCAATAAATCTAGCGCTATTATTATTTCTGCTATTGCATATTTGGTGTCATTCAGAAGCTGAGAATACATCAAATTTTTTGAGACCAAATACTACAATGCTCACAGCGATAAGAAAAATTTGCGACCAGAAAAGAAAAAGGAAAAGAAATCAATAATTTTTTGGGAATTGGTCTTGGCACGAAAGTTCTCTAATGCTATAAAATTCAAATTTTGACGGGCCGTGAGAAGGTGCTCTAAAGACAATCAGGCATTCCAGTGTTAAGAAAAAGTAATTTTATCCAGTGCTTATTGCCATTTTAAAGCGAAAAAAATTTGAAGTACAAAAAAGGGCGAAAAAAAATGAGCGGTCGTAAATCATTATTAACATGATTTTCTGTGATGGATTTTGGGAGCAAAAAGTGGCTTCTAATTACTTCCGACATCTCCGGTCTTAAAAAATATTCCTTTTTTTCCTGACCACAACAGGTCAGTTGATAGCTCATTAGAAAGTAGGGGCTTTATGTTGATTTGAAAAAAATTTGAAAATTAAAAATGCACTTAGGATTACTCTTTTTTACGGTTTGATTGAAGAAAAATGTAAACTAGTGGGGGAAAGTAGTCAATTGGTGATGCACATCAGCTGATACACGGATAATTCACACCCGGGACAATTCACACGCCCAGGACAATTCACGCCCCTAGATAATTCCCGATAATTCTCGGCGATAAGTCGATATCCTGGTGAATTGATGTCTGGTTTACTTATAAAATCCGAAATTTTATTTTGGATTTAGCTTTAAGTAATTATGTGCTATGTAATAATTGTGCAGTAGATGGCCAATAAAATTCCACCAACTGATTGATTCACGACCTAATTAATAATTAATTAATTAAATTAATAATTGAAAATTACGACCGATAATGAAGTTTTGGCGCCTTTTGTCGTAAATCTGGCGTCTTTTTGTTGTAAAAATGGCGCCTAATTTTTTCATTTGAATTTCATACCTTATGTTAATATAATTTAGTTCAAATTCTTACACCAACGTGTAGCTTCAAATCTCCGCTTTTTAATGAGCTATACACTTAGGTGTATAATTTCGAAAGTTTAAAGACTTTAGTTTTGCAAGAAAGTAAGTTTTCGGCTCAAGTTCGTCCATCTAAAAATGTATATCTCGTAGTTTTTGAAATTATACAGCTAAGTGTTATGATTTATTAGTAAGCTAAGATTCAGGGCTACATAATGGTGTAAAAATTAAGTTCAAGTTATGTTAAAAGGCAGAAAAGGCATAAATAAGGCAGAAGGTTTAAATTTAAAAATAAGGCGCTAGGTTTACGACAAAAAAACGCCAGATTTCCGACAAAAAGGCGGCATGTTCTCAATTCAACCATGGCAAAATTTGCAGGAACCCTAGCTTTGAAAAGTTTCATGTCCCATAGGGTATCGAGGCGGTGATGAAGTAGTACTATCAAGGTAATGTTACTTAAGTTGTTGTACCTAGGTAGAGGTACTTAGTGGTACCAAATTCAAATTTTGGATCAATCTGGTGGATATCCTCCTCAGAGTACCCCTTAAGTCACGGAGCGTAATCTTTTCGCCAATGAAACTTTCGTCAATAATATCATTTGGCCAGAGAATTTTACTGTTCTCTTGCAAAATATAATTCTATGACAAACATAAATTGAAGAGAATTTTTTTTTGACAGTGAAGCGTTAGCTGGCGGCGGCGGCGGTGAAATTTAGCAACATTTTTACGCCGCCGGCGGCGGCGGTGATGTTGGCGACGCCGCCGGCGGTGGCGGCGGCGGCGGTGTTTTTTCAGAGGCGTCCAACTATGGACACAAAACCCTGAAAAGAGTAGAAATCAGGATTTAGAGTGAAAATCTGAAGTTTAAAAACATTAACATACATGATTAGATGGTTGAACTGGATTTTGAGTTTGAGAATGAACATTCGCTGGCCAGACATTATCCACGTTAATAGTCACCGACGTACCTGAACACAATAATAATAGAAGCGAAAATACCGAAGAGTGATAAAATAACAGTGAATAATGCTTCTGTGATCCCATAAATTTAAACCACGAATCTTAAGAAACAATCTGGCAGACACTCATGAGTTGCGCGCAAATGAGTTGCGCGCAAATGAGTAGTAACGATTGGGAGCGTCGACTGTAAACTAAATACCCGTGTATATACTCAGCATTTTACCCTGAAAAATTTTACCCGGTTAATTTTTTAAACCCTAATATACATTCGTTCCATTCCGTCCTCCGGGTTTCAAAGGTTCAGGTGCATTTCAGAAAGTTTCAGTTAAGAGACGCACTTCACGAAAAAAACATTATCTATATGAGTATAGAGAAGAATTTATTTTTGAATTTGCCGCCTCTATTTTATGTTGAGAAGACAAAATTTATTTTGAGCGACCGAAAAACTTTTTTGGTAAAAGTCTATTTTTTTTTAATCTATCAAACTACTCTGTGCCAACTGCGTAGTTTTAGTTTGAAAACCTCGTAAAAGTTCAAAAACAATATTTCATCAAGACAATAAATTTTGATATATCGAATCAGTGTATGAAATTAACTTTTGTAATAAACCGTGCGCATGTAATTTTGTAATGAACCGCACCCAGGTCACGGCTCTTCAACAAGGCCAAAGTGAGATACATTTTCCCAGATTTTATAGGTTGTTGGGGAGTGGGGGAGGATGTCAAGGGAGCTTAAAACCGAGTAGCGCCAAAATTTGAGTACGAATAAGTCGAAAGTCTATATTTTATAGACGTACCGACGTACCTCGACGTACCAACAGAAAGCTAATACCGTATTTCCTCTAATTTAGCAACCACTCCCCCGCCCCTCTTTTTTTTACTAGAACTTCAGAGTTAAGGCCACTTTTGATTTACGGTTTCAAGATTTTTGGGTATCCAAAAATTTAGCCCCAGGGGCTAAATCACAGGAAATACGCTAGATACTTGTTTAGTTGGGCTCCCGCCCACGCCCCTGAAAGGCCGATTTTTAATTTTTCACTAGTTTGATTTTTTGACCCGGAATTATTTTTTATTGTAACACCGGAAACTGAAGTGAAGATTAATATTGAGTGCAATTAAGTCTTAGGGATTGAAATTAAAACACAAAAACATTATGGAGTGCCAGAAAACGCCTATCCTTACACAGTAAAAAGTTTTGCCGAAAAAAGACGAAAAAGAAATTATGTGCAAAGTGACATTATGTTTCAACTTTGATCAGAAATTGTTGAATAACATGTTTGCGCTTCATATTTGTTTCCACTTGAGTTGTTTATGTTACATTAAGAGTAAATTTAGCATTTAATAAAACCGTATTAATACAAAATAAAAATTGACCTTTTGGGTGGGGCCCAACTAAACAAGTACCAGCTAATAATCTTCACTTTCAGAAAAAACAGATGAATTTTTTACAGGATGCATTCAGAAACCAGAAATCGTTTAAATTTCAAAACTCACTTCTCTAGTCACATTTGAAGAGTATTTTAAGAGAGGAAGGACTTTCATATGAACGCCTGACGACTGGTTACAAAAACTGACTGAATATACCGACTGGATACATTAACGAGTGGATACGCCGACTGGATACAGTCTCGACTCCCATTTGTGATATTTTACATTTTTTAATCTAAGTTCAGGCACGGGACAGCCAAATCTATGTCAGGATGGACTCAAACATGTTTTACGAACCTTTTCATAGTTCGAAAAACACGTTTGAGCCCGTCCTAACGTACTCTGGCATACCCTGAACCTAAGGCTTCGCCTAAGCTGTTATTACAAAATACAAAGCCAAAAACACCACAGTATGGTCAAAAATAGGTGCTACAGATATTCTTGAAGGGAATAGTATGAATTACCATGGTTTGGTACAGTGTTTTCATAACTAACACTAACTCTTAACAAACTAACTGTTAAACTAACTGTTAGTTTCTTAAACTAACAGTGGTGTGTTAGTTTAAGAAACGAACAGTTAGTTTAAGGTATAAATTTAGGTTTTTATCCACTTTTTGTAACTTTTTCGAAAATCTGTAAAATGCATCTGATTACTTGCAAAAAGTTGGTATAAGGTCATGAATATTAGATTCCGCAGTTTTCCTGACCAAAAACGAGAAAAATCAGGTGTTAGTTTGCTAAACTAACAGTTAGGTTAGTGTTAGTGTTAAGAGTTAGTGTTAGTTATGAAAACACTGGTTTGGTAAGGCTGAAAAGATGTTTTATCATACCCAATCCCACCACTTAGGTAAAATACAGTACTTTAGTGTATCCAGTCGGTGTATCCAGTTGTCAATGTATCCAGTCAGTGTATCCAGCCAGTTTTTGTATCCAGTCGGCATACCCCCGTATACCCTTTCATACATGCATAGCCCTACGACGACGGTTCTGATCTCGTTGTGTTCACACCTTAGTTATTAGGCTTGGTAAAAGATCAACTCGCGAAGGTCACTCGCGAGGGTTTTTATATTTTTTTATTTTTTTCCAGTATATAGCCTGCAGTAGTTGGCAAAAGGCGAATTGATCCATGGTCAATTGGTTAATTGATTCACAGGTCAATTGGTCAACAAAATTTGTATCACCTACAAATGCCGAAAAAATTATAATATTTAAGCCAAATTCGTGTGCTGCTACAATTTTCAAAAGGGCCATTGCCGTCTACGACAACGGCTGTCCCCCGCTAATTCAAATTTTTTTGAATCATTCAACTTGTTTAGGGATTTTTCAACTTGGTTTCTAACAAAACTTCATCTAAAATTAAATTCTAGGCCTTGTTTTGTTATTAGAAACTAAGTTGAAAAATCCTTTCAGAAGTTCAATGATTAGGCAAAAAAATTTGAATTGGCGGGGACAATTCAAAACAGGTTGCCATGGCCCTTTAACCCATTTGTGCCCACGTGTACGTAATACGTACAAAAATTGCCTTACTCCCCCCTTTACTACCCAAATTTTTCGATTTTTTATTTTCGGGCCAAAAGTGTCGTTTCTAGGGGTAAAATAGCTGGTTTTATTTTATTTATTTTATTTTGAAGCATCTAACGCAGAGACCGACTTCGCTTTTCTCACAAATTTTTGTAAGCTAGATCTTCACTTGAACTCTTATCGTCCATGCTGCTCAAAATCTGAAAGACATAAAATGCGGTATTCAAAAGATAAAAAACAAGCATACACTGAAAATGAAAAATCCCGATTTTCTCCAAAATTTGATAGAAATTTTAATGGGTGGCTGCGAACTGTGATCCCGGAAACTGAGATCACGCACAACTCAGCTATTTGACAACTGATCTCGAAAGAAATTCAAATATAGGACAATTTATCACAATTATACTGGTCTTTTTGAACTCCCGCCCAATGCGGAATTCGTTTTTAGGACAACTGGGCCCAAGTAAAACTCGGCTTTTTGACAATTGGGCGGGAAAATTTTGGATTATGGGACAATTGACTTTAAATGAGGTTGGACTTTTTTGCAACTTGATCCTTTTGTGTTTCAACCATGGTGTGACAAATCGATAAATTTATCGATAATCGATAAAATGGCCTTTGGCGTTATGTCATAGCAAAAATCGATAAAAAATCGATAAAATTTTTTATCGATTTCGATAAAATTGAATTTCTTTCAAACAACAGGGGGACCAAGGCATTTTTTGAGTTTTTTTTTCGAAAGTTTTTAGATTGTGTCCGAACCATCCCAATACAGCCCAAATGCCCTCAATTCGCCCTAGAGACGCCCCAAACCAAACCCAAACCTCAAAAATAAAATTTCCCAAAAATAAGAAATAAACCATTTTCTCCGGTTTTAAATTTTGTAGGGAATTGGGTTTGTTAGAAACAAAGTTGCGATTTCACCCACCCAAAAACAAATTCCTGGGGTAGTTACCACCTGGCCAGGTGGATGTCCCCTGGATGACCAAAAGAATTGAAAATTCGTCAAATTTAAAAACAAACCCTTTTATCATAGGCAAACTTGTAGGAGTAATTCTGTTTGTTAGAATCAAAATTGCGATTTTACCCACCCCAACACAAATTCCTGGGGTAGTGCCACCGGGTGAGGTGGATGTCCTCCTGGATGGCCTAAAAAATCAAAATTTTTTAAATTTCTTTGTTAGGACCAAAATTTACATTTCACGATGCGGATCGAAAAACACTTTGTATGTATCTTTCGGGTATCTACGTGGCTGCCCGAAAATAAAAAACTTACACAAAATCAAAACAAACTACTTTTCCTGTCCTGAAATTGCGTAACGAAACTGGTTTGTTAAGGCCAAAATTGCGATTTTACTCATCCAGTGGCCAAAACCAGGGTGGGTCCTACCTGGTCCTACCTCGTGTAAACCCACCTGGATGACCGAAAGGAACAAAAGTTCGTCACATACGAAAATTATCTCTTTACCGTAGTCAAACTTGTGCAGGAAATCCGGTTTGACAGTACCAAAAGTGCAATATTGGTCAACGTAGCGCTAACAAACCCAATTTGCTACGCAATCGGAGTACCTATCAAACACCACAATCCGAACAACAAATTTATTTTTGGACGCTACAACAGGTGACTAAGCGATACAACAATTTAACGAGCGAAATATATTGGAAAATCACTTATGTTTTCTCAACAGCCCTTTTTCTTGGAAACTCCAACAGTGCGACGCTTGCGACCAGTAGTCTTGGTGTGCTGTCCACGAACGCGAAGCCTCGGTGCAGACGAATCTTCTTCATGCGCTCAAAGTCATCACGGTTCTTGCTTTCCAGATTGGTAGACAGGACCTGTAAAAGGAACGAAGTAGAGGTGGCTCGGAATCGATATTTAACCGGAACCGGAATTTAACTTTTACTAAAACCAGAACGGGATCCGGAATTTAAGTTTTGTAAAAACCGGAACCGGAATTTAAGTTTTCTCGAAAACCGGAACCAGAATTACATTTTTTCGCGACCGGGACCAGAATCCGGTAAAGGGCCAGTATTCCCGTAAACCGGAACTATAATTACGGGCAAAATCTAGTATGAAGGTATAATGTGATGTATCCAAATAAAGTAAATGTGACCAACCTGCGAGTTCTTGCCATCCTGATGTCTTTCTGTCGATTGAAAAACCAGTCGGGAATCTTGAGCGACGCCGGATTGAGCATGATGTTCGTCAACTTCTCCATTTCTTCGTCTGATAGCTCTCCAGCACGCTTGTCGATGCTGATATCAGCTTTGCGGAACACGGCGAAGGCGAAACGGCGGCCGACTCCCTGCAAACATAGCTTTGTCAAATGGTTCGGAAAAAAAAATTGAGAACTAACCTTGATAGCAGTGAGCACGTAGGGCAATTTACGATTTCCAGATGTTTGTATTCATCACACGATGGATGTGCTGAAACTTCTCTGGCATAACGAGCGACATTTCGATAGCTGAAAATAGAAGAGGGTGAATCGCAAAGTAAGGCAGTTCTTCCGGAAAAGACAGAGACACAAATATGACACTTAGTTGTCGGTCAAACTTACGACCAGATACCAAAGAGCATAATAACTCTAAGCCCAAAAAATCGATAAAAATCGATAAAATTTCGATAAAAAATCGATAAAAAATTTTATCGATTTTTATCGATTTTTTTGAATAATTCTTGTTTGAATCGATTTTATCGATTATCGATAAATTTATCGATTTGTCACACCATGGTTTCAACTTAAAGCTTTTAGGCTTTCTGTAATTTCAAGTCATTTATGTTCGTTTCATGGTCTGTTCAACTTTTACATAGCATTTTCGTGCCTTTTGACTGTATACTTTCACACAAAATCAAAAATTTTTGCCAATTTTAAAATTAAATTGCACTATGGTACGTGAAATCGTCTAACTAACCCTATTTAATGAGACCAAAACTACGGTTTTACCTACCCGAGACCCCGAACCGGAGGTATGTACCAATCGGGTAGGTGGATCCACCGAAATGCTCTGAAAAATAAAAGTTTGTTAAACTTTAAGATAAACCATCCTAACCATCCTTTACGTCAAATATTGTGGAAAATTCGGTTTGGTAAGATCGAAATTACGATTTTATCCACTCGGAATCTGAAACCAGAGGTAGGTACCACCTACTCAGGTGGATATCCACCTAAATTAGCTGAAAAATAAAAAGTTGGTTTTAATTAGAAACAAACCATTTTTCTAATCAAAAATTCTGTGAGGAATTCGATTTGTTGATACCAGAGTTACGATTTCACTCACCTTGATCCTAAAACCTGCGGTAGGTACTGTTGTGTAGGTGGATATCCACCCAAATGTCATGCAAAATGAAAAATTAGCTAAAATTCTAAACAAACCATCTTATCATAAGCAAAATTGCGTGGGAAATTCTGTTTGACAGGACCAAAATTCCTATTTGCTTAACTAGACCCGAAACCTGGAGTGGGTACCACCTGACCAGGTGGGTATCCACCTGGATGGCCTAAAAATGAACATTTTTTAAACAAAAAGCAAATATTTTACGTATGATAGGATGGTTTATTTAAAGTTCGACGAACTTTTTATTTTTCAGGGCATTTAGGTGGATATCCATCTACCCGATCGGTACATACCCCTGGTTCGGGTCTCGGCTAGGTACTGTTGTGTAGGACCAAATTCTTATTTGCTTAACTGGACCCCGAAACCTGGAGTGGGTACCACCTGAAAAAAAAGCAATGGGTATCCACCTGGATGGCCTAAAAAATGAACATTTTTTAAACAAAAAGCAAATTCTACAAATTTCTACTTGGAATCGGGTTTGACAATACGGAATTGCTGATTTACGCACCTGAAACCCAAATCCTAGGTAGGGGGGAGGGTTTGGGGTGATGTTCAGTATTTTACTGCGGGAAAATCAATTTTAGCCTTTTCATTCTGGAGCCACTAATTTGTTCTAAGAATGTATAACCATTTTTTGTTTTTTAGCAGTTATTATGTCTTTAGTCACGGCACACCGTTTGCTAAGCTCCATCAGTAGTGTTTCGAGTTTACTGCAGGTCAAGTCGCCGAAACAAGATGTTTTGGTTCAGGTGTAATTCACATTTTTAGTATTGCAACTGAGAGTTCTTTTTTTAGGGATGGGTGCAGAAGATTCAAGAATTTCCTTCATTCTATTTCATGAAGATCAATGATGGTAAGCCTACAAAAATATTTGCACGTCGAAAAAACCATGCCGGCACGGAAGTGTTGTAAGTTCGTTGTTGAAACATATTTATAAGCTCTTTGTTATAATTCTGTGTCAATTGGCTAGCAACCGCCGCCAGGTACTGGCACGAGGCGCCGGCATTATGTATTTGTGATAATAGGGACTGCTGCAGGCAGCAATGCGCGAAAACCGCCACATTTTGACTATGGAATTTCATGTGTAATAGATGAGAAATTCTACAGTTTATTGGTGTGTCTCATTCTGAGTCAGAATGTGTGGGTAATCATAATGAGTCGTTTGAAAAAAGTAGTCAGCGGGACAAAAACGTGCTTAACCCTCTAAAATTCAGAAATTAAAAAAGATTTTTGGAGGGTTATAATATAACGTAAACATATTACGTAAAACTGATTTAGGACTTAGTGTTCAAAAACTGCAAGTTGTCGTTCCTACAAGTGCTGTTACGAATGGAAATCCAGGCAATGGTAATAATAACGCTTAACCTTGTTTTCTCCGACCAATCATTTATGCACTAATCAGGTGCTGCCGTGTCAATACGTGGCGATTGGGTGAGAAGGTTGGTTAACCTTTTATTGAGAGGTGAGTTAAGCTACAAAATTACAGTAAAGGAAAGCAGCAAGATATGGAGTTACTAGCCAGTGAATGTACGGTGTGTGGCAAGTATGAGCAAATGGTATAATTTTAATATCATTGCGATTTTTCTATTTAATTTTGGGTGTGTTTAGCCATTGGAAGGATCTAACGGTGCCACGCGCAGCTCTCCGCATTTGAGAGTGAAGATGCCCTCATTTGCAGCTCTGTTCCGCCTCAGATCTCGTTTAAATTATATGACTCACAGCTTCTTCGTGGTACGACTACTTAAAAATGGACGATACCCAGCTTACAGCCTTTTTTCGGTTTTTTTTCAAAATTTTATCAAAAGTCCTCGATTTTTTAAGAAAAACTTTTCGGGAAGTCACCCCTAATACATAAATCTCATCCGGAATCTGAATCCGTTGAGATCAGATCAAAAAATTTTTCTAGCTGTCGACAAAGGTAGGTATATGATGCAAAATTTCGTACTTATCTACTCGCTCTCTCATAATCTTTTTTTAAATCTGATCTCAACGGATTCGGATTCAGGATGAGATTTTAGTATCAGCAGTGACTTCCCGAAAACTTTTCCTTACAAAATCGTAGATTTTTGATAAAACTTTGAAAAAAAAACAAAAAAAGGCTGTCAGTTGGGTAGTTTCGCTTAAAAATAAGTGTCCCAGAGAAATGATCATGCATTTTTCAGGCTAAAGAATTTCACCATATCGACCCGCCATTACTATGTACTGTAGCATGCATCCAGAATAATTGTTCATCTTAATAAAACACAAAACTTCAGCTACAAATGATTGCGAACAAGCGGGGAGGCATTCAGCATCAAGGTAATTGTTCTGTCACTTGGGCTATTTTGCTACAAAAGTTTAGTGATGCCCATACTTTTCGGACGAGGATCGACTGACCACGAATTTGACTGGCCCCCATTAACTGACCACGGTATCAACTGACTACTATCAACTGACCACGGTATCAACTGACTACTATCAACTGACCACGGCATCAACTGACTACTATTAACTGACTACGGTATCAACTGACTACTATCAACTGACTACTATTTGTAAAACCGTCAAGCTTTTTCTTATAAAATCGAGAGAGTAGAAGCCTTGTACAAGGAGTATAAGAATCTTTTGAATGACAAGAACTTTTCGATCAATAACATGTTTTATTCAGTAAGTGTTTGACATAAACGGAAGGTAAGCAGCACTAACAAGTTATTCGAACAAAAAATTTTTTCATCGAAGCGCAACATCAAAGTGACTTGCGATATATCGGATCATAGCAGTTGGCACATTCGGTCGGAGTGGCGTGTTTACCTATGAAAATTCAAGTTTAAAAGGTAGAAGACAAGCATAGAAACCGCACCATTTCATTCAATCTCTGGAATGACGCAAGTGGAAGAGGTTTCGAGGAGATGTGAATATAAGAAGGTCATTGTCTAAACTTAAAATGTATAAAGGAGAGAAGAAAGAACTACCTACCGGCATAGAGCAAAAACTTTTCCCCAAAGTTATCACCCCCAGAAATTGACCCTCTCAACGTACAGGTTAGCAAAAAGTTTTCCTCATCATCTAGTTCCTTGAAGCTATTGACAGTTGGAAAGTGCTTGACATGTGCTCGCTTAAGTCCTTGAGAAAACGCATTTCGATTAGCCACTGCTGCTTGACGCACTTCTTGACGGAAAGCTAAAGCTTACATGTAAAACATCAGAGAAAATTATTAAAAATTCACTTGGCTGATTTGCAAACTGGGTGGCGATTTTTTTTTCCAAACGAACGATTGCAGCTGATGGAGCTTCACGCATTCCAGTTGCAGCTTCTGCTTGGAAACTTCTTCTCATGGAAATTCCTTTTACCTGTAATCACATCGAAATCAGCAAAAAGTTTACAGAAACTTTACCTCGCTCACACTTTTTGGCTCACAGAAGTGTTCATTATTTGGCTCAAGGTCAATCCAAGTGTTGTTCGAAACATCTGCTTTTCTCGTTGGTAATTTTCGTTTCTTTTCTACTAGACCTCTTGCACGCAATGATCGGCACCTCGATTCCTCATGAAAATAATATTTCATGAGGAATCTTTCACAGACCATCAAATGATATAGAAAAACGCTCAACACATAATAAAAAGTGATACTTTCTATTGGAGTTACATAAGGTCAGTTAACCAAAAACGGGGTTACGGAGAAACCGGCCTCGTTTTTGCTTTCGGTTTTGTCAACCAACTGATATAAAAAAGACTGAATCCAACCCTAATTTCTATCACAAAACGAGTCTGAAAAATCGTCAATATCTTGTTCATTTCTTGACATCGTAAAGTAATAATTTCCAAGACCATGATTTCACAAATAGTAGTCAGTTGATAGTGGTCAGTTGATACCGTGGTCAGTTAATAGTAGTCAGTTGATGCCGTGGTCAGTTGATAGTAGTCAGTTGATACCGTGGTCAGTTGATAGTAGTCAGTTGATACCGTGGTCAGTTGATGGTGGCCAGTCAAATTCGTGGTCAGTTAATATTTTACCATACTTTTCTGCCCCATAACCATATTTTAGTTTTAGTGCTCAAAGCATGAAGATTTCTTCGGTACAGGGTCAGATGTTTTTTTACCAGTCTCTACTCAGTTACATCTGGAAGCCATGGCAGGGTAATTTTAGGTTTTATTGTAACATTGTCTACTTTCTACAATAAATGCTACGCTTCTAGTTTAAAAGACGGTTTCTGAGATCGTATTTCGATCCAGTTTTAAAGATAGCGAGTCAATGTTAATTTTATAACTCATCTCATTTTCCGAAATTTGAGTAGTGACTTATTTTAACTTGTCATGCAGAAACTTGGATTCTAGACAAGACGATTTTTTACAAAGGGGTCGTTTACCAGAGAAAATATGGTATTCTTATTTTCTTTTTAGGGGAATTCCGAATGTGTACACCATCGCACCAGTTTTCCGGGCAGAAAACTCCGTACATTTTCTTCGTCTAGCAGAGTTCAGAATGCTGGAAACAGAATGCTCTTTCATGAATTCGGTCGGGGAACTGATGGATCTGGTTGAAGACTACTTGAAATTCACTGTACAGGAAATGACAAAATTCAAAGAAGAGATCGAAGCTACGAAGAAAGTGTGCGATGAAACTAAACTGGTAAGTCTCTATTTGTGCACGGAAGTGCCGTGGAGAGCCAAAAGAAATTTCAAAAAAGACGATGTCTGGGATTATACACTTGATTCTAGGGTTGTAAAGTGGTCAATTGACCAGTCAATTAATATTATTTGACCCCGGTCAATCGTTACCCGTTACTTGCAGGCTCCTCTTCAGCAACGGCTGGATGGACTTTTAAGAACTGGCTGTAAATGGCGCCAAATCATGTTTTATTTAATGTTTCAGCACCTAAAATGCATAAAACACACGGCCGACCGTTTTTGGTTTTTTTTTGACTGAAATTTGACTTTTATTACCTTGGAAGACCAAAGTGAATCACTTTGTAGAAGTTACCTGGATTTCCTAACGCTTGAACTTGAAATGCGCGCACCAGCATACTAAAGACACAAATCAGGGGAAGTGAGTCTGGATCAGTGTTGTGAATTTTAGAATTACGGCACCGGCACCAGCTCGCGGCACCGACTGAAAAATTTTCGGCAATGGCAAAAGCTCACGACACCGGTGGGGTGGCGTGAGCGGCCTGTTGGCGGTGACGCACCAGTGTAATTTCCATTTTATTAAAATTTCGGCACTGGTACCGATTTACGGCACTGACCTCGAAAAATGTGGCACCAGCTCGTGGCACCGACCCTGAAAATTTCGGCACCAGCTCACGGCAGGGATCAGGACGAAACACCCCGCCGAAACACCCCTGCCGAAACACCCCCGCCGAAACACCCCCGCCAAAACACCCCGGCGAAAGACCCCCGCCGAAACACCCCCGCCAAAATACCCCGGCCAAAACACCCCCATTTAAATATTTTTACCATGAATGTAATTAACGGCTTTCTTCCAAAAAAGATGTTGAACCACTTTAAAAGGATCAGAATGCTGTAAAAACTGATGAAACATCTGTTATTTTGGTTAGTAAAGAACTGTTTCCGAGAAAGGTCTTCAAGCGATAATTGACTTTTTCCCCAGTGGACAAAGGTAAATCATTATAAAAAGATACCTTTATACTCCAAAAAGATAGAATTGGAACATAGTTTTGTCAACTAGGACCTACCGCGTAAAGAAACTCTGGTATGCATTCTTTTTTCATGCATCCAGAGTCACTTTCGAGTGATTTGTGCCTAAGGTATGTGAGTGTGCGCATCTCAACTCCAAGCCCCCAAGCCCCCTGCGCCCCCGAAGGGGGCGCAGGGCCTTGAGAGTTAGAGATGCGCGCACTCACTCACCTTAGACATGATTCCGAGAAGTACACTTGATCATAAATTGCTTAAAAGGTCTCTTTTTGCAAAGTTCCATGTTGAAAAACATAGTATACATTCGACTTATAATATAAGCACACATAGGATCACTTCATTTTGGTGCTTATTCATCATAAATTTACTGTAATAGCATATGTAATGGCACTGTAACAGCGTGAATAAACTTGTTTACTATTTAACTTTTTCAGTAAGTGCATTCTGGCCATAAACGTTTATATGGGTGTTTTGGCCGGGGGTGTTTTGGCCGGGGTATTTTGGCGGGTGTTTCGGCGGGGTCTTTCGGCCGGGGGTTTTTTGGCGGGGGTGTTTCGGCGGGGGGTGTTTCGGCGGGGGTGTTTCGGGGTGGGCCCCTCACGGCACCGGTGCGCTGCCGTGAGCTGTCGGTGCCGCACCGGTGCCACTTACAACACTGGTCTGGAAGCATGAAAAAATGGTCTGCAACGCACTAAAAACATGTGTTATACGCGCGATTAAAGTGCTAAACGTTGAAACAACATGATTTGGGGTTAAATACGGCCAGTGCGTAATAGCGCATTTTAGCCCTGTCATGTCTAACGGAGGTTCGACAAACGATAGTTGTAGACTAACCCGAGCACGGCTTGACTCACGTTAAAGTGAGGTTGTTTTTAATAAGTTGTTGATTAACCAGGGGTGTAACTGTAACGGAAATAAAAACATTATAAAACGCTGAGAAGGAAATTTTTTAGAATTGACCGATTTTCATTTGATCGGTCAATTGTACAACTCTAGTTGAATCGCTTGTTTTTAGAATCTTTCGGAGCTGAGTCTGGACCAGCCAATTCCTCGTCTCCGATTTCAAGAAGCTGTGTCTATTCTCGAGAGAAAAGGAGAAACTTGTAGTTATAGCTTTAATAAAGCTCAAGAGTTGACTCTTGTGCAAGAAATTGGCGGTCCTCTGTTCGTAACGCATCTGCCTTCCGTTGACAAACCTTTTTATATGAAAAGAACCGATGATGGAGAATTTGTGAGATTGTAGTTTCTTCTTTTTTCAAACTAAAAAATTTTTTGCAGGTAGAAAATTTTGAATTGCTTGTTCCTGTCGTTGGCGAACTAGCTGGAGGCAGTGTGCGCGAAGATGACTGTAAAATTTATCGTGTTCTGAGAGAAATATATATACATGGCATTAATTTTTGGCAAAAATGCGGTATTGCCGGATTTTAGCGGCCGCTAAGCTCAGAATTTTCGAATGAAAATCAGTTATTTTGACCTGATTTCATTCAAAAGTTCCGGATATTCGTCGCGGTTGAAATCCGGAAATTACGCATTTCTGCCTACGGCCTAATTTTTGTGCTTAGGTGATCAGCTGCTGGAGCGTCTAAAAGGCTCACCATACTTTGACTGGTATCTTGAACTCAGGCGCTGTGGGTATGTTTTGCTGAACTAACTTTAGGATTTTGTGCTACCAATTTGATTCATGATTCGTTTAGGTACCCGAAAAGTAGCGGTTTTGGTCTTGGTATCGAAAGGTTAATGCAGTCAATTGTAAATGTTCGTAATATCAGAGAAACAGTGCCATTCCCTCGTTCGTATAAAGGAATGAGATGTTAGGATAGTGATTATTATATGTTGGCGTTCTCTGTTATCCAATAAAGAATTTTCTAATGATTATCTGTAGCTGTTTCGCTATTTTCGAAATATTCAGGCATTTTTGAATGGTTTAATTTCAAATTGTTTTAGTGCTTGAAATGGTCAAATAAAACGCAGGTCAGGTATTGTTTTCTTTTTAAATAGACGTGCTAGTGTAAAAGATCTAGCTTGGCTCAGTAAAAACTCAGTTACGGGCTCAGTGTCTGTGCTAGTTAGCCATAAATGGTGTGCAGTTCTGAACCCACGTAGAGGCATTATCAATCCTGGCATAATGACTTATTTCTAGTACAGTCGAGTTTCGATATAAGATGCCCCCGATACAGGATACACCTCGAAATAAGATATGCCTGGGTCCGTCCAGGGTACTGCACAGGGTATACTTATTAATAAAATTAATACCAAGTTCATACCCAAGAAGTCATTAAAAATAGACTACTTTATACGCTGGGTATGAAGTACAAGTCAATACCTTTAAACCCTGGGTATTTTTAATACCCAGGGTGTAAAATCATACTCTGTCCAATTTGAATCAAACTCTCAATTGTAATGCCGAATTCATGTTCAGCATGGTTGATTTGCTTGAAAAACTGCCCTTGAAATTTGAGGGGAGGAGAAGAATGGGCTATTTCGAATTGGGCCAATTCAATTCGGCCCTTTTTCAAATTGGGCCATTTCAAATTAAATCCCTTTTAATAATGGAAATTTTTAGATATCTTCTGGTGGAAATGATGTATTCTGATAGCAACGGTGATTCCGATCCACGTGTTAAAGTGCAGGACTCTGATATTTATCACGCTGTTTGCAATAGTTTGGCTTAAAATGTGAATTTCTAAGCTTTTAGGTGTTTGCTCAAGTGGCTTCATTGCACGGTGACTATGGCATTGGCGCAATAAAGTTCGTTTTCGTTAGTAACCTTGCAATGGTATAATTTTTTTGTTTCAGATCATCGTTTCAGGTATAATGCATGAGCTTCAAAGGTTTTGGATATTGTTCGACTGACGTTGTTGCATTTTGTTCAGAATCGGCTCCAGATCTGGTTCTGTAGCCAGGTCTTGACCAGAGCTGGCTGGTGTGACTTTTTGAGCCCCCGTGGGCTAAAATTTTAATTTTGGTTTTAATGACTTGATTTCTAACGTATTTTGTCAATATATGTAGCGTATCACTATGTTAATGTAGAGATATTTCCTCATCTATTCATTGAACTTTTGAAAAAGCTAATTGGCCTAATCAACCTCCCAAAAATGGGTTTTGACCATTTATTCATGTGTTTCAGCCCTTGAAATGTACAGAAACGATGTTTTTAGTGCGCGGAAACGATTTTTTTAATTTTTGACCATTAAAAATTTGTAATTTTTGACCATTTTTGAGATGCTATCCTATAGATTATATATAGGGGTTAGGAGAAGGAGTTACAGTACAAATCGATGAATGTAATAACTTCAAAACCTAAGCCCAAGCCTGAGCCTAGGCCTGAGCCTAAGCCTAGGCAAAAAAAGTCGAATTATTTTTTGCTGCAAAATGCTTTCCGACAACAAAAAACGAGTTTTAAGTACATTTCTGAGGTTAATACAGACAAAAAAGTGGTTAAAACCATTTTTGGGAGGTTGAAGGATAATACACTTTAGCCAGCTAATTTATGAGAAAAAGCAAAGAAGTAATAGAATTTTTAAAAGTTCTCCGAGAAGCGGTGGTGCTTCTTGTGTGCGCTTAAGAGCCACACCGTGCCAACCCTGGTCTTGACCATTCTCTTTCCCAGTTATAAGAAAAAATTACATATTTGGTTTGTTTATACGCTTATCTTAGGTGAAAATCTATGATGAAAACACAAATATCGCTGTTCTCCGGGTGTCATCAGACGGTTTGAGGTTTTTGAACTCAGCTTTACCATTTGTTTGTTGTGTATCCGCTTATTGCTGTGTCCTTAGAATGATATTTGAAGGTAAATTTTGTTTATGAATTGTGTGGGTCTGGGAAACTTGACATTTTAGGTTCTTCCATGAGAACCATTGAGGTAATTCATACCACTTTTAACATTTTCTTTTTTTCTGAAAGAACCTTATCCGATGAAATCATTATGATAAGGAAAGTCCGGCCTGAATTGTTGCGTTGTAATTAAAGTCGAAAAGTATGTAGAGGATGAAGGTTATGACCCATAGGCTTAATAAAAAGAACATACAGTCTACTCTCGTTAAACTGGCACTCCAATAAACTGGCACCCTCGATAAACTGGCACTTTGAAAAAGCCCTATTTGCTGGCCGACAGAGAAATTAGGCAAAGTAACATCCCACTAAACTGGCACCCCCGATAAACTGGCACCCCATGCTGGTCCCCAGGGGCGCCAGTTTATCGAGAGTATACTGTAGTTAAAAGCACACTCAAAAAATTCACTTCCAGCGCCATTTGATCAAGACTAATTTGGCCTCTCTCTATGCTCGGCTTAGAAATTCAACCATTCCAGGTTGTCATATTCTTTTTCATATAGAAAACTAAACAACCGTTTATAGCGGAGAAAGCTGCCATGCAAAAAGCAATTGTTTCCGTCACAGGCTCTCGAATGTCAAGTATCCGGATGTAGACCATGCAATATGTTGTTTCATTTGTTTGTTGTAGTTTGCCTGCCAAGTAAAGATATTCGTTCGAAACTTCTTATGTTATCTATATTGCTGCTTACGATTTACAAGACATCGAGGGAGGAGCGCAGTATTATGATGCTTTAATGGGCTTGTGATGCACATGAAATGCACGTACTTGGAGAAATCACATTTGGTCACCCGAGTGCCCGCTTTGGGCCCAGATAGGCACTTGTGCACTTGGGGAGGGGAGGCCCTTTTGGTTAACTGTAAATATGGTTTAAACGTCTCCTAAGTAATTTTTATACGCCAGAAACGATAAAAAAATGTTTCCTAACAATTTCCGCATTAAAAAGTGAAGTTCTCAAAAAAGTCGGTTACCACAGATTGACCAACTGCCTACCTATATATTTTTAAAAAACCAAAAAGATGGAATTTGGACATAGTTTTGTTAGGTGGGGCCTACCGCGTAAAGAACTCTGGTATGCATACATGTTGGGTGCACTACGTTTCACCGTCACTGTTTTCACCGTTCACTATTTTCACCGTCACTATTTTCACCGTTCACTATTTTCACCGTCACTATTTTCACCGTCACTATTTTCACCGTCGCCTACTTTCACCGTCACTATTTTCACCGTCACCTATTTTCACCGTCACCTAAATTCACCGTCAGCATTTTAGGACCACTTTATAGGTCTAAATTTTTCGAAATTTTCAAAATTTTGGTACCAAATTGTAGCCCTGAATGTCAGCTACATTTTGGTACTACAATTTCTGAAAAAAACGAAAAATTTTAGTTCTAAACTTTAAAAGACGCTCACCCTGCGTTCTACCGTGATGAAAAAGTGTGAGATTGAACGCCTTCTCAAGTTTAGTTCTAAATTTGTTTTATTTTTCCAATATTTGTAGTACCAAAATGTAGCTGACATTCAGGGCTACAATTTGGTACCAAGACTGTTTAAATTTTAGAAAAATTTAGATCTAAAAAGCGGTCCTAAAGTGCTGACGGTGAATTTAGTGAACGGTGAAAATAGTGACGGTGAAAATAGTGACGGTGAAAATAGGTGACGGTGAAAATAGTGACGGTGAAAATAGTGACGGTGAAAATAGGTGACGGTGAAAATAGTGACGGTGAAAATAGTGACGGTGAAAATAGTGAACGGTGAAAATAGTGACGGTGAAAATAGTGAACGGTGAAAATAGTGACGGTGAAAATAGTGAACGGTGAAAACAGTGACGGTGAAACGTAGTGCTTTGTAGTACCAAAAAGTAGCTGACATTCAGGGCTGCCTTTGGTACCAAGACTGTTAAAATTTTAGAAAAATTTATATCTAAAAAGCGGTCCTAAAGTGCTGACGGTGAATTTAGTGACGGTGAAAATAGTGACGGTGAAAATAGGTGACGGTGAAAATAGTGACGGTGAAATAGTGACGGTGAAAATAGTGAACGGTGAAAACAGTGACGGTGAAACGTAGTGCACCCTACATGTTTTACGCATCCAGAGTTACTTTCGAGTGATTGGTGTCTAAGGTATGTGAATGTTCGCATCTCAACCCCAAGCAACCAAGCCTACTGCGCCCCCGTAGAGGCACTCTCGATCATAAAATGCATATTGAGGCTTTTTTTGCCCCGCTCCAGTGACCAAAACGTGGTAGAATACCTTAATCTCTATATAGTATTTGCGATGGGTGTGTGTGTGGGTGGGTAACACATTTGACTACATGTTTGGTCACAAAGAAAAACTTTTTTAGTGTAATATTTTTTTTGCATGTGTATACTCATTCGAAAGCTCTTTCAATGGCGGAGGACCTTTCGCAATCAGATTTAAAGATTGCTGTGTAAAAAATTGAGATTTTGCCCTTTGAGAGTGAAAAGTGGTGGTTTTCAGGGTTAATCTTATGAGTGCTCATTTGGTCACAAAGAAAAACTTTTTTTAGTGTAATATTTTAATTTGCATGTTTATACTCATATGAAAGCTCTTTTAATCGCGGAGGACCTTTCGCAATCAAATTCAATAATTAATGTGAAAAAATTGAGGTTCTGCCCTGTGAAAGTGAAAAGTGGATTTAAATTTGTTTTTTTTTTCAAATGCAATCACAATTTTTTTTAAATTCGCGCATTTTTTAAATCTCATAGTCTTCAAAAAGATTGTTCTCAAATTCAAATTTTGCATGAATTCAAAACTACATTTGTAGGCGAGCATAGGCAAGGGTAGGCGAGGTAGAGTAGGTTGGTTAACAAGTAGGGTGGATGATCGGCCCTAACCATTAACGCACTCGAAAGATTAATCTGTCCGAACTACTAATGTAAATGAACCACTGATGTACCCGAACCACAGGAATAGTGCCCAAACCACCAATGTTCCCGCACGGCATAGGCGCCGATAGGCGCCTAAAGACCTTAGTATAAGATATTTTACCTTGGGGGACTAAGGCAGTTGGTCAATCTTTGGTAACCAACTTTTTTTGAGAACTTCACTTTTTAGTGCGGAAATTGTTAGGAAACAGCTTTTTTTTTAATCGTTTCTGGCGTATAAAAATTACTTAGGAGACGTTTAAACCATATTTACAGTTAACCAAAAAAGGGCCCCCCAAGTGCACAAGTGCCCGCATATTATCAATTTTTTTTTGTTTTTTTTGAATTTTTTTTATTTATATTAATAACTAGGGGGGCCCAGGAGCCCATATTTAGACAGAAAAAAAAAATATTTATCAATTTTTATTTTAAAACTTTGTAGTATTTTTAACGCGCTACGCGCGTCGTACTGGTGCTAGATGGCCGCTTAAAGCGGCTAACATTTTACAACAAAATATGCTTTTTATGCAACAATTTGTCTTGTACTTTTTGGGATATCAGTAATAACAGCTTTTAAAAACATAATAAGCTTTTAAGCTAACGTGGGTACATCAAACACGGTTTTTCTAATTAGACTTACGTAAATCTAACCCAGGCCGGGATCTCGTGCCCATTTGCAGGAAATCCTACCCATGCCTATTTTCAGGACATCCAACCCAGCCCGGGATATCAAGCCCATTTTCAGGACATGTAACCCAGCCCGGGATTTTTGCACAAGTGTTTAGCCCTGGATGTCAGCTATCTAAAAAGTTATCAACATTACTAAAACGGTTTTCAAAAATGAATACCGTAAATACTCTATTAAACGGCCCCACTCCAATTAACGGCCCCCTCTAATAAACGGCCCCCCTTAAGGACCTACAGGGTGTCTCAAAATTACGTTAACATTTTGACATTTAACATTTTTGGTCGAAATTCAATTTTTTGTTCACTTTTCCACTTGTTTTCTCACTTGCTTTCCATTTCCTTATTATTCCTTGAATTTCCCGTCGCATTTATTTCTGTCTTCTCTTTTAAATATTTCACGTTTATGTTCGAAGTCGGTTCATCAGATTAATTCCAGTCAATTTTGCAGACATAGGTGCAGTCAAGAAGGAGGAGCTAGTGCCGGTTTTTTCCATCTTCGTCACCGAGGTCTTAGGTATGCGCGGATTGGGCAGCTATTTGAAGTGGCAAGGAGAACGGTCAGCAATGCGGCTCGTCGATTTAAAGAAACAGGCGCTAATAAGAACCGGATTGGGTGGGGAAGAAAGAGGACTGCAAGACATGAAGACCATCTGGTTTGATTTAGTGGTCTTTATTATTAGTTTTAATTTCACAATTTTTTAAGATAAGAGCAACAAACGCAATCGCTGATAGTCCATCTACAAAGCTCAACTCGACTTGGAAGCTAGCAAGGAGGCTGAGAATTTCTCATTCATCAGCTCATCGCATTCTGGTCAAAGATCTCGAACTGTTTCCGTACAAGCTCCACTCTCGTCAAGACTAGGACCGTTGCACGTGGTCAAGCGTCTCGATTGTTGCAGAGCGATGAAAGAAAGGTTGGCAATTATTATTTACGTGAAATGAATTCCTGATTTTTAATTCAGGTTGGCTAATGGACATCAAAAAGTACGCATTGGGGATTCTTAGAAAAATTAAAGCGTGTATCAGAGCTGGCGGAAGTCATTTTGAATGAGAAGTATTCATTATAGTTATCGTTTTCGGTCATCGTTTTTGCTGTTATGATTTGTTGTTTTGTGTTATTCCGTTTATAAAGGCCTTATTGGGACCAGGGCTGCGTTCCGTTCCAAATTCCGTTCCGAAAACGCCATATTCCGACGTTTTTTCGTTCCGGATTCCGTTACGATATTAATTTCATTCCGTTCCGAATTCCGTTCCGAAATTATTTAAAATAGGATTCCGTTCCGAATTCCGTTCCGATTTTTTTTTGCAATTTTGTTCCGATTTCTTTTTTTTTACTGTACCGACTTTCATTAATTAACCGTGAATTGCCGTTTTACCTTTTTTAGAAATGGCAAATACTGACAAATCTGGTTGGTAGGAGTTCTTCACTCGGAAACCGGGGTCAATAGCTATTTGCAACAAGTGCAGTCGTGAAGTCGATCAAGGGCCTGGCAAAAACAACACCTCTGCGATCTCATCTGAAGCATTTCATGCCGAGCTGCTCAAAGAAAGGAATTTAGCTGTCTAAAAAAGGCCGAGAAGAGAAAGCAATCTCTGGTGGAATCAAATGCCAAACAACAAAAGCTCTGCTTGATCAATCCACCTGCGTCATCTGAGGCTAAGAATAAGTCAGTGCTCACTATCAACGAAGCATTTGTGAGTCCTTAAATAGTTTAGTTTTCTTTTTGTTGCAATGCCAACATTTTTTAAGCGCAATGGCAGAAGGGCGGATCTAAAGCAACAAAATTGGATGAATTGATTATGGAGATGATCTGCGTAGACGCCTCTCCTCGCTCAACTGTGGCGAAGGCAGGGTTTCAGCGTGTGATCAATTACTTGGCTCCCACTACAATATAAAATCAGCCTTTAACTCCAAAAATGCAAATGTAAAATTGTTCGTATGATTTTAGGTCTCGCTCTTTCTACACAAGGAACAAATTGCCTCTGCTCTATGAAAGGATGATCATCCAAGTCAAATGCAAGATGAACGCTGCGAAATACCTCTTTTTCACGACTGATGGTTGGAGTTCAAAATATACCGAAAAAATTTAACCATCATTTTAAGTGTTCCGAAAAATTTTTCCGTTCCGTTCCGAATTCCGTTCCGAAAATTTTCGAAATCTCATTCCGTTCCGGATTCCGTTCCGAAATTTTTAAAGAATGAATTCCGTTCCGAATTCCGTTCCGAAATTATTTAAAAACTGATTCCGTTCCGAATTCCGTTCCGAATGATTTTTTTTCCGGCGCACCCCTGTTGGGGACGTTTCGGGGCTTGCCACCCAAAAATCCGGAAACGGGCCGCTACAATGTTATGCTGCCCGATTTTTTTTAAAATGTTAACGTAATTTTGATACATTCTGTATATCTCAGCTTAGAAAAACAATTTTGCAAATCTGTTTTTCGCGTTTTCTTAGTTACCACGAGTTTGAATTTTGATCCGATTTTCTTCATTTCATGCGCCTTGGATCCCAACACTTCCTGCTGTATGAGTGACGATGAACTGTCATGGTCAGCCGAATGGATTAGACAGATGGTGATGTTCTTATTGTTCATTGCTGTTATTATTTGGTTTTTTTTCAGTTGCCAGCCGAGAGAAGACTTGAAACACTTGCTCCTGCTATGAATGCGGAATATGAATATTGCGCATCAAGAATGACGTTCAAAGCAACAAAAGAATCTCACAATCAAGGGGAATTAGGTCGAAGTCTTGGATTCTTAATGCTTTACATGCAGTGCAAGATGCTGGCAACGGTGGAAACAAAATTGATGCGATAAGGTATTGGACATCTTTCATAACTCGGTACTTTTATTTTCTCTGTTGATTGTGATATTAAAAAGGCTTCAGGATTGGAATACTTTAGCCATCTTGGCGTAAGAAGTGGTAAGCGTTCCAGCAACCAGTGCACCTATCGAGCGAATCTTTTCTCAGGCTGGAATTGCAACGAAAGGGTATAGAAATACAACCAAATTTCAGTTACTCAATGATCAGTTAGTTGTATATTGTAATTCGAATGTTATGCAATAAGGTGTTCTTTGAATTTATGGGAATAAAATCACAGAGAATTTTGTGAGTCTTTATCAGTAGTTGTCTATCTAGCTCTGGCTCCAAAACGGCTACAAAGTGTCTTAAATTTTTTTTATACCGCTGATGTGCTTGTAATCAAAAAATTGGCTCCAAGGTTTTCTGAACTTCAGCGTTATTAAAAGACCGCTTGCCAAAGAGTTCCACACCAGGAGTCTCAATGTTTGAGGCAAACATAGGTTGCTCGCCAATCTATTCTCTAGCCAATTAATTTATTGAAAGTCTCCGAAAAATTAACTTCTCTAGCGGATGAGTCTCTATGAAAAAATTCTGATGTGAGAAAATGACAAATAAAAATTATCATATGACAAAATGACAATTTCTCATAATAACAATTGTCATATGACAATTTTTTTCTGAATTGTCAAATGACAATTGTCATATGACAATTTTGTCATAATGACCATGTCATATGACAATTTTTTAAAATTATCATATGACAATTGTCATATGACAATTTTTTGAAATGATAATTTTATCATCTGATAATTATTATATGACAACTTTCTTGTCATTTGCAATCACTGGTAAATTAAGCCCGGTAGAGGTCTAGTTGGAAAATTTCAATTCGAATTGAAAAATATCGACCAGGGCGAGGTACATTTTTTCTATCTTTGTTTCCTTTCAGAAACCACTCCTAGACCTGATTTTTTTCAAGCTGAGCACGAATCTGACATTATGTTTAGCTATAACCCTCTTAATACTGCTAAAAAGCTCAAACTCGTGCAAATCATGATGCGAATATTTTTAACACTCAGGTTTAAATCCACGTGGATGCACACACATTTTTTTAACTCATTTTCTTATGGTTTATGTACAATTTGGTATGAAAATGATGCTTAGGCTCATAGTTTTTTAACAAAACCATCAACACATCATTTTCCAAGCCACTGGAGCTGACTGAAAACCAAGACCTAGCCAATCCAACATTTCTGGGTTTACTCACAGCTTTGTTTGTCATTAGGTTGTCGACTTTCGACTTTTAAGTCGAAAGTCGAAATTTTTTAAGGCAGATTTTTTTACCGAGTGTAAATTGATTTTACAATATATACCTGTCAAGGTGGAATGTTCGTACCAAAAACAAAAATACTTATGTATTCATGGTTAATACACTAGTTCTTCCTCATGAATATTCCTTTCAACTACTTAATTCTTATTATTTCTAAGCACTAAAAATTACGATTTTTGTGTCATTAAAATTTCAATAGTTTAATCAATCAGAAAAAATACACATTTATTTGATGCAAAAACTCAACACAAGAAGTGTAGTTTCTTCATAGATAATCTCTTCATTTTCTTAAGCACATCATCAAGTCTGCAATACCAACGTTTCATAATGCTCTTTCAATCCACGCAGCAACTCATAAGTGAACACCCGAAAAATTGCGTATCACGATCGAAATATACACCAGACTCCTGAATTTCGCCAATGAAAACCAGGCAGAAAAGGTAGTGAGAAAGCTCACCAAGATATCCATGTTTAAAGGAATCGTCTGTCCATAAATCTAGATGATAGAGGGTCTCATTGTTAGATCTTTGATGCACTTCTTCATCAATGCTTCCATTGATTCGTACCCTTGCAGTAGCTTGTTTTTCAAAGTCGAGTTACTCTTGGAAGCTATATATTCATTAAGTATAAAAATATAGGTGAAATCTTGAACCATACCGTGTACTGCTTGTTCATTAGACTCAGAAACTTTTGCATCGGAGGCTTAGTGAAGACATTGAGGGAAAGCGATGGCATTGCAAGAACGTCCGCAAATGCTGAGTCAAGTTGAGCTAATCTTAAATATATGCTAGACATGTATAAGACTTACGTTAAGACATTTTTGAGAGGAATACCTTGTAACTGTAGCCTTGCTCAAGGTCTGAGTTGGCAGTGATGTGATGTCTTTGTGTTTCGAATCCAGATGTCGCCGAAGAACTGTCGTTGTATTGGTCATCTCCTTTACGAAAAAATATTCACAGAAAAAACTTAAAGAGCACTAACCTCTTGACAGACATTGCATCTTGCTTTTTTGAGTCCATTTAGTTGAGTGAAATTTTGCCATACTAGGTCGAGCTTCTCCTTTTTTTGCCGTAACTGGACTGTCGAGAGAGTTGGCATCCGATTGCGAGTTCTCCATCTTAGTATCCATAAACAAAAGGTGTTTGAGAGATGTCAATTGACAGAGATGTCAATCGACGTCACTGAAGTCAGTGTGACAGTGACACTGACAGTGACAATGACAGTGACATTGAAGTGTCAGTGTCACTGTCCGTGTCACACTGACTATAGTGACGTCAGTGTCACTGTCACACAAAATTGGAACCCTGCTGTGTACACAAACATAAACAAAATTTTCAGGGTTTTCATTTGTGTACATAAACCTACGCAAAACTTTTTGACTTTTATTTGTGTACACAAACGTACACAAACATTTCTGATTTCATTCGTGTACACAAACGTACACAAAAATTGTGAAATTTTCATTTGTGTACAGAAATGAAAATGAGAAAATTTAAATTTTCATAAATGTTCAAAAACAAAACACAATATTTTTTGCTTTCTTATGTTTACAAAAATGAAAATTTTCGTACACAAAAATTTGTAAAGAAAATAACACTGCTCTATATGCATTTTTTGATCAAGAGTATTTATCGGAGTCATGTCTAAGGTAAGTGAATGCGCGCATCTCTAACTCTCAAGCCCCCTGCGCCCCTTCGGGGGCGCAGGGGGCTTGGGGCTTGGAGTTGAGATGCGCACACTCACATACCTTAGACACAAATCACTCGAAAGTGCCTCTGGATGCATGAAAAAAATGCATACAAGAGTTCGTTTATGCGGTAGGCCCCAGTTAACAAAACTATGTTCGAATCCTCCTGAACATAAACACTTTTTGAGACTTTTGGAAGAAAAAAAAATTTCAAAAAATCAACAGGGGGACCAAGGCATCTTTTTTTTCCAGAGATGCGAATGCATATAGAGCCACTTAGACCCCAAAAAACTCACTTTTGGCTCTGGCCAAATAGTGTACTTTAGCCGTCTTTAGTTGGTGAGTTGTTTGCGTCTCTAACTGTTAGATTAGCACCATCGATATCAGAATTCCTAAATTCCTTCAAAAAGTACCCTAAAAATCGTTAAACACCATAAAACAGGTTCATATGCCAAATCTGTTAGCATTTTTGTTTTCATATTTTTATGATGTATCATTCATGTTTGTATTGCAATTTTGATCAAATTATATGGCTGCCGGTGCCGAAAAAACGCAAAAACGTCGATTTACAAGACTTTTTCTTATTGACCAGTGTGCTTTTTCAGTGCTATTTTGTTCGCTTGACATAAACAAAGATGCAAGAACTGGGAACAGAAAATGAGGGCATATCCTTGCTGCGTGGATCTTCCGAGCGGTGTTCCTTGCCAAAAGACTTTGAAGTTTTGGACATGACGACAGCCAGCAAAAACTCTCTGCACGATGTCAATCAAACAAGCATTTCTTGGCATGGTCTGACAGTGAGAAATCCGTCCACAGGCGACGTAATTCTCGACGATATCTCAGGTATGGCAGGAGCTGGACAGTTCATTGCATTAATGGGAGCCAGGTTGGTTGTGAATTTGACTATTCTGTTTCCAATTGCCTCATTTTAGTGGTGGTGGCAAGACTACGCTTCTGAATGCTCTTCAGGCCAGAAATCTTAATAATTTGGAAGTTTCGGGTGATGTTCTCGTGGATGGTCTGTCTTTTCTCCTCTTTTTACGTCTCGCTTTTTGTAGTGAACATATTTAGGGCAACGTCTAGGAATCGGGATTACCAATGTCAGTGGCTATGTTCAGCAGGATGAAATGTTTCTCTCAACGCTGACAGTCAAGGAACATTTGATGATACAAGCAAAGCTCCGACTAGTTGGAATGGACAAGCATGAAATGGCGGAACGTGTAGATGCTGTGAGTTTTTTTTTTAAACTTCTCGTAGTCACTCAATATTTCTGATGTTTGTGGTGCAGGTAATTCAGTCTCTGGGTCTCTTCAACTGTCAAGACAATTTCATAGGCGTCTCAACTGGTGGATCAAGAATTTCGATTGGGAATCTCGAAGACTTTGCTTTGCCTCTGAGCTGCTCGACAATCCTCCGCTGCTATTTTGTGATGAGCCTACAACTGGGCTGGATTCAGCAATGGCTGAGTCTGTGGTGGACATTTTGCGAGGATTGTGTACAGAAGGGCGAACCATCATTTGTACAATTCATCAGCCATCTTCTATGATATACAGAAAATTCGACAAGGTTTTTGTTTTCATCTACTATTACGTCAGTAACGAAAATATTATGCAAGATGGAGACCCTACGGTGACCTTGTATTTTGTAACTTCGGTCAGCTTTCTTCTCCTCATTTTGCAATTTGAATTTTCATCTTTTAAACAAGGGCTAGCCATTAAAAGAACCATACTTGTTGATGCAAATGAGAATTTGAAAAATTTTAATGCGCGCGGGCACTTCTCTTTCGTCTCTCAAACTTTTGATTGACACTTTGCTGATTCTCTCTCTCACTCTTTACTCTCTTGAGTCGCTCGAAATAACTCCAGAGAGTAGAGTGCGAGACGATAGAGAAGTGTCCCGCGAGCATTTGAATTTGCCAAATTTTCACTTCCATCAACAAGTGTGATCCTTTAAGAGAATACCGCATTTCCTCTAATAATCGCGCATGCGCGCTTATTTTTCAAACCCCGAAAATCTGAAAAATTTTAGGTCAATCTCGAAAATTTCGGGTGCTCAACCAAAATCTAAAAAGTGGAATCGGTAGAGCTCGTGGGAGTAAGAAAATGCATTAAACAGCTTTGGAGAAAAATTTCTCTGAGCTGAGATACACGCCCTCAAAGTAGGGGGTGCGCTTTTATTAGAGCATGCGCGCTTATTTGAGGAAAGGCTGTAAGTGAATTTCCCCACCAAAAGTGTAAAATTCCCCACCAAATTACTGAATTTCCCCACCAAATTTTTAAACGACCATATCTCAGTGTTTTCTTATCATTTTTTTATTTTTTTCAGACCAGCATGCAGCACTACTCTTTTAGTTTCTAATGAGCCATCAAACAAATTGTTAAAATTTCAAAAACATTGAGAAAAGTTGGTTTTTATACAACAACTCCTTGTTTATGTAAACTATTTTTTCTTAATGTTTTTTTAAATTATAACAGTTTGGTTGATGGATCATTAGAAATTAGAAGAGTAGGGCTGCATGCTGGTCTGAAACAAATAAAAAAGTGATAAGAAAACACTGAGATATGGTCGTTTTAAAAATTTGGTGGGGAAATTCAGTAATTTGGTGGGGAATTTCACACTTTTGGTGGGGAAATTCAATTTGATCCTTTGAGGAAATACGGTAATTGAAAAGGTCAGTAAGGTAGGTTTGGTGTCTGAAACGGGTGCGCGACAGTTCACAGTCTGGACAATTCACAGTCTGGGACAATTCATAGTATGGGCAATTCACAGTCGGGACAATTCACAGTCTGGGACAATTCACAGTCTGAGACGCATTTTACATTTTCTCACATTTTGTACCTTTTCAAAGGACAAATTTTATTGGCTGTGTATATATTCGTATTTCCGAATTTAGAAAACGATTCATCTCGCGAGAAATATTTTTGAATTAGGGCTTGTTCGCTAAAAGATCCATTTGATAGTATTATTAAACTGTGATATCCTATATCCAAACCACAAAACCTGGGATGGCTACGCTCAGGTGAGCACATGGCTGGCCTGTAAAATTATTTTTTTTTTTGCAAATGAAAAAAACCGTTTTCTAACCTAAAATTCTGTGGGGAGTAATGTTTGTCAGAACTGAAATTGTGGTTTTAGCTACTTAAACTCTAAAACTCAGGATAGGTACAACCTGAACAGGTGGATATCCGCTTGGACAGCTTCAAAATAAAACATTAATAAATTTAAAAAGTTTTGACGCTATAATACCTAAAAATGGGTAGGGAATTTGATTTAATGCAGTCAACCCTCGATTTAGTGGCACCCCCCCAAAAGTTCGTTTCCGCCTAGGGTCCGACACTTTTTTTAACCCAATTTTCAAAATAT
Source organism: Ditylenchus dipsaci (assembly GCA_004194705.1). Classification (NCBI taxonomy): domain Eukaryota; kingdom Metazoa; phylum Nematoda; class Chromadorea; order Rhabditida; family Anguinidae; genus Ditylenchus; species Ditylenchus dipsaci. The sequence continues at coordinate 332,958 of SADC01001351.1, forward strand.
TTTATCGATTCTGTTATGACAGTCTGGTCGCAAATATCGTGAGGATTCCGATTTCGCCGATCAATTTTTGAAAAGTAAACGAATTTCGGGTTAAAAAAGTGAAACCTCGATATAGTGGCACCCCTTTTTGAAAACAGGTGCCACTATATCGAGGTTTCACTTTTTTAACCCAAAATTCGTTTACTTTTCAAAAAACGATCGGCAAAATCGGAATCCTCACGATATTTGCGACCAGACTGTCATAACAGAATCGATAAAATATTTTGAAAATTGGGTTAAAAAAAGTGTCGGACCCTAGGCGGGAACGAACTTTTGGGGTGCCACTAAATCGAGGTTTGACTGTAATGCTTAAATTCCGATTTTAGCCACCCGAGCCCTAAATATAGATTAGGCACCCTTGACTGAGATGGACAGAGATAAATATCCCACAAAATGGCCCCTAAAAAAATTTGGTCAACGTTAGAAACAAACCATTTTTCCTGATTTAAAATTGCAAGGAAAATCCAGTTTGACAAGACGGACCACCAAACTGAGTTGGCTAGCTTTAAATCAGGTGTATACCTATACCAGAAGATTAGGTTAGGTATACCTCTATGGGGATAGGTCTCAGTGTAAGGTAAACGGGTGTGCCAGTAGGGCGGGTAGATGATGAATAAAAATTACGAGGCCTGAAATTTGGGTAAACTTTTCTTAATGCTTCTTATATGGACTTCTACGCACTCCTCTACAACATGAAAATTTTGATTGGATTTCAAAAGAAAGGTATTAAAAAGTCCAGAAGAAAAAAAAGAATCAGCTTTGCGTACTTAATTTCCAGATGCGTTAATATTTAGCTATTTTCGTATGCTTTTTTGTGAATTCGATCAGACTGTGAATTGTCCCAGACTGTGAATTGTCCATACTGTGAATTTTCCTTGACTGTGAATTGTCCCATACTGTGAACTGTCCCAGACTGTGAATTGTCCAGACTGTGAATTGTCCGTGTCCCTTCTGAAACACTGTGTTTAAATTAGGGGTATCTTTCTGAGATCGTAATCAATGTAATTTTTTTTCACAGGTGATGTTCTTGGCTAGAGGTCGTGTTGCCTTCTTCGGACCGCCGCTTGAAGCTGTGGAATTTTTCCGTACTTGTAACTACAGCTGTCCAGAGAACTACAATCCTGCTGACTTCATTATCGAGACTCTAGCCATTCGTGCAGTCAATAAGGAAGAGTGCCGAGAAAAAATCCGATACCTCTGTGATCAGTTTCTTGAATCTCCTGTTGGGCAGCAATATTTGAAGGAAGTGGAAGAGAACAAATCAGTGGTTGGCAATATTCCAGAATCCAAAAGTCGCCCGGGCTTTTTCGTTCAAGTAAGGTTATTTTCCTTGTATTCGGTTTAGCAATAATTTTCACTCTTAGGTTGGCGCAATTTTCCATCGCTCTATTCTTGACAATTGGAGAAACAAAGCATTCATTCGGGCCAAAGTCTTTCAGAAGTTAATAATGGGTCTAATTATTGGCTTCATCTACTTTCAAACTGGCAGAAACCTGAATGAGCGAAAAATCACCAGTCTTAATGGAGCTCTCTTCTTCATAGTCGCCGAGTTGACTTTCCCAGCTCTGTTTGGTATTTTGACAGTTTTACCAAGGGAGTTTCCGTTAGTAGTACGTGAATATCATGACGGCCTCTACGACATATGCAGCTACTACACTGCTCGAGTTCTTTCCTATCTTCCGTTGTTCTCGTTGGATGGTGCGTTTATGATTGCAATCGCCTACTACATGGTTGGGTTTGCTTCATCACCATTGCGCTTCCTTGCCTCTATTGGTTGGTCTTTTCATTTTGGTTAAGATAATCTAGTGGATTTTATCTTTGCAGGGATCGGAATATTGGTGGAACAATCGGCAGCAGCTTTCGGCGTATTACTTGCGATGGCGACTCCTTCTTATCCTGTAGCAGTCTCAATAGCTAGCCCGATTCTAACGTGCCTTATGCTGACTGGCGGCATGTACGCTAATCTTAAAGAGCTGTCTCCTTACGTCAGATGGTTGCAATACTTGAGCTGGTTTAGGTGCATGCTTTGAGTCACTCCATATAAATTTTTTGGTTCATGATCTTTAGATTCGGTTATGAGGCTCTCACAATTAATCAATGGGTCGGGGCAGCTGAAGGTGGTAAAATCAAAGTGAGGCTCGACGATAATAGATCGGTCTACAAAAGTGCCGAGACGGTCCTTGATGCACTTTCTTTTGTTCCATGGAAGATTTGGTTAGACGTCGGAGTCATGCTATTTTTCCTCATTATGTTCTATCTCTTAGGTTTTGTTGGTTTGTTAATTCGTGTTAGGCTTTCTCGTTGAATGTATTTTGTTTTGTCTGGTATTCAATAAAGATGACTCTTCCACTGTGCCTTTTTCCCCGACTTTTACTGGGGTAAGTACGTTTGTTCCAATAGCTTATCGGAAGTTCATAGAGATAAGGCGTTTATATTTTCGTAGTGATATTATCTATCATACCAGTTTCAAAAATGATAGCACGCAAACACTGGCCAAAGCTGTTTTGTGACGGCGCACGACTGCATGTAATCGAATTCTGGTCGTAATCCTATATATTATTATTTTGTCTTGCCATCACCATTAGCTCTTTTTAGTTATTTTCCTTTTTATCTTATAATTTTCTGCGTATTCCTATGATAAGCCTTTTTTTGAATTTATCAAGAGAAAAGTACCACTAACCAGGGAACCTCAAACAGTGTCTTTTTTCAAGGATTTCTTTAGAGACTTTTTTTTGCAGATTCTTGTAGAGCAGCCCGAAGTTATACAACAGTGCTGCCAATATCTCCAGATCATTTGAAAAATTAACTACTATTAAGTTGCCGTTGTTTTATAATATTTTTATTATCCAACTTGTATAGGGCGATTTGTTGCAGATTATACTTATGCCAGTGAGTGAAACTTTGAAAAAAAACGTCACGGCTTTTTAAAATGTTGGGAAGAAGCCGATACCTCAGAGTGGCGGGATTCCAAAAATAGCTTCTTTTTTCAGCAATTTTTATATTTTTCGAATTTCAGCTCTCCTAGTATCAGTCTTTACGTGAAAATGAAAACCCAGAATACAGGTTATGCAATTGTATAAAGAAAGTGTGTGTTATAAAAATTTATATTATCTTTTTTCACCTAGAAGTCAAAATGGAGATTACGATTCGGGCAGCTAGCTGTCCTGTCAACCTTCTTGCTAAAAATGTTCAATTTTTTTATAAAATCACAGACCTTCTATGTACTATTGTGTAGCCTACATGCTATGTTTTCATTTGCGCTATCATAAAGAGTGAAAATGAGATCTCGGCGCTACTGCAATATACCCCCCTCCCAAAAACCCTCCTGTAATATACCACCCCCCCCCCATAATTTTTGGGCTTAGGAATAAGGCTTAGCCCTTAGGCTTCGGGCCATTAGGCTCAGGGACAACACGTAATAATTTCACTACTTTTCCAAAAAAAAAAAAAGTGTGGTTTTCGGGGTACCTGAAAAATTATTGGGGGAGGAGGGTATATTACAGTAGCTTTTTTTTGGGGGGGGGGGGGGGGGTTTGGATTTATATGACAGTAGCGTCGAGATCTCATTAGAGCTGAAATTCGAAAAATATAAACTTTGCTGGAAAAAGGAGCTATTATTTGAACTCCCGCCACTCTCAGGTTCGGCTTCCTTCCAAGTCGGCTTCGGCTTCCCTCGGCTTCCTTCCAGTATTTTGAAAAGCCGTGACGTTTTCTCAAAATACTCACTGGCATAAGAATAATATGCAACAAAACACCCCACACAAGTTGGATAATAAAAATATCTCTATATAGTATTTGGGACGGGGGGGGGGGGTTGTGGGGGTGTTGTCCGTCACACTTCTGAGTGGTCCCGTTGTTATTTCTTTTCTGAAAAATATTTTATTTGGCAAGTTTGTACTCATTTTAAAGCTCTTTTAACGGCGAAGGATCTTTTACATTCAGATTTGGAATTTGCTGTGAAAAAATTTGAGATTTTGCCCCTTGAAGTGGAAAATTGTGGGTTTTCGGGGAAAATCTCATGAGTGGTCCGGGTAGCTGATATTTGCCAAAAACGACATTTGCAAAACGTATGTTTTGCCAAAACGACATTTGTCAAAACGACATTTGCCAAAATGACATTTGCCAACACGACGTTTGCCAAACTGCAATTTCCCAAGCGTAGTTTTTGCCTAAAAATAATAGTATCAAATCAAATTTCATAAGTCTTTTTCAGACGAAATCCACGTTTGGCAAATTTCGTTTTGGTAAATGTCGTTTTGCCAAAATTCGATTTGGCAAATGTCGTTGTGTAAAATGCCGTTTTGGAAAATGTCGTTTCGGCAAAATTTCGTATTTGGCAAATGTCGTTTTTGGCAAGTATCACCCAGCCAGTGGTCCCATTGTGCCAGTTATAACTTTTGGCAGGAGTACACTTTAGTGGGTACGCCCCAAATTGCCCGAAATGATGTTTTTTCGACGTAAAACTATGAAATATGTACAGAAAACACATTTTAGGTGTGGGAAGACCATTTTTCAAGAAAAAAAAATTTCGGCCAAAATTGACCAAAACCGTGATACCAACTTTATGATCCAAAAATCGACTTTTCTGAAAGTGGCTTAAAATGCTATAAAATGATTGGCTATGATGTAATTATATTATTCCGAGCATGTTTTCATTGGTAGCACATCGTTTTGATTGCAGGACAAGGCAAAAAGTCGGAAGGACAAGCCTAAGCCATTCTTCTGAATGAATGAAAGATATGATTTTGACGATAAAGATTTTTACATTTTTGAACAATTAAGATGATAACGGTACGAAAATATCATTTTTGAAATGCATTGAGACCATTTCCAGCAATTTTATAACATCTTAAGCTATGTTCAGAAAAGTCGATTTTTGGATCATAAAGTTGGTATCATGGTTTTGGTCAATTTTGGCCGAAATTTTTTTTTCTTGAAAAATGGTCTTCCCACACCTAAAATGTGTTTTCTGTACATATTTCATAGTTTTACGTCGAAAAAACATCATTTCGGGCAATTTGGGACGTACCCACTAAAGTGTACTTTAGCCTAACTTTTTTTCTGGGAGTTTGTACTCATTTCAAAGCTCTTTTGACGGCGGAGGACCTTTTGCATTCAGATTTTGGATTTGCTGTAAAAAAATTTGAGATTTTATCCCTGAATTTAAAAATTGGAGGTTTTATGGGAAAATGCATAAAATGCTACCAAAAATGGCTGGGAAATACCAATGGCATACAGTAGCGGAAAAAAAGTATTGCATCAAGCACATATTTTTTGAAAATAATTGTATAGCGTTCCAACTTTGAAACATTCTACGACAATTTTTAACCAAGAAGATTGTCCGCAATCTCAGCTACATTTTGAGCACAAATATGCCAAAAAAGAATAATTTTTTGTTAGCATACCAATGCTATTTGCAAAGCCACTCATTCCTGGGGGTGGAAAAAAGTATTCCAATAAGCATTCTTTCGTTAATGTTTTTAAGATTTTAGGATTTTTTTGCTAGTTATTTTTGATGAGTTTTATAGGCTACTTCATAGCTACAATTTGATAGGTCAATCTCTTTTTTTCGATTATTCTGAGAAAAGTTATGAATATCAACAAAAAAAAAGTGTCATTTTTTAGTCAATATCTAAGTAAATCTAAAGAAAATGGTTGTTTGGTCGCATAAATACTGACTTTTCTTAAAAGTTTGAATATCAAAATTGACTAGTTAATGCAGTTTTTGAAAGCTTAACAATTTCTCTACGAAATGACATGTAAGCCTTTTTTAAGGATTGCACAGGGCTGAGAAACGGACGGTTGAAGTTAAAAGAAGTAAAAATGTCTCAAAATAAGGCAAAAAATAGAGGTTTTTTACTTCTTTTTTTTTCGCGAAAAAATTTTGCCTTGGGGGACCAAGGTAGCCCAAATTTTCTGGAGCCTGAAATGTGACCTTGGTCCCCCAAGGCAAAAATTTTTACAGAAAAAATAATTTTTGGCAAAAATGCTTAAAACATGGTAGAAACGTTACAGAAAAATTTTTAGGCTGTTATGAGAGAAAATTTTTTTTTACCAATTTTGTAAGTACTTGGTCCCCTGTGGTTTAAGCTAAATCTGGGACAGAAATGAGGAAATCTGGGACAGAAAAAAGTATTGCCCGTAGCTTAAATGTTTTTCGTCTCGAGAGGAATTTGAAATTTTACGATAACGTTAGACCTTTAAGAAAAGTTTTTTAATTAAATTGAGCATGCTGAACATGAATGCGGTGCTAAAATTATAAAATTTCTCATAATAGGTCGCAAAGAACCGATTTACCGAGATAGCTGGCGAATACCCATGAATGGTCGAAAAATGTTTACCTCCCTTTGGTTAACTCTAGAAAACTAACTTTCTAGGGCATGGTCACCTGTTATAAATTTTGTCCCCGCCAATTCAAAATTTATTTCGAATCGTTGAGCTTCTGTACCGATTTTTTAACTTGGTTTCTGACAAAACTACACCTAAAATTAATTCTAGGCCTTGTTTTGTTAGAAACCAACCTGTACAGAAGTTCAATGATTCAGAAATTTTTTTGAATTGGCGGGACAAATTGGAAAACAGGTGAACATGCCCCTTTCAGTGGCTTTTGTCCACACTAGGGTGAAATTCTGAGCGAAAAAATAAAAAAGTTGCCCAAAAGCAAAATAATCCTCTAAACATTAAATGCATTTCGAATCCCACCAAAAAATAGGCCTAAAAATTAGACTTACCGTATACGCTCTAATTATAAGCCATGGCGTATAATTTTTCAACGGCTCAAATTGTTTTACCCCGTCAAATTACTGATTTACCCGTCAAATTATTTTTTACCTCGTCAAATTTGAATTTTGAGCTAAATACTCATTTACACCGTCAAATTACTGATTCACTCCGTCAAATTTGAATTTTCGGTGAGATACTGCAGTAAATTTTGCGGGAATTTGAATTTTATAGTCAAAAATGACTTGGATCGCTCAAAATCCCACCCAGAGTGGCCAGAAGCCCCTGAAAGTTGGTTTTTTGGGGGTTTACTAAAGGGGGAGTGAACTTTTTTGCGAAAATTTGATTGGTCGGATCAGAATTCCAGTCCGATCAACTGAATTGCTCAGAATTTCACCCTGAACCATTCTCAACCATCTTAAACCGCCCTAAGCACTGATTTAGGGTAGTAAGATACTGGTATGGAGCAGTTTGGGATGGTTGAGGAGTGTTTAAGATGGTTGAGAATGGTTCAGGGTTAAATTCTGATTTATGCGGTAGAAAAAAGGGTTCTTATCGGTTATCCGCACCCCACTTACTTTTTCCACAAAATAGTCAAGTTACATCATCATCATATTTTTTAAACAATGGGTGGGGTGCGGATAACCGATAAGAACCGAAAAAAGTGTTTTTGCGGCAAAATGAAGTATTTTTACGGCAAGAAAAAAGTTTGCCCGCTTATAGTTAGAGCGGATACAGTAGGCCTAAGATAGGCCTATTTAAGCCTAAGTCTAATTAAAATTGGCGCGGGCCTTTTTTATGCCGGTCGATGTATTTGGAAAAAGGCCTAGTTAACCATAAATTCTCATCCCTGTGTCAGCCCTAGCTGCGCTCTAAATCAGCTCTTAATCAGATTTTTTTTCGCCTGTGGCCGAGGATAAATTAAAAAAAGCAGCGAGCTGAGTAACTGCGTTGTTGCGTGTTAAGTTAATTAGCGAGTATACATCTCTTGTCCAAACCCTTTTCTGTCTCCAGTTTTTTTATTCTCTCCAATTCTCCGAAATTCATATTTCAAATGCCCTGCTTGGCGGGGAGTTCAAACACAACGTTCATATAGTTTTTGAATCCGCTTTTTACATATTGAATTATGCTTTCTGGATTTACGCGTTCTGATTTATATCTTTTGATTAAAGTACATTTAGAAAAGACTAGAATATGTCACTAACACCAGGCAAATGCTTCAAGCCTATGCTGGCCCATCCATCCAAGGGTATTGATGAGGTTCTAAAGAAATTTGGTGGCAAAGACGATTTTGCTTGTGAGTGGAAATACGATGGTGAGAGAATCCAAGTAAGACTATATTTTATCTCTCTTAATAAAACATTTTGGAGGTCTCTAAAATAAAAAGGATCTAAATTTCAGGTTCATCGTACCCAGGCTGGCAAAGTACAGTTATTCAGCCGAAACCAGCTTGAAACAACTAACAAGTACCCAGATGTTGTGGAAAGGCTGTCCAAGTGCCTTGCGCCAGGCACTAAAGATTTTATAGCGGATGGAGAAGTGGTGGCCTGGGATGTCGACAAAGCTACCATTCTTCCATTTCAAACACTCAGCACTCGAAAGCGAAAGGTTATTATTCTTGTTTTGGACCATTCTTTATTACTATCAAAACCAAATTCAGGCAGCCGATTCCAACTCAGTCAAAGTTCAAGTGGTGATATTCCTGTTCGACCTTATCTACGTCAACGGCAAATCCCTGGTTGACCTACCATTCAGGCAACGCCGCCAACAACTCCACCAAAAACTAATCCAAGTGCCTGGATCTGTGTTCTTTGTAACCAGTATGGATACCAAGGACCCAGAGGAAATTGGAGATTTTCTCCAAGATGCTGTTAGAGGCAGTTGTGAAGGTAAATCTACCCAAATATTTGATCACAAAACTGTATTTCCTATCCAGGTTTGATGCTGAAGACCCTGGACTCGCCTTACCTTGTGGGTAAACGCTCCGCGGATGTCTTAAACTCAAAAAAGACTATTTGGATGGTCTGGGCGACACCTTGGATCTGATAGTTATTGGCGGTTACAATGGTGAGGGCAGGCGGCAGACTGTTTACGGCGCTTATTTGCTGGCTGTGTATGATTCAAAGTCCAAAGAATACCAAACTATATGTAAAGTAGGTCGTGAACTAAATGGTCTTGAAATAATAATTTCAAGGCTCAGAATTTCAGGTTGGAACTGGATTTACTGATAATGATTTGAGAAAGCAGTTCAAAGAGTTTGGAAAACTCCGAATAAAAGAGGTAGGTGATCAATTGGGTGCTTCTATTTACTAATGGTGATCGCCTTTGAGCTGCATATTATGAGGTCGTGGGTCAGGCCTGTGCTGGTCTCTGGTGAGAAGGCAAATTTTTCCGATTCCGGCCTCTGGTGGAGGCTTGGAATAAAATGTGGTTAACTTTTCCATTGACGGAACCTCTAATATTTTTGAAAAAAATAGGATGATTATTTTGGTGATTAAAGTGATCATGTTAACCACAAGCACCATCATCACAATAATCAGCATCTAAAACAATTTATGATTTTACAGGCCTTAAATTTTTGGGTCATATATTGCTGTAGAGCTCTTCCAAGGAGGTCCCGATAGAAAAAAAACCGAAAACGTTGAAAATGGAAAATTAGCATCAACTAGTCAGATTCAAATTTTCAGCCTCTAAGTAACTATGCCTACCATCGGTCACTGGAACCCGATTTTTGGTTCGAACCCAAAGTTGTTTGGGAAATCAAAGCCTATGGGCTGACCATCTCTCCACGTCATTGTGCTGCCAAAGGTCTGGTAGACCCGGCTAAAGGTGAATGACAAAAAAAAAGATATTGGACAAACTTTATCTGTAAAAATGATTTACAGGGCTTTCCCTCCGATTCCCACGCTTTCTGCGTGTGCGAGATGATAAAAAGGTTGAAGACGCCACTGGACCTGAACAGTTGAATGAGATGTACAAAAAACAAGAAGATGTAGCCAACTTTGTATACAAACCCGCTGATGAGAATGACGACGAAGAGGAAGACATTTCATGAAATAAACAAAAATATTTCAAGATTCGCTGTTCTTATTTATATATGTAATATGTGTATGTACAGTTATTGCTATAAACAGTCTTATTCATCTTAAATACTAGTCAGAAATACTATATAGGAAATGTTATTGACGCAAACACAAACTGGCACTGAAAATCTGACTAGCAAGGAACATCCGCGAACAGTATATCTTGATTTGAATATTCTGTAAAAGGCTATATTATAGAGCATGGCCGATTTAACACTCGGACGGTCGAGGAGCCATTATATTCGTTGGACTCAGAATTTCATGCTAAAAACGGTAGTGAAAAGTTTTTTTTAAAGTTGGTATTTGCGGGTCAGCGGCCCGTGAGAACCAGCCAAGTAAAAATTTCAGAAGAGCAGTTTTCATCAAATTTTATTACTTATTTGAGTGATTTTTTGTTCTAGAAAAGCACAGATCACGTGCTTTTTAATGAGATATCAAAGAGGTATTTACGACAATTATATGCAAAAATTACAGTTCAAAGAAACATTTGTGTCGTTTTTCGAAAACTTTGTTGATGCTTGAGTATGCATAAAAAGCGTGATAAGGTCATTTTTTCCGCTGTCCATGTAAATCATCCGACAGGACAAGAAAGACTGCATCAGAAAGTGCTTTGACGTAGAACAAAACAAGCTTTTGGAGTGTTTAGCAAGAGTCTTTAAAAAGTTAAAAGAGGTTTAACAAAAACTTTCATTTCGTTAATTAAACCTCAATTTTTTACACCGGATTCGTGTTCAGCATAGTCGGTTTGCATATAAAACTGCCCTTAAACCTGTTAACTTGCTATCAAACTTCAAATTCCGCTCAACACAATAAATATTTAAAAGACATTTTCTGAGAGAATGATAAACAGCTAGTACTCTACTACTCTTTCTGAGGAACTTTGAAAAAGACAGTCCATGTGAAACATGACAAGGAATTTAAGGAATTTCGTGTGAGATGGCAACATCAAATGGCTATAACAGTAGAACACGATAGACATCACACAAAATTTTTGAAATAAATCGTAGTAAGTAGGTTTATCATTCTCTCAGAAAATGTCTTTTAAATATTTATTGTGTTGAGCGGAATTTGAAGTTTGATAGCAAGTTAACAGGTTTAAAGGCAGTTTTATATGCAAACCGACTATGCTGAACACGAATGCGGTGTAAAAAATTGAGGTTTAATTAACGAAATGAAAGTTTTTGTTAAAACCTCTTTTAACTTTTTAAAGACTCTTGCTAAACACTCCAAAAGCTTGTTTTGTTCTACGTCAAAGCATTTTCTGATGCAGTCTTTCTAACCCTGTCGGATGATTTACATGGACAGCGGAAAAAAATGACCTTATCACGCTTTTTATGCATACTCAAGCATCAACAAAGTTTTCGAAAAGCGACACAATTGTTTCTTTGAACTGTAATTTTGCATATAATTGTCGTAAATACCTCTTTGATATCTCATTAAAAAGCACGTGATCTGTGCTTTTCTAGAACAAAAAATCACTCAAATAAGTAATAAAATTTGATGAAAACTGCTCTTCTGAAATTTTTACTTGGCTGGTTCTCAGGGGCTGCTGACCCGCAAATACCAACTTTAAAAAAAACTTTTCACTACCGTTTTTAGCATGAAATTCTGAGTCCAACGAATATAATGGCTCCTCGACCGTCCTAGTATTGAATATTTTACGCTACTCGTTTATACCCCTCCCAAAAAAGCTACTTGGTTGAACCCCTCCGACTAATTTTTAGGGCTACATAGACCATACTCTTTTTTGAGCCCCTTGGCCCAAGCCTAAGGGCCAAAGCTTGAACCAAAGCCTGAAGACTGAGCCTAAGGGCTAAGCCTAAAAATTATTCGCAGGGATAAAACCGAGTAGCTGTTCTTGGGAGGGGTAAAACCGAGTAGCGCCGAATATTTTTTGTCCACAGACAGAAAAGTTCGAACCTGGACACTAAAGAAACATGTCGAAAAGGCTAAAAATTGCTTCCATCCTTTCTTCCCTCTTGCAGATTGGGTGAACCCAGTTTTGCTAAAAGTTTCACTTTGTCCAAAGTTAATTTCGTCCAAGAGGTTTTTACTCAAAAAATTATTTCAGCTACACATTTGAGCATGTCCTAACGTGCGCTGGCCTAACCTAGTCTTAAGGCTTTGTCTAAATTTGAAAAAAAAAGTGTAAAAACTGCAGAAAAATAGTTTTTATTTTTGAGCGAAACGAAATTTTGGACGAAATAAACTTTGGTCGAAATGACCGTGCTCCGAGTGGATTTTTGAAAGATATTTTCACTGTAGAATATAGATTTAGTGACAGCACTAGAAGTTCGATCCTCAGCTGGGTGTGATACTCTTTTCAAAATATAAGTTAAAAAAGAGTAGATCCAGCCGGGATCGAACTTTTAGGAGTGTCTATTTATGGCCGAAAATCCCAAACCCCGCGCCAAGGACACTGTCTAAAGTATGGGATGTTTATGTCGTCCAAAACCGCCCAAAATCATCATTTTCGGGTGTTTTGATCACTGAAACGTGCTTAAAACACGTTTTTAGCGCCCGGAAGGGGTACGCGACAATTCATCCCGGGACAATTCATCCCCAGAAGAGACAAAAACGCAAATATCCTCGCGGCCTCAATCCTAGCGGCCACAGGTGATTTGTTGTACCAGTTCACAGAACTCAGGTAGTGTAATGGTGCCCGGGTAGTAATATTTTCGTCTTGTAATGAACTTTTAAAATTTTGATCCAACTTCAGTTTTACTGGATAATCCATGCACCAACTAAACCAAGTGGTCCTCCACTTGGATCAAAATTTTTTCAAAATTCATGTTCCAAGACTTATTTTCTGGACTAATTCGGGCATGCTGAAGATGGTTTGATAATAGTAAACAAGGTTTTGTATCGTATTTTTTAGTATTGTAGGATAATTGATTTTGCCAGAACTTAATTTTATCAAAACTCAAGAAATACCCTACAAAACTGCATTTTATTACTATCAAACCATCTTCAGCATGCCCGAATTGGTCCACAAAACAGGTTTTGGAACCTGAAAAAGTAAATAAAAATTTTAATTTTTTTGATCCAAGTGGACGACCACTTAGTTTGATTGGTTCAGACTAAAAAATTTAAATCGCCGCTAAATGTTCACTGGAAGTGAGAGTGAAAAAACTCATTGGGTGCATTGAAAGTGAGAGTGAAAATAAGACTGACAAGGGAGAGACCCTGACTGTGACCTGGGGGAACTTCGATGACAAATTTTCTCTGCGTATTCTTGTAAATCGTGCCCCAGTTTCTGACAAATCTAGCTCCCCAGCTCTGAAGGTCTACAAAATGTGGTAGAAGGGTCACTCGAAGCTCTAAAAACAACTCGATACACATATCATGGCTGTCCCTTGGGCCATGGGTCATTCCTAAAATTTTTATTGTGTTTCAGAGGTGTGGAGCCAAATTCACATGGGATTTGAGCACGCTCTAGAAGAATACGTGCATAAGAAAAATTTGCCGAAAAAACCCCAGGTCAGTCAGGTCCCTCCCTTGTGAGAGGCAATTTTTTCCTATTGGATACACACTGAGAGTGAGAGCGCAAGTCAGAGTGAGAGTGAAAGGAAAATCCGCTATTTGGATACGGTGCTTGAATACCTATAGCTGGTCAATGTCTTGGTACTACCGCCTGAGTACCTCTTTATTGGTGCTACCACCTCCATACTACTATCTGCACCCCCATGGAGTAAAAAAGTACTTTAGAACTGGGGTTGAATGAAAACGGGAGAAAAAAATTTCTTCAAAACATTCCGTTCGCACAAATAAAATTCAAAAAAACTTTATATCATTTCTCTGGTGATGAATTGTCCTGGGCTATGAATTGTTCCAGGGGATGAATTGTCCTGGAGATGAATTGTCCGGGGATGAATTGTCCGTGTCCCCCTGGAAGACCATTTTTTCGACATAAATTTTTTTCGACCAAAATTTGACTTTTTGCCTTGATTCTCCAAGGTGGTTCAACCTAAAAGGCGGCACTTATTGGGTTGGGAGGCCGGGGTTTTCACCTATTTAAAAATAGTGTTTAAACGACTCCTAAGTAATTTTTATATGCCTTAAATTGATAAAAAAAAAGTTATTTTCTGATTTTCTATGCATCAAGAGTCATCTCAACTCCACGCAACCGAGCCCCATGCGGCCCCGATGGGGGTGCAGGGTGCTTGGTTGGTTAGAGATGCGCGCGCGCACTTACCTTAGACATAATTCCGAGCAAGACTCTTGATCAAAAATGCATTTAGAGACTCTTCCCTGCGCCCCCCTTCGGGGCGCAGGGGGGGGGGCTTGGTTTCTTGGGTTGAGATGCGCACACACACATGCCTGAGACACAAATCACTCGAAAATGACTTTGGATGCATAAAAACATATGCATACCAGAGTTTATTTATGCCACAGGGGCCAAAATTTGAATTTATAATCATTAGCGGAATTTGGCGCCAAATAAAAAATTTGGAAAAATGCTCAATTTTGGACCCTGACTGTTTTGTATATCAGATATATTTTTTTTCATAATTTTTTGTGAAATGCTGTTGACCGAAAAATTCCTTATTCCAAGGGCTTTCGAATAAGCCATTACTTGCCCATGAAACCTGCAAAATTTCAAAATGACAATTGATTTCTGTTAAAAAAGTTTAAAATTTTTCTTTACCTGGTTGACTTTATTGAAATCCTAGAAAGTGTTTTGTCATATTTTTCTCAAACGAAACCGAGAGCTTGATAGAGGAGTAAATTTTGCTACATTTTGGTACTAAGGAAGTATGCAAAAAATGCAAATTTAGGGTGTTCTATGCAAAAGTTAGATGAAAAACGCAAAACCCCTATTTTTACTCGAAAAAAGGGCACTTGATTGCTTTAAAGGACCATGAAACTTGATAAGCACAGCAATTTGGAAATTTTGAATTCGCGCGGGACCACCCTGATTTTGTCAATAATGTTTTTGAATTAATTTTTTTGTGTGTTTTAAAAATTTGAACTCCGTTTATGAGTAAATTTTTAAAATTATCCCATATAAGTAATTATGGTGCAGTGATACAGTCGAGTCTCGATTTAACGATCACCCGATTTAACGATCACCCTCGATTTAACGATCACCTGGATCGGTCCCTTTAATAATAAATTCCGTCAAATTACCCCTCGATTCAACGATCACTCTCGATTTAACGATCACCTGGGTCGGTCCCAGGGTGATCGTTAAATCGAGACTCGACTGTAGTAGGATAAGTCGTCCGATCTGGCAATGTCGAGCAACGTTGGGGTCGACTAGTGAACGGTTCTATATTTTGAAAAAATTTTACATGCAAACAAAAAACAATTCGAAAATATTATTGACAAAATTAGGGTGGTCCCGCGCGAATTTAAAATTTCCAAATTGCTGTGCTTATCAAGTTGCATGGTCCTTTAAACGATCTCTAGTTTCGAGAATAACATCTTTACAAAAATCGGCTCAATTATTCTTGTAGCTGAATGTCTAGACTAACTTTTGGTGTATAGATTATACTGAAAAGACCGTGGTTTTACACTTTTCGTCCGTCGTTAATGCTGTCCAATATTTTTTCGTATTTTTCAGGTGGCTCAATGGTGCAAACGATACGTGCTGCTGTGGTGCAAAAAGAGCCAGTAATAAAACAATCTGTCGTTCTGAAAACCGTAGAAGCAACTATAGCTGCAAGAGAAGCAAGAAGTGCTAAGACGATCGCAAAAGAAATGGCTAGTTCCCGAGCCAAGGAAGCGACAAGAATTCGTCTTCGTAAGCTGATTCCCCATTGTTCGACCTTTTTTAATGACGCTTTTGCTTTAGTGAAGCAAGCTGATGAGCAGCAGCTGAAGGCTAAATCAAGAGCAGCAGTCTCAGCTAAAAGGAAGCAAGCAGCAACAATCAGGTGGAACAGTTTCAGCTCAAAGAAGAATCAACGTGTCAAGGCTGCTCAAAAGACAAGTCAGTATTTTAACTACTTATATGTTTCTATATATTATATTTTTAATGTAAATGTATTTGACAGGCCTCTTCGAAGACAGCAATTTGTGTGCCATCCATGCCAAGCGGGTCGCCGTCATGTGCAAGGATCTTCAGCTGGCTCGTCGTCTTCGAGGTCAACTTCATGCTGAGGCTTTGGAAGGAATCGCAACACAATCGTTACACAGTCATACTCTTTACAACTACTCCAAAGGTTCTTCTAAGAACCACTTTGTTTTTGTCTTTCTCATAAGTTGTTCTGAATAAACGCATTTATTCTGTAGTTTTTGTACTCGTATTCATACTTTCTCTGTGTTATAAGGTGAGGTAGTCAAGTGGATTGTCAGGATTATGTCATAGTGAACGAGATTTAGATTCCTTCTCTTTTTGCGGTTAAAAGACCTATTTTTAGTGTTTTTGCAATTTTTTTTACAAATAGTGAAAGGGCAAAAATCTTTGATTCGTAAGGTTTGAGATGTTGAAGTTTTAAATAAAGCTGATTACGTTCTTAACTAGAGATGGGCATTTCCCTTTCCCTAATATTAATACCGATATTTTTTGGTCCTTTCCAGACCCAATACCAACATTTCAAAGTTGTGGACCTCAATATATTGCCCAATACCAATATTTTTTATGTATACGATAAGGTATACGATGTAATTTCTAAACAAAAGATCTTTTGGAGTAAAAGACCGTGTGCTTTTTGCAAAAAAACAGTTCATTTTGGTGAAGAAAAGACAAAAAATTAAAAAAGGCGGGTAAAAACGCTAATTTAATTCTTGGCGTTTTGTTTAAGTTAAACTGATTATGAATTCAAATTTTGGGCCCCTGTGATGCGGTAGGCCCCAGAAAGTAAAAAACTGTTCAAAATCCTCAAGTGTTTAGTAATATTTCTATAGTTCCCCCCCCCTCATATAATGGCTCTATCACAATTGAAGGTATAAATGTAAGTGTAAGTGTAAATGTAAGGTGTCTTCACAATACCAAAAACATTTACACTTACACTTACATTTACACTTACGGTTTCACAATACCAATGTAAGTGTAAATGCAAAGTTTTCACTTATTTTCGTTTTTATTGCTAAATATGTGTTTTTTTTTAACAAATATGGATTTTTAAAAACAAATACGAGGGAGCCGTAGTGCAAAGGAAATCCACAAGAAGCTTGTTGAATTTTTTAATGGTGCCGGTAGTGTGGATTTCCAAGAAAATATGATTTGATTGAAGTTTGATTAAGAATATCATTAATTGAAAACTTTCCACTACTAGCAGTTAAAATTCAAAAAATATATATTTGTTGATAAATAAGCAGGATTTTAGCAATAAAAATTAATAAGTAAAATATTTGCATTTACATTTACACCTTCAATTGTGATAGAGCCATAACCAAATTTTAAAAAAATGTTTTTCATACAATCCAAAATGTGCAGAAAAAATGAGTTCAGGAGATGATTTTGGTCATTTTTTGAAATATCCGGGTATGGGGGGGACTAAAGAAGTGCCAATACTAGAACAGACACACGACGGCTTTTTAATTTGAAACATTTTTCCGTGTCAGGGCTATAAAATTTGAAAAAAGCTGCCAGTCGGGGGCTGCCAGTTGAGAAGGCTGCCAGTTGGGAAGGCTGCCAGTTGGGGCTGCCAGTTGGGAGGCTGCCAGTTGGGAGGGCTGCCAGTTGGGGGCTGCCAGTTGGGAGGGCTGCCAGTTGGGGGCTGCCAGTTGGGATTTTACCGTGAAAACACCCGAAAATCATCATTTTGGGCGATATACACATTCTATACTCCTACCAGGACCGGTACGTGACACAATATCCCCGCGGCCACAATATCCTCTGCCACAATATCTCCGGCCACAATATCCCGCGGCCACAATATCCCCGGGCTATAATATCCCCGCAGTCACAATATCCCCCGACAAATGTAGTGGTTCGAATCTTTCTGAGTTTTAAATAGCGATCATTCTTAATCATTTGTAAATACTTCCTGCTCCCCGTTTAATTGATCCTCCAATTTTGTAGGGTTAAGCTCCGTATCCAAATAACGGATTTTTTTCACTCTCACTCTGACTTGCACTCTCACTCTCAGTGTGCAGTACACACTGTGTGTAGTACACATGCCCCAAAAACTGTTTTCTGGACTAATTCGGGCCTGATGAAGATGGTTTGATAATAGTAAAAAAAGGTTTTGTATGGTATTTGATGAGTATTGGGAGACAATTGATTTTACGAAAACTCGGTTGCACCAAAACTCAAAAAATATATGAGAAAACGGCGTTTTACAATTAACAAACCATCTTCAGCATGCCCGAATTAGTCCAGATAACAGGTTTTGAAAACCCAAAACGTAGAATTTTTTTTATCCAAGTAGTAGTTCTAAAAATCCGTTTTTGTGTGGAAAAATGTTAGAAAATAACTTTTTATCGTTTTAAACATATAAAAATTACTTATAAGTCATTTAAACACTATTTTTTAATAAGTGAAAACACTCCCCCCCTACCCCAACCCAATAAGTGCCCAAAAAAAACTATCTGCCACCACGAGGGTTCGAACCTGTAACTTCAAAAATAAAACTATCACCCGTAGCTATCTGCTGGGAAAATAATTTGAATTTGATTAAAATTTGTCCGGGATATTGTGCCGCGGGATATTATGGCCGAGGATGTGTGTGTGTTTTGTGGCCCAGGGATATTGTGCCCTGCCCGTAAGAAGGATATGTTACATCTACCGCCCCTAATCAAAACCGTCCAAATTTGTTTAGGTTCGGCAAACAACCACCCGTTACAATAATCATATACACTGGCATTTACCCCGATCATCATTACTATTACTTTCATTATTTTATTTCACCGAAACTTTTAATACAACCTTTGACATTTGCTTCATTAGCATTACTATAAGCATTTAGTTATTTTACCCTATCGACACCTTTAATACCATATTTCATGCATATTTCTTGTTCAAACTTTTGATACCCTTCAAGCATATATTTTTCGTTAACATTATTAATACCCCTTCAAGCATTCTGATTTTTCACGCCATTGATACCTCTTAAAAAAACTTAAACCAATTTACATCATTTTTGTAAGCATTATTTTTTTCACAAACTCAGTTGCTTTTGGTGCATGATTTAAAATAAAGGTACTTATGCACTTGAAGAGGTTTGCATTTTTTTTATTTGAAATTAGTGTTTAAGCGTCTTCTAAGTAATTTTTATATGCTTAAACGATAAAAAAGCTATTTTCTCAGATTTTTCCACACAAAAAATGGATTTTTCGAAAAAACCAAAATTGACCAAAATTCGACTTTTTGCTTTAGGGACCAAGGTAAACCACCTTATATACGGATATTCCCCCCCCCCGTTTGGTCACTGGAGCTTGGCAAAAAGAGACTCTATATGCATTTTATGATCAACAGTACTTCTCGAATCATGTCTAAAGTAAGTGAGTGCGCGCATCTCTAACTCTGGCTTGGGCTTGGAGTTGAGATGCGCACACCCACATACCTTAGACACGAATCACTCGAAAGTGACTCTGGATCCATGAAAAAGCATGCATACCAGAGTTTCTTCATGCAGTAGGCTCTGGTCAACAAAACTATGTTCAAATTCCATCTTTTGGGTGTCTGGGTACCTCTTTAGGATGGTTTAGCTTGGTCCCCAAGGCAAAAAGCCGAATTTTAGTCAAAAATTTTTTTTCAAAAAATCCATTTCTTGTGTGGAAAAATGTGAGAAATAGTTTTTTTATCGTTTTAAGCATATAAAAATTACTTAGGAGACGTTTAAACACTATTTTTAAATAACTGAAAAATGGCCACGCCCCTTAAGTGCATAAGTGCCATAATAAAGGTTGAATTAATGCAAAAACAACGTTAATTGATGCTGTCTATCCTACAAAAATGTTCACAAATCCTCACTGAGAATTGAGTGAGAATGATAATTTGTGTGAGTGAGTGAGAATGACATTTGTCCTCACAGCCTGTGAGTGAGAGTGAGAACAAAAATTTTTATCCTCACAGGCTGTGAGTGAGATTCTCACTGAGCATTCTCAGTGAAATTCTCACTCGGAGTGAGCTCAGCAAAACACTGTCCCTTGCCCTCCCAATACAGCCCTTAATCCCTTTAAAATTTAAAAGGCGCTAATTAAAATTATTGAAATTTTGGCTGAAAAACCGTGATACCCCCTGTGGTTCGAATTTTTTTTCTCAGAATCGAAAAAACAGCCGGCTTTCTCATCAAATCGGGGTCGAGAAACACGAATATGAAGTTATCTCCTCCATCTGATCACTCCCGTGGGGGGATTGTAAACTCAAGCCGGACTTGGATCGCTCAGAATACCTCCCGGAGTGGCCAGAAGCTCCTGAAAGTTAGTTTGGGGGGGGGGGTGTAGTGATCTGGGCGAGTAAACTTTTTGCTAAAGTTCGATTGAGCGGATCAGATTTCCAGTCAGATGGGCTTATCGCTCAGAATTCCATCCTGAATCATTCTCAACCATCTTAAACCACCCTAACCCATCATCCTAAATTGCTCCGAGCCAGTATCTAAGTACTCTAAATTAGTGCTTAAGGTGGTTTCAGATGGTTGAGAATGATTCAGGGTGGAATTATGAGCGATTTAGCCCATCTGACTGGAAATCTGATTCGCTCAATCAAATTTTCACAAAAAGTTTACTCGCCCCAGATCATCCCCCTTCCCCCTTCCCACCCCCCCCCCCAAAACCAACTTTCAGGAGCTTCTGGCCACTCCGGGAGGTATTCTGAGCGATCCAAGTTATTTTTGACTATAAAATCCGAATTCCCGCAAAATTCAATGCAGTTTTTGACTAAAAATTTAGATTTGATGAGAGATTTACATATTTTGACGGGAGATTGACATATTTGTTTGAAATTTGAATTTGACGGGGTAAAAAATAAATTTGACGGGAGATCCACATATTTTGACGGGTGTTTTTACTTACAGCCAATAAAAATAGGATTAGCATCATCAATATCAGACTTTCTAAATTTCTTCAAAAATCGCCCTAAAAATCGAAAAGGAAAAAAACCATCAAAAAAATGATTATTAGTCTTCTATTGCATTTCGATTTTTAGGGAACTTTATATACGCATCGCCTTTTGTCGAAAGTTCGGGCAGGAGCAGCTTGCGACATTTCACGTTGCGACAATTCAAATTGCGACAAATTCAAATTGCGACAATTCAAATTAAAACAATTTAAATTGCGACAAATTCAAATTGCGACAAAATCAGATTGCGACAATTCAAATTGCGACAAATTCGAATTACGACAATTCGAATTGCGACAATTTGAATTGCGACAATTTGAATTGCGACATTTCAAAGTCCGAGTCTTGAATAGTTTCTTCATCTAAATATGCTCCTGTTCAACGTGTTTCTATTGTAATTTTCGTTTGATTTTCTAGATATGGAAAACTATCACACTGAGAGAGGAAATCTGCTTGGCTTCTGCAGTGGATGTTCGATGACTTTCTGTCGAGTGCGCCTTCTAGGGAATACTTTGCTGTGCGTGATCTTCAATGGCCGAAATTCAACTGCCAGAATGCCTAACTGAAAAAAATTTGGACGCTGTAATTTTCTTTTTCGTTGCTGTTATTAGTACTGCGCTGGTTAAATTAGCCGTCTCTTTTGCTTGAATAAACTTGTTGGCGACTGGTCAGATTCTTAAGCTTAGACATTTTCTCTCTATGTGTTCCGCGGTTTTGACACTTCATCTCCCAAACTGCCTTACTCCTCGAGCTGCAATTATTCACATTTTCCGAGTAACAAAGTGATCTACAGGCTCGTAGCCATCCAACAAAAACTGTCAGGTTTTTACGCATATTCGAGTTAAATCACAAGAAAGTACCTAGTTAATATGCTTTTTTGCTGAAAATCCATGATCTTTCTATTTTCGTACTGCTGCGATGTCTTCTTCTCTAATTCGCTTAACTTCGATGTGTAGGGACTACTCAATTAATACAGATGCACCACCTATATCAGACGCCTAAGTTTCTAGATACTAGAGACTGGTCGGAATACCTAAACTCTTATTATAGATCGGACCATTTGGCTGGCAAACATCGTTTTTCAACTAAAATTTTTTTTGAAATACACAGTACCACGAAGCCTCAGGATGGGTATGAAGACTGCATAATAAGTTTCATCACGGTGACTTGCCTGAGCGCATGAAGAAAAAAATGCGATCTGATCAAGAAAGAAGATAAATCATATGAAAAATATGACCATCATGGCTATCTTTACATTTAATTAATGTCAACCTTTATAAGCAGAAAGTATAAGAAAGCATTGAGTGTAGGATGTAAACAAGTGCCAAAAAAGTCATTTTCCTTGAAATCAATCAAGAAATAAGACCAGAAAGACATCTTGAAGACTGAGAACAATATACTTAAAGGGGGGGACATTTGGGGGGTTGAGAAATTAGCTTGACAACCATACGGATTTTTTTTTGATGGGTTACAAAAACCTGTTTTATTGTACAAATTGACGCTAAATCAATTCAATATGAAAATATTGAATTTCAACCTTTGATGGGTTTCACTAATCGAGTTTATGGAACCCATCATCAAATAAAACATACACTACTTTATATAACAGCACTGATATAATCTTTGATGGTTCCATAAACTCGATTAGTGAAACCCATCAAAGGTTGAAATTCAATATTTTCATATTGAATTGATTTAGCGTCAATTTGTACAATAAAACAGGTTTTTGTAACCCATCAAAAAAAAATCCGTATGGTTGTCAAGCTAATTTCTCAACCCCCCCAAATGTCCCCCCCCCTTTAAAGCCATCGCCAGTCGCAATTCAAATTGTCGCAATCTGATTTTGTCGCAATTTGAATTGTCGCAATTTGAATTGCCGCAATTTAAATTGTCGCAAGCTACTCCTGCCAGAAAGTTCTAGTCCCTCTGGGGTGTTTTAATTTAAATTTTAAGTAAGTTTTTTAACTATTAGGTCCAAAAATCATCGAGCAATCGATTGCAACCATATCCAGCACTGCTTTGCTGTCAGTAACTGCCTCAATTTTGCGATTTTTGGCAATGACTACCAAAATCAAAGGAAACTAGCCAAATGATGCGTACTAGGAACTGAGATTTTTTGCGATTTTGATTACATGATTTTATACAACCGTATGCTTAAAATGAGGGCTACATTTTGAGTGTAAGGTTGCAAATGAGTATGCAAACTAAAATTGGGGAAAAACGTCAGTTCCAGGATACTACCGAAAAGTACTGGTATAGTCTTATTGAGGATTTCACCGAATTGGATTTTTTATATTTTAGCCTTAACTTTATACCAACTTTTCATCTGTATGATAGCTCAAATGAAAGCCAGAAGCTTGGGTACATTTTGACACTAAACTTGTAAATAAAAGGAGAAAAAAATAAGGTCTGCAGCCAGTGGTAGTCAAACCTGTGACCTAAGGCGATGCGTATATAAAGTTCCCCCCCCCCTTTAAAGCCATTTTGTAGTTCGTAAGACGATTTTTGGTCCGGAGCCTAAGGCCTGACCCTAAGCCGAAGTAGGCCTGAGTGGCTAAAACAGAACATAGGGCAGAATGCCGAAATGTCACAAAAGGGCCAAACACACCTACGCCGACTGTACGGCAGTATCGCCGAAAATTATTTTTGATTCACAGCAATGTATTTTCAATAAATGATAATTTTAGGTTGGTAAAAATGTTTTCGAGCTCTTGTGTGCGCAGTTTCTCTTCGAGTTCCGCTTTGGGATCAGCTGGTATCAAAAACTTGACGATTATTGGCTGCGGACTGATGGGTAGTGGAATCGCACAGGTAATTTTTGAGTTGTTTAGCTCTAGTAGAAATTTTCATATTGCTGGCTAAAGTAGTCTAGGTTTCACCTAAAATTGTTTAGGTGAGTGCTCAGAAGCAGATGAACGTTATTCTGGTGGACCAAAATCAGGCGATTCTTGACAAAGCACACAAAGGTATTGGAAAAGTTATCCCATTATCCCATCTATCGTGTAATATTGCAGGCATCCAAATTAGTCTTGCTCGTGTAGCTAAGAAGAAGCATGAAAGTGATGCTAATGTATATCAGTTCTTAAAGAAGTTGAGGGAGTAATCGTTATCAGATTTCAGGCTCAGAAGAACTTGGTCGACGGGTCCTGAACTACATCCAGTTTTCCACAAACATCAATGAGGCCGTTTCCAAAGCTGATTTGGTGATTGAAGGTATTTTTTGGAATTATTCCTTATGTATATTGCAATGGGTATATTCATCTAATTTGAGCTATCGTCGAGAATTTGGATGCCAAGCAGGTTTGTTAAAAACTTTCAAGTTTAATTTCACTTAACGTGATTATGTTTCAGAAGCTGTTCGCTCAGGTGGAGGACGCCGCTCAGAGGTTCATTTCCTCGCAAAATTTTACATATACCTAGCTTATTTCAAGTAACGCCATCATTACGACCAACACTTCTTCTCTCCAGCTGGCAGACATCGGCAGGAATCTCAAGCGTAAGCAAAACTTTGGTGGCCTTCACTTCTTCAATCCAGTTAGTCATTTTCAGTATTTTGTAAATTACAGCTAACGCACTTGTCTTTTAGGTACCGATGATGAAATTGCTTGAGGTTGTTCGACACAATGACACCAGCAATGAAACTTTCAGTATGGTTGTCCGCCTGGGCTTTTTATTTTTAATGATTATTCCTTTCAGACAAGTTGATTGAGTACGGCAAGAATATTGGGAAGGAGACTGTATCTTGCAAGGTGCCTTGCGAAGTTTCGGAATTTCATTAAGGATTGACTGACACATTTAAGGATACGCCTGGATTTATCGTCAACCGCCTCTTGGTTCCTTACATGTTCGAAGCTGTTCGAATGTACGAACGCGGAGATGCTTCGAAGGAGACATTGATAAAGCGATGAAACTAGGAGCTGGCTACCCTATGGTATGTTTATTCTGTCAGTGACTGATTAGTAAATACATAAAATGGATTTTAGGACCCTTTGAACTGGCTGATTACGTTGGTCTGGACACTACGAAATCCATTCAAGAGGGCTGGCACAAAGCCTTCCCGAAGGTGCCAGGTTTATTTCGCGGTTGATTTATTTAGAGATAACCTTTTTAGAGCCGCTATTCAAACCGTCTAAGATCTTGACCAAGCTGGTAGAGGAAGGCAAATTCGGAAAGAAATCAGGCGAAGGCTTTTACAAATACAAATAAATCAGAAAATTTCTGCTGGTATTTCCTGCTGTAAAATTACTCCTGTGAATCTGATCGGTTATGTGCCCGGGTAGATTAAACAGTAAATGTTTAACTTATATGCTTACAATTAAGATTAGATTTTTTGGGTATTAAGTCTTGGGGAGTGGATTTTTTCATATTTAACAGATCTAACAAATTTGGTATTTCGGTTTTTAAAATAATATCTGATTCTTTTGGAATGTAACTGTGAATGTCAAGCGTTTTGACGATTGTACACACGTTTTATTACATATCTAGAAGCAATGCCATTTCGTACGGGCGAAGTAGAATGAGTTTTTCATTAAGGAGTCTCACTATAAATAAAACTAAATTGCGAAGTCCTTTTCCTACTTATTATGGCTGTTGCATATGGCTGAGGATGTTCATAGGTGGAAGGACTCTGTTGAAGAACTTGGTTAGGCTCCAAGACTATGCTTAAATCGGCATTTGATATTGATATTTAATTTTTAAGAATAAGATTGACATTTTATGTAAGAATTATGTCATGTCGGATTTAACATATGGTAAAAAGACCGGGTCTACCTCATGTCACGATTTTTGCGATTTGACTTTGACTGAAGTTGCTCTTGCAATATCCAAAATGCACTTTTGGACGTGGGCCCAACTTTCCTGGTCGATTTTATGTAAATCTTAACGTGAAATTTGAGATTTCGGTGGTTGACCTACACCTAAAATCAAAAACTATTTGCAGTCGACGCTCAATACAACAAATAAAAAATGGAATAAACACGCTCTATTGACCGAGCTGAATTGTAATGTTGAGCGTCAATTATTTAAAAAAAGTTTACCGCCTTGAAAAAAATTGGCGGAATTTTTTGTGACACTCTGTAGTCAATTTCTTAGAACTTCTAAGTTAGAAGTCTAGCTAAAACGAAATCTGAAAAAAGTACATATAATGGACCGCTGACTGTATTAATTTGCGTAATTTGCGACTTTGAATTGTTGCATTAAAAAGCCCCAGAAAAAACAATGTTCACGAGTATGCCATAAACATTCTCACATTTTTGATGGTTTTTCTTGACTCCTGTCTTCAATTTTTTCATTGAAAGAAATTGGTTTTATTCCCAAACTGAGTGTAGTGTCCCGACTCTTTTAAAAGAACTATTTATTCCATCTGTTCTCACGCTCTCGAGCACGGCTGTTGGTTCATCTATAATTTTGCTTATTTACAGCCAACATTTTTTATGCACGATCATATTTCCAGTACGAAGGATTGGCGGTTAATTGCGGGTGCTTGAGATTTAAAGCTGTCAACGGTTACCAGATCCAAATATTTTTTGTATTTTTACGGTGTTCATCTTTGTCTAAAACACCGCAAATTTTTATTTTTAGCCTGCCTTGTTTGGGCTCAAATATAGTATACCCACCCACTCAACTATAGTATACTTACCACTATTTATAAGTCCTTTTATAATAATATTTATTTATTTATTTATAATTTATTTATATTTATTATTTATTATAATATTTATTTATTTATAC
The DNA here is from genome assembly GCA_004194705.1 of Ditylenchus dipsaci. Lineage (NCBI taxonomy): Eukaryota > Metazoa > Nematoda > Chromadorea > Rhabditida > Anguinidae > Ditylenchus > Ditylenchus dipsaci. Next base: position 359,481 of record SADC01001351.1, read on the forward strand.
TATTTATAAGTCTCTGAGTCTGGGGTGGGTATACTGTAGTTCAGTGGGTGGGTATACTATAGTTCAGTGGGGTGTGTATACTATAGTTCAGTGGGGTGGGTATATTATAGTTCAGTGGGGTATAGTGTAGTATAAATTTCATTCGACTATCCTGAGCGTTATTGGAGTGCATCCGCCGAGTTCTTTGAAGTAGACAAAAGACATGTAAAGTATGTTCATCGTATTATATGATAACTGTTGTATGTCTCATTGTAAATATAATAAAAATTTACAAGTCTTTGAGTCTGGGGGGGTATACTATAGTTGAATGGGGTGGCTATACTATAATTTAGCCCCTTGTTTGTACCAAAATATAGTGAATTTCTTGGTCTAGGTAGCACGCAGTTTCGGTCAGTCATTATCTAACAAAGAGGCAAATCAATCAAATCTAAAAAGGACCAACTTAAAAATCAGACAACTATTGGCTGCCTGGTTCTATCGCACTATCTGTTGCCAAAATATGCCAACCCAATAATGACCCAATAACTGTTGCTTTTTTATTGAAAAATGCCTTGGTCCTCCCTGACCATTATGGTTATGCTACAACTATGATTACAGTAAACTCCTGATTTACAAGGGACCATATGGAACTGTCCCCGCGAAATTGAAAATTTGGCTTTTCTAATAATGTTCGCCATGGTCGATTTACTAGTAAAAGTGTCAGAGATATCTGCCCATGGAAAGTAAAAGCGCCAGATTGAGCACCCTCTAAACCTTGAAAAAAGTGCTTGGTCCCCCCTTTGGTCCAAAATTTCAAAAAATGAATTTTGAAAATTCACCTTGAAAATCCCGCCTAATTTTCATTTCACTTATATGGACAAAAGTTTGGAGAATACACTTTGAGCATTTCGAAAATTTGCACAATCCGCCTTGTTCATTGAAGGTTAGATTTCAGTTTTTATTCACTTCGCTAAACAATACCCCAACAGAAAAACTGGACAAGTTCTCATTCCTCATGCTTATGCCGATCGCCCATGAAGTGTTTGAAGCAAAGCCACCGCCTACAATATGCACATTGGAGGAGAGAGACCACGCCGCACTCCCACTTCTTGTTTGGTGGATAGTCCTTCAAGCAGAATTGGGCAGGAGTCCGAAAGCTGGCCGGTCGATCCTGGAAGTATCCAGAGGCGTTCCAGGAATAACGAATGAAGTCCTCAAATCTTGGGGCGCAAAACTGGCACAAAAAATAGTTCTCTATATAAAAATTTACTTTGTTACTATACCCTCGACTCGGTTCAAGAAGTCCACGTCCTCATCACTTGCATTAGTTCGAAGCTCCTTCAGCACTCGCAGTAGTTTATCCCTCACGTCGATTTGCTGATCTTTGTTCATCTTGTAGTTTCTGAAGTGGCGGACAATAAAATTCTGATGAACCGTGAAGTGAGTATATGAGTGATTGACAATTCGTTATTCCTGGAACGCCTCTGGATACTTCGAGAATCAACCGGCTTTCAAGATGAATTTTTCAAAAATTCATTTTTTGAAATTTTAGACCAAAGCGGGACCAAGCACTTTTTTCAAGTTTAGAGGGTGCTCAATCTGGCGCTTTTACTTTCCATGGGCAGATATCTCTGACACTTTTACTAGTAAATCGACCATGGCGAACATTATTAGAAAAGCCAAATTTTCAATTTCGCGGGGACAGTTCCATATGGTCTCTTGTTAGTGTACACCCTGGGACCGGCTCCAGGTGTACACTAAATCGAGTATATACTAAACCGAGGTTCATTCTAGTCATTTTAATCAACCGTCGGCCAAAATTATTTAATCCAGGTATACACTAAACCGAGGTGTACACTAAATCCGGTGTACACTAAACTGAGAGTCGACTGTATAGTGATGGAGGTAGGCGGTAATCCGGAATTTTCGGATTCTAACCGCGGCGAAAATCAGGAATCAGAAAGGAATCCGAAAATCAGAAAAAAGGTTCGCCCGGCAAAAATGCACAAAGAACAGGAAATCAGGACTCATTTACTTCGTCCTCCCAACATGAGACAAAACAATTTGAAATTCAGGACTAACATAATTCATATGAAATAATAACATAGACTTTAATTTGCACCACGCCCGATGTTTTCGAACACCATTCTGATCGTATTGTCATCAAGTTCATAGTATTCAGGCTCATTCATCAGCCTTTTCAAATGTTCCACAGATTTGTACTGAGAGACGCAAAGGCCCTAGATAAATAGATCGTCAATTTTAAAATATTTACAGACTTTTATAGCACTATCAATCTCTTCGAAGACGTCTAAGGAAGAAGACAAACCATTAGTTTGGTAAAGCCATACTGCTGAGCAATCAGCATCTTCGTCGGATAAGTAAAGCAGCTAGGCGAATCCAGCAAGAATTGTTCACATTTCTCCAGTAAAGCCCCAAGACAGAAACGATCAGCCATCTTCAGCAGACATCCCACATTCTCAGCTATAGGTCACAATAAAATTCACTCACTTAAAATAAAGGCTAACCTGAAATAATTTTGCTACATTTGCCCGGGTATATGACACTGAGAAGTTGACAGAATTAAGCAGCATCAAGGTCCTCTATAACTATTTCACTTCTATCTTTCTCGGCAAAGTTTCCGTTAAAAAGCGTATTGAAGACTTTTGAATGGACGGAGAGCAACTAAAACATGGTCGAGCAAATTCAAATATAAACAAGAAGCTAGTTTCACTACCCCTTATTGATGTGAATTCTCTTATCATCAATAAGCAGCACGCAATCAGAAGGAAAGAAAGTCGGAGAGCAAAATTCATCCACTACTTTTTGGGATGCCTAGAGTATATTTGCCACCAGAAAAATAGGGAAATCATTAAATGTAAATTAACTTGATAATGGTGTTCTGGAAGATTGTCAAGTCGATCTCCGCCAGAAAGGTTTGACCGACGTTTTGACGCCGGCTCATTCCACCCCAAGTCATGATCGAATCATAACCGCACTGGTCGGAAATTTTCTGGAAGCGATGTGTGAACTAAATTTATTCATTAAAAAACTGGATAGATTTATAGATTTCACCTCTTTACAGTGATCCTCATTTGTCCCTAACAATCTGATCGTAAAATATGTGTCGTGTGAAATCGCCTCATCTTGACAGTAACGACACAAATAGACGGAAACAGGCGGAGAGCGGCCAACTGATGGTATGTATAAACTCCTTCAAAATGAAGATTACAAATCCAAACGTTTCCAAAACACGGTTAGCACAATTAAAAGCTATGTGTGTAAAAATACCAATCACTTTGCACCACCAAACTCTTCAACTGGTGATTCCAAATGACGCGAACTTAGGAAGTCATGCTGCGTGAACAATAGCCTGATCCTTTTCCTGATCTTCACTGAATTTTTTTTATAAAAATCCACTTTGTCTGTGATGAACTTTCTCCATCTGTAAACGCAGATCGGCTCAGTTTTGCAGGGCAATTTTCGGCATATAAAGTCAAAAACACGATTTATGCTTGGTCTCATCTGTGGTTTGGTTCCTGGTCTTTGATGGCCTCTGGACAGGTAAGGTCTAAGCCACATGCGGATCAAGCAAATTCGTGTTTCTGATTTTACACACCAGCAAAGTTGCTCTGCAAAAGTAAACTGATCAGCGTAAGGACTATAAGTTATCGCTATTTAAAGGACCATGGTTTTTACGCGCAGTGGCATGTGCAAGATTCGAATAGGCGGGGACACTTCTCTTTCGTCTATCGGTGTACTCTTTGAGTCGTTCGCCATAACTCCAAAGAGTACAGTGCGAGACAAAAGAGAACTGTCCCCCACCAATTCAAATTTTGCACATGCCGCTGCGTGCAAAAACCACGGTCCTTTAAAAATGGCCAAAATTCTTGTTACAGCATGTACTAGAGATAGTGAAATGGCCGGCCAAAGCCTTCTTCGTAATACTCTCGGCCGTGTTCTCATTCAGCAACTTTACGCAGATATACTAAATAAGGCACTTTGCCTTGATCCCTCCTGTTGTTTTTTCTTGACAAATGTCTTTGTACCCCTTGTTCACTATGGATATGACAGCACTGTGATTATAGTAATCATGGTGATTTCGGTTAATATAATCACCTTAACCACGGTCACCTTCAAAATAACAACTGATACCAACGCCTTTTTCAAATAAAAACAACAGGGACTAAGGCAATAATTTGGCCCCCTATACTAGGATAGTGCCAAATAATCTAACTTGTTTCCAGCTGAGCCATTGAAGAAGAAAGCTCGCTTTTCACATCCTTCTGCACGCCTGCCACTGACATGCTCTTTTGAATCGACTCGTCCACACGTTGCAAGTGCTCTTTGATAACCTTCACTTCATTCCCAAGATTTGTTATTGCTTCTTCCACCTTCTCCAGTCGTCCAGCAGCGCCAGTTTCTTCATTTTTCATGTGATCGCTCATTTTCGCAGTTTTTGGACACTTAAAAGACATAATCTGAAAGAATTGGACCACGCTCTCGAGAGGGCTGGCAATACCGAATTTTTTTTCTACTTTTTCGTTTATCTTATAGCGGATTTCACGGTGAGTCTAAAACCGTTGAGATCTTTTCTTTCGATAAGAAAATCTTCGAGTGCCATGCGTTTCAATTAAGTCAGTTTTTAGGGTACTTTTTTGACTTATTAACATTTAACTTCAAATGGCTATAGCTCGCTTTTTCTTTAAAGGGGCATACCAGCGCGTTACACGGGAAATTTCATATTCACAAAAGGCGGGGACCAGGTATATTCAAACGAGAATTATTTTTAAATGTAAATTTGTTATTCTGTAAAGAGCAATAACTTATGAAAAGTACTCTATCAGTCTAATAACATGGGTAGATATAATCACTTTCGCAAGGCAGCCTCTTCCATGAAGTTGACGTGCTCCGACAGTTATGTTACAAAGGCCTAGCCATACTGACTTGGGATGGAGCACGAAGGCACATAGCAAGTTACACTACGCATACATGTGTATGGCGGCCCGACTCGGTTAGACTCAACCTGCGCGTGGAGTATTTTGGACATCACGGTGTTGTTTTTCCTACAGTAGATTACTCCAACTTGAGCCAATGATACTGACCTGAAAATGCGAAAAATTAAACGAAAAATAGCCACCAAAAAAAAATGACAAGAAAAAATCTTTCGGTGGCAACTTTTTCCGGTGACGATAATAAAATAATTTAAAGGAACATTTTAAATAAAATGTTTTTTGTCTTGAAAGTGTGGTCCCGCCTTTTGAAAATTTGAAATTGACCGTGTAACGCGCTGGTATGCCCTTTAAAGGCCTGACCTCTTCCTACTCGGTGGTCCCCGCCAATTCAAAAATTTCCCTTGATCATTGGACTTCTGTACGGATTTTTCGCTAGGTTTCTAACAAAACTAAGCCTAAAATTTGATTTCAGGCCTAGTTTTGTTAGAAACCTAGCGGAAAAATCCGTACAGAAGTCCAATGATCAAGGGAAAATTTTTGAATTGGCGGGGACCACCGAGTAGGAAGAGGTCAGGCCTTTAATGGACTTTTATCAAATACAGTCAAAGCTCTATATTAAGATCACTCCACATAACGTTTAGTTCTATATAACGTTCACTAAAAAATGTTTTGGTTGGTCTGATTGAAAGAAGAATAAAAAGACATCCCATATGGGTTCACTCTTCATAACGTTCAGCTTTTATAAAGTCCACCTGAGGCTGGTCCCGTTAGTCAAAAAGACATTCTTCATAACGTTCACCATCAATTTTTAGCTCTTTTTTCATATTTTAGCTTGTTTTACACAAATTTGCTGTGCACAAACGAAGTAAAAGTTGACAGTAGTTCTAAATTGTCATTTAAGGGCATGGTCACCTGTCACAAATTATGTCCCCGCCAATTCAAACATTTTTTCCGAATCATTGAACTTCTGTACGGATTCCTCAACTTGGTTTTTTACAAAACTATACCTAAAATTAATTCTAGGTCTTGTTTTGTTAGAAACCAAGCTGAAAAAACTGTAAAAAAGTTCAATGATTCGGAAAATTTTTGAATTGGCGGGGACAAATTCAAAAACAGATGACCATGCCCCTTTCAACAGATTGTTGCTAAATAGACCGACTCTGGCAAAACTTTAAGCAGACAACAATGCGGAAGGCCAACTTACAAACAACTGGCAACTGGTTAAACATTGACTTTGGCTGAAATCGCAAAAGATGCTGTGGAGAAGGCCGATAAAAACCAACTGATGTTCTGGAAATGGAAAAAGAGCCTTTACCGCGCTCACCCTTCATAACGTTCAGCTCTACATAACGTTCACCTGAGGCCGGTCCCCAGGGTGAACGTTATATAGAGCTTCGAGTGTAATAGCTTATTTTGCTCCTGAGAAAAAGCTCTTTCAGATGAGTGCAGTCGTTCATGGTTGACCGTCAAAAATATTTGACAATTGAGCAAAAGTTTCAAAAATCTACATATAGTATTATGGAGGTGAAATCCGTGACGCTTTTTTGCGTTTTTTTTTGTTTTTTAGTCGCGTTTTTCAACGCTTTCCAACCCGCTATGTTTATGTTATATCGGTAGAGTTTTTCAAGGCACATCTTTTGCGATATCGTACACACTTTGTGCACGGTGCATTGTTGGTCAATAAAGCCAAACAAACCTCCCACAGGCAACTTTTTGGGTCGTAGGTTCAAATTCTGGTGTCAGCAAACATCTTTTTTAGTAATAGTAGACTTATGAATACCGGTTTAATCAGATGGTGGTAGGCAGGTGGTAGTACCCATGTGGTGGTACCCAGATGGTGGTATCCGCCTCGAGCAAGAGTTAAAAGTCCCTAGGCTAACGGTCCACAAATACCCGCCATGTGGGATAGGTACAATGTTCGGTTTGTGTGATAGGCTGGAAAATTCTATGCCGAACCTCACGCTTACAAACACGATTCAGGCGCCGACAGGCGCCTGTTGACCCTAGTTTACGTTATATTTCTCATTAACTAGTTCGCTACATATGGTTTTTATAAGTAATCTCGTGAATATTATCATTTACAAGTTAATACTCAAATTGATGGGCCTTGTTCCAGGCGGTTTAAAGTGGTTTCAGGTGGTTGTTTAGAAGATTTACCCTCAATAATATGAAACAAAATTATTTTAAATCAATAGAATTTGAATTTGTTGAAAAATAGACAAATCATATATATATACCATAAGTAAATGCTCCTATTAAAAACGACATGATGGCTAAGTGGTAGTGTGCTAGGTAGTCCCTCCAGATGTTGAGAGGTCGTTCTCGCGCAGTTTCTGCTACTTTTTTTGACTGGAAATCCAGTGGTACAACTGAATCGCCACTGGAATTCCACCAAATTGCCAGTGTTTTTCCCCCCGCTGAAATACTCAGGCCTCGTAAAAAGAGGTTGGTTGAAGCCATAACACATCCACCAGATAACATTACTGGAGTGATGGATTTTAAAAGATGGTAAAAGGAGAGCAAGAATGAGCAGTAGAAAATAGTTAGATTAAAAATAGAATCAATTGAGTATGTCACCAAAGGAACATTAAAATCCCCAATTTACCACTGGCCGTCCATGGACTAACCACTGGCAGTTTGGGGGAAATCCAGTGGAAATTCGGGGGTAATCCACTGGATTTCAATTACCTATGGCAGATTGTACAATTTTTCCCATTAAAAACGAGTCAATCTCAAAATTCTTTTTTTTTTCTGCCATAATCTAATCAGCTATGCCGAACAATAGCTGTTGAGCAATCTAATTTTTCACCTATTGTCATCCAGCATAATTCGAGGAGATTGAGTCAGCTCACACTTCAGCCGACCTCTATCAGGCAATACAAATTTAATTTTGATGTTCCTGTTGGCTCAAGGGATAAGAAAGGATGGCTAAAGCACAGGCGAAAGGATATATAGCTGTAGAGAGGAAGGCTAACTCCCTTGCATTGCACTAGCAAAAAATATCCTCTTTGGCCTCATTTAACTGTTGTGGTGGTGGACAGAGGGAGGATGAAGAGTAAATTGACTCATTTTACTCATTTTCTCCTTCCAATTAACCAAATGAACTCTTTCTCTAAGACTTTTCCTGTTTTTAGATTTTTTTAACTAGAGACCAAAAATTTGCAAAAAATAGAATTTCGGGTGGGAAATTTTTTACAGACTTTTTCAGAAAATTTTTTTGTGTTTTGTGATTTTTGTGTTTTTTTAGTATTTGTATGCAGATGTCCCAGTTTTGATCATAACCTAACGCCATCTGATTTTCATGAAAATTAGAAGGGAAATTCGGATACCCCTCAGTGCTTTTTTGCGGATTGCCGGTCTAATTTGTAATTATTTTGATTTGCAGGCAACGGCTTATAGCTTAAAAAGCAGGTTGAAAAATAGAAGGTCATGGCCTTCTATTAGAATGAATACGGTATATATTTTTTGAAAAACTCCATTCATCTAGCCGATAAGTAGAAAAATAGAAAAAACTGAAATTTCTATGAAGTCTGTCTATGAAAATAGCCCAACTTTTTTATCCGCAGTCAATGTTGATAACACAGCGCTAACAGTCATAAAAATTCAGCAATCAACAGTTTCACACTGAAAAATACCAAAACTCTTGACGATTCCCATTTGTAGACGTAAAAACATTTTTTGAGGTTTGATGGGAAAATCGGTGAGTTACAGAAGAACAATTTGCTTTTTTCAGATTTATTTATTTCTACGATGTTTGAAAATACACAGATATTTTAAATTTTGTGAAAAATGCACCACCCTCATCACCACCACAAGTCACCAGGTCCTCGTTGGAAAACGCACCAATCGAAACATGGCTGGAAGACTGTGCCGCATGAAGCCACTTTTTTTGCTGATCGTTAGTTTTAAATCAAATAATTCCACGGTAGTCACTTTCCCATCATAGAATTTATTTGCTATTACGAAAACAAAAGGGCTCAAGTTAAAGCCAATTTTATACCTATAAAAGGTAGCTTTAGATTTTTTTTAGTTATTGGGTTTGACCATTGTAATTAGTCAAGGTTGTCAAAAACTAGGTAAATATGGTAAGATCCTTGGAGTGATCGAAATCGAAAAAGTTTGAAGAGGTTTTTGTCGAAGTTTTTTAAATTCAAGCATGATTTGCAGAGCCAGTCACCGGTAATTTGGCCATGTGTGGGTTTGTGTTAACCGTGATCTCGTATGTGCTAATCCTCATCACTCTGCCTATATCTGCCTTCTTTTGCATCAAAGTAATATTAGAGTAATAATTTAAAGTAATAATTTAGGTAACAAAGTAATAATTTAAAACACAGACAATCAGAAATATTTAAGATTGTGAATGAATATGAAAGAGCTGTGATTTTCCGACTAGGTCGTCTGGCTCCAGGTTGCTTTTTTGAACTAGACTAAGGACAGATTTTAAACAGATAATATTTGTAGGCGGAGCTCGCGGTCCAGGTTAATCCCATTTGTTTTTGTGACAAATCTATTTTTGGGATGCCTTCAGGACTGTTTGTGATCAACCCATGCATTGACCAGTACCGCAAAGTAGATTTAAGAGTGCTTTCTTTTGATGTTCCACCTCAAGAGGTGAGCTTTTTTTTAACAAAAATTTTTGAGCGATCCACCAGAACTGCCACTTGAATTTGATCACAAGACCGATTCCACCACTGGCTGTTTTCCTTATTGATTATGTCAACATTTCTTTATGACAAAAAGATTATATAAGCCCGCCAACATCAAAAGTAAAAAATATGTCAAGAAAACGTGCAGGTGTAGAGTTACATCAGAGGAAAAATTACTACGCTCGGAATCCTAACAAGGCATCAGAAAAAAGGGTAATACTTCTTTCTAGTACCAACATATTATTTTCTAGCAGAAAAGTTTTCATGTCTTTTACTTTTATCTTTTTATCTCCAAGCTTAACGTAATAATTAGCGTGCAGCACTAGCTTTTAGCGGTTGAACAAGATATCTTTCTTCAGTAAACGATTTAAAAAATTTATAGGTCTACGGGTTTGAAGAGACGAGCTTGGTCGGAAAAGTCACTTCACTTGAAGACCGAAATCTTACATTTTTTAAAATTTTTAGAGGAGTTTGAGACCTTGTGAGCATAGTTGCACGCAAAATTTTTTGGCACCGGCGCCGGGCGCCAAAACCGGCGCCGGCGCCAAAACCGGCGCCGGGTTTTTCAAAAAATTGGCGCCGGCGCATTGCGTGGTGCCGGTCATTTTTTGGGCGCCGAGCGCCGGAAAAATCTGAAAATAACTAAAAATGTTTGTTTCACAAAAAGTTCGTTTTTTTCATTATCAACAAGAAAAGTGACATTAATTCATCTTTTAATTGTGATACATAAAAGGGTTACCGTATAATCTCTATTAAACGGGCACCCTTACAGTTAACGTTTTGCAAATTTGCTTTGCTTTTTTAACCCTAATATTGTTTATTTTTCGAAATGGACGACCACTCATTTTGTAGAGCTTCACAAACTCTACAAAATTAGTGGTCGTTTGTTTCGAAAAAAAAAACAATATTGGGGTTAAAAAGCAAAGCAAATTTGAAAAACGTTAACTGTAGGGTGCCCGTTTAATAGAGGTTATACGGTATACATTTTTAAAATTATCGATGCGTTAGACTTTTTCCTTCCGCTGTTCGCATTGGAGTAATATACACGTGGCATTCACAGCCGCTGTGCTTGCACAAATAAACAACATGTCATACGCTAGCATGGCCAGTGATAAGTAAAACCTAGACCGGTTAAGTCACTTAACTTAAGTGCATGCAAAATAGTGTAAGTTGAAGTTCATTGTAACAAGTTCAATTGCTGAAACTCCTTCAATTTCATGATTTTCTGGTTAACTATATGTACAAGAAAGAATAAATCGTGTTATTTTTAAAGCAAAAATCAATTAAAAAATTAAAAGATTGCAAAGTTTTTGAGGAAAGACATATTGGAAAAAAACTAAAATTTGCTTGAAAAAGGGCGCCGCCGCTCTTATTTTCTGAAAATTTCGAGCGCACACCGGCGCTGGCGCCGGCGTCCGTGCAACTATGCTTGTGAGAAGGGATTCAAGCCTACACGTTCATGTGTCCAACACAAAAAGTATTCGTTGAAAATGTTTTTCTATACAAATTTGATTTTGGTACCAGAAAGGTTTATTTTGGTACCAGAAAGAAGTACCGCCCTCAGAAAAATAGATGTCCCACGCAAATTCATGAAGTTTTAATTGTCAATGTAATCGACAGTGATTCTTTTTTCAACCATCTTATTAAATACTCATTTCGAAGTGTTATACTGGGTAGTAGCCAACCATTTTTTTACAAAATTTTTTTGAGCTGTGCTGTAATTCACCCTTAAACACTTTTAGATTCTATCCAAAGACTCAGTAACAGTAGCCGTCGACGTGGTTGTCTACTTCCGCATCTCAAACGCCACAATTTCAGTGACCAATGTAGAAGATTCTTCGAGGTCTACCAAGCTACTAGCTCAGACTACCCTTAGGAACATTCTGGGCACCAAGACACTGGCTGAAATGCTAAGTGATAGGGAGCAAATCTCACTCAACATCCAGGTTCTCAATTAATAACAATCAAAGTATGTGAATTGGCTGAAAGTTGTACAGGAAACCCTGGACGAAGCCACCTATCCTTGGGGTGTGAAGGTGGAGAGGGTTGAGATCAAGGATGTGCGTTTGCCTGTCCAGTTGCAAAGAGCCATGGCAGCTGAAGCTGAGGCTACAAGGTTGGGCATAAACAACGCTATGGGACTCACGGAATACTCATCCTAAAATTTTTTAGGGAAGCAAGAGCCAAGGTTAGTTCCAATTCGCATAAAAACACACAGCACTATTAATCGTGAGTCCACTGGCAAAAAATGAAGATTTTTTAAATACTGAGGCCTACCGCATAAAAAAACCTGGTGTGCATGCTTTTTTATGCATCCATAGTCACCTAAGGTATGTGTGTGCCCCTCTCAGCTCTAATCCCCCGAAGGGGAGTAACGTAAGGTTACAGTGGAATAGCAGCCAAGGTTCAGTCCTATTATAACACCTCCCCTCTATTTATTTCCGTTATTAAAACTTCATTTCCAACTTTGCTTCACACTCTATTTAATTTCGTGTTTGTCTTGTTTGGCGCTGCTTTTCGCTTGTCAAGCTCCTTGCACACACGCTCCTTGCAACAAACGTATTTATTCTAATTGCACACCAGTAGGGTTGTCGACGTGGAATCTGTCACTTTGGATGTTTTTGAATTTCAGCCTTAACAACACCCTGTTTTTTTCTCGCTAATACTTTTTTTTTTAATTTTACAATTTTAACTACACAATAATTTATGAAGCATCATGTTTAGTTCAGAAAATTTTCATGCATGTAGCTTCTAATAGTCGATTTCGACGTTGCCCCACGTCAAAATCAAAGCTCAGGTGCATGGAAATTTACCGTCGTAGAATTTTTAAAAAGTTATTAGCAAGAAAAAGAAGTATTATGTGAGCTAGTATTTCAAAAATGTCTAAAAGTGACAAATTTTACGCCAACAACCCTACACACCAGTCTTCAATAACTCACCACGCTTAATTTTGATAGACTATATCTTGGAGTGTCATAATTATTCTGCGTTGCCACTTTTCGCATTGACTTAAAAATCAAAATATATAAATTGACAAATTCTGAGAGCCGAGCAGTCGATCAGTTGAAATTCTAAAGCGTCTAGCGTTTTTCAGCGATTTGACTTTTCGTACACCAACCTGTAGGTAATTTTGGCCCGATAAAAATTGTATGCATTATGCATCCTACAGAAGAAAACACCGATGGACGTTATGCGGAGACAAGGAAATGCACGACACTGCTCAACAAGAGGAGGCGCTCGAACCGAGAAGGAAGGAAGGAAAAAGGAAAGAAAAAACGGCAAATGTATTGCGAACCGGTTGGTTTACGGTCTTCAATGGTAATTAATTGCCACACTCGCCATCAAGCGGAATCGCTGTCCAGATTATTAGCGAGTTACAGCCTTATCCCCCAAATATTCTTCCTCAACAACATATTAGATTGATCACTAAGTCCGTAGTCCCCCTATAACTCACTTTCTTATGGCTCATTCACAAACGTTGTCGTTGTCATTGGCGTTGTCGTTGTTGTTGGAATATTTTTTGTATGAAACCTTTTTTCGCCAACGACGACGACAACTTATTCGTAAAAAATCCAACGCCAACGACAACGACGACGCCAAGGACAATGGCATTTTTCATTCCAAATTGGACAAATTTCACATTTTCAGTCTGGATTTCGAGGGAAAACGTGAGGAGAATATAGTTAATCCTCAAAATTCTGACTAAAAATGCAAAATTTGTCCAATTTAAAATGAAAAATGCCGTTGTCCTAGGCGTCGTCGTTGTCGTTGGATTTTTTATAAATAGGTTTGTCGTCGTCGTTGACGTTGTCGTTGTCTTTGGCGTAAATTGCCTTCATAAAACCTTTTCTCCAACGACAACGACGACGACAACGACAATGTTTGTGAATGAGCCATTACCAACTAAATAGCAAATCTGTAATTTAAGACTAACAATATTTTTTTATGTATACTATGTTTGCCATCATCAGATTTGGGACTTGGAAAAATTAATTTTCCTGACATTTTGCCTTATTCCCCCTTATTTTTCAAACTTTTTCTCGCCAATTAAATAAAACTTGCGGTCATTTATAATGACTACAAGGTTTTATTGAAGTCAATATTTAAGTCAAAAAAGAATGAATTTGTATTTAAAAATTTGGTGAGGATTCAAAAAAGTTTGGGAGATGAGGGGCGACCAGGCTCTTTTGGGACTTTTTTTTCTCTTAAATCTCAAATCTGATGATGGCAAACACAGTAAACATGAAAAATATTATTATTCATAAGTATCAGATTTGCAATGTAGTTGGTAAAAAGTGAGTTTGAGGGCGGCTACGGACTTTGTAATCAACCTAAATTTCCCCTACTTCCCCCAAGCCTAAAAAAGCCAATGAAAAACGAAAACATGTAGTTCTAGAGTATAATGATGGTAAAACACGCTGTATTCGGCTCCCGCTAAAAATGTTAACCGGATTCTTACCATGAATGTATTTTCCAAAAGAACTCTTTTAAGGTGATAGCCGCAGAAGGTGAACAGCTGGCTAGCAAAGCATTGGCTGAAGCTGGTAAACATATTTACTTATGTTATTTTTGGCTTCTTTCAAAACCAAACGCAAAATAAAAACCACCGATTGCAGCATCAGTGATCAGCCAAAATCCAGTGTGCATCAATCTTTCCCTGCTGCAAACCCTTAATTCTATCAGTGCCGAAAAGAACCAGACGATTGTGAGTAGTTTGGCAAAAGTATCATACAATTTATTTATATTATTCTAAACTATGGGTGAAAACACTTTTCAAATTATGTATTTAAATGTATGTTTTTAAAACTCATTGTTCTTGCGAGCCTCTTCACAGTTTTTATTTTTTTGTACCAGCATATAGCCCTAAAATTCTGGTTTCTGATAAGGTGTCAACTGGCTTGATGTAATCTAAACATTTGGGGGAAAAGTTAGTTTTTATAAATCTACTATTTTTTTAAATCAATTTTGATCTACTGTTATACATCGTATTGAGCCAGTTGACACCTCATCCCGGAATAGTATCGCAGGACTACTAAAAATTTAAAATTGTGGAAATCCTTGCAAGAACAACGCGTTATAATATAATATAAAAAATAATTTGAGGAGGTAAACACATAATTTGATGATTGTTTTCAATTTCATGAAAAATACAGCACCAGGCCGTTGTATTAAAGATAACTAGTGTTTTTACTTTTGACTAGATGCAGGGTAGGGCATCGTACGTCAGGACCGGCTCAATCATGTTTTTTGCCTTTTTCAGTAGTTTGGAAAAGATATTTTAAGCCCGTTCTAACCTATTCTGCAATATCCTGAACCTAAGCAAACCCTAAATTTTAAAAACGACAAGGAAGACCAGGGCAAAATGGACAAGATGCTGATATCAGTCAGGCCCTTGCTAACCCTGGTACACATGAATTTGACTTTGCATCGTATGCCAGGTTTAAATGCTCACTTTTGCCATATTTAAGGTGTTGCCAATCCCCGTGGAACTAGTCCAGACACTCATTAGAAGAAGGTAGCCAGCCACCGACAGATCTCATTCCGAACTGCCAAATTTAGATTACTTTTATTTATGCATATTAGACTTCAATAAATTATGTTTATGTACATTTATAGTCAGCAAAACCCTGTCAATATAGTGGCTTATACTTTTTGAGTTCCACAGCAATATGTTGATAATTGACCAGTTCCTGACCATCCTGTTGGAATTTTTTGAATGCTTCATGAGCCAACACTTTGTTGAGTCTTTGATAGTATTGGATGAAATGGGTAAAGGCCATCTGCAACTTGCAAACTACAGCTTTAAATCAATGGTTTGGCATTGAAAGTGAATTTATCACCACAAATTACTTTAAAAAATTGACTTTTTTGCAAAATTTTGGTACATTCGACGCTCGATATAGCTAGTCACCTCCTCCCCCTTCAAGTTCGCTCCCGCCTAAGGCCTGATACTTTTTAGGCTGATTTTCGGCATCTTTTGTTGAATATGATTCATCAATCCGGTCACAATAATGACAAGAATTCCGATTTTACTGTCTTTTTTGAAAATCAAAATAATTTTGCCGTAACGACCCGCAATTCATGATGAAAAAAAATATAGGCGTTCTTTACAACGAGCGCTGCTGGTCTTCACGGCAAAATTTTTAAATAAAAAAAGCGAACGCCAGAATCGGAATTCTTGCGACTTTCGTGACCAGACTGACCAATCACATTCGATAAAGGACGCAGAAAATTAGGCTAAAAAGGTGTCAGGCCTCAGGCGGGAACAAACTTTTGGAGGGTTTTCTTTCAGATCGAGCGTCGACTGTAATGATAATTTGGCAAAGCGATATAAAAATAAACTGTGGAACGCAAATTTCACCAGAAAAATGCGGCATAAGGTAGACTTGGCGAAGAAATATTTCTTAGAAAAAACGGGAATAATGTAACACTTTTTGCTATATATTTTATGGCTTGATCTCAGTGGCAGACAGCTTCTGCTCTTTACTATTTAACATTTTTTTAGACCCTTTTACCTTTATATATTATCAAAAATTAGTAGTCCACCTGCAGAATATTGGTACCATTCTTGAAGTTGGTGAAAGATTGGAGTATTTCGGTGTTGATTGCCTCAATGGACCGCTTCCACTCCACGTTAAAAGAGCGCACTATATGTGTTACTTTGCCTGGAATTAATCAAATAAAATAAGTAGCCATATACCTTCAATAAACCAAAGCCTACTTCCATATCTTGTAAGCAGTTGTGTATGTGCTTGTTCAATTAGTGGTTCACACTCATTCAGGAACTGTATCAAGCTGGAGAAATGGGGCGACAATATTTCTTCCACAAAAGCGTTTATCTTGGTTTGCTGCAATTCCCAGAAACTCGACCTTTCTTTGGACTCGGAGGCTACTTTTTCCTAAAGTTTTACAACATATTATTGGTATTACGTGTCATAAGGAGCAGCAAGTAACCCACATCCAAGACTGTAAGGATAATATCGTAGTTGTTGATTTGAAAGACGAGGCGGTTTTTCTTGGAAGTCAACTGTGAGGTAAGTCTGTTGAGTAGACCTTCTATTTCAGCTTGTTGTTTGCTGATCATCACCTGTAAAATTTCGTTTTTACTCTCCATAGGATTTATAAAGCTTGACTTTTGCAGAAATTTTGTACTACAGTGCGTTTCATAATGATACGACACCCCCATTTTTTTTGCCAAAAACATTAGTTTTTTGTTCATTTGTTTATATTTTTCAACTAGCATGTGGAAAACCTCAGAAAATTGCATTCCACTACAAAAAACGGTGTTTTTCTCGAACAGAAAAAATATTTTGCCGAAATGGCGAAAAATCAGCGTTTCATAATGATACGACATTTTCGTAAAAACACGTTTATTGGTCCTATAGCATAATCATTCGCATCAAAACAGATTTACAATGTAAGCCCTGAATCTCAGCTACAATTTGGTAGGTCAAATTATTCTGTTTGATTATTACTAAAAAAGTTATGACCATCAACAAAAAATACAAAATGACAGGTCAGCCTTTTTTAAAGAATTGCACAGGGCTGAGAAACGGACGGTTGAAGTTAGAAAAAGTAAAAGACCTCTATATTTGCCTTATTTTGGGACATTTTCACTTCTTTCAACTTGATGTGAATGGTTATGCTATAGGACCAACAAACGTGTTTTTACGAAAATGTCGTATCATTATGAAACGCTGATTTCTCGCCATTTCGGCAAAATATTTTTTCTGTTTTTGAAAACACCGTTTTTTGTAGTGGAATGCAATTTTCTGCGGTTTTCCACATGCTAGTTGAAAAATATAAACAAATTGAACAAAAAACTAATGTTTTTGGCAAAAAATGGGGGTGTCCTATCATTATGAAACGCACTGTATATGAGAATTTGGAAAGTAAGCACACTGTACAACCTCTACTCATACCCCGCCCCTAAATGTGAAAAAATTTACATAAAAAGACAAATTTTAGAGGTCGTATGGCAGTTCTGAGCAATATGTTTTTTCTTTAGACTGAGTAAAAGATTCTGCCACCTGTAACCTATTGTCCATTTTCTTGCCAACACCCATCAGATCACTGCAGACCAGAAAAGCACATGTGAACTCTGCATATCTTCTAATGACATAGTGTGGGCGAGTGTCTACTGGCACTTGCAGTTTTCTCACGTCCAGATTCCTACAAATTCAAATTTTGTTCCAATAGCATATAATTCTGGCTGAAAAGCACCTACCTAACACTGTCATTGTGCTTGTTCATCACCATCTTAAATACTTTTTCAGCATTATCAATGTTTGGTTGAAAGTAACAAGATAGCGATAGACGCCAGGTAGAAAAAAATACTCCCAAAAATTCCATGAAAATTTTTAGGGCCCATTGTACATGGTGGGTCAAAAAAATTCCCCGTTTTTCATGCCGTCATAACTTTTTGTTTCAACACAATATCGAAAAATGGTTTTTTCGATCTCTTTTTGTTGTAAAAAAATCACTGATTTTCGAACCATACCTGTTCAAGGCAAAAACCCGTAAAAAATTCAGGCATTTGTAGGCTGCTGAATCAAATGCCAAAAATCGTTTTTTGAGATCGACTTGGTAGAAAAAGTGATGACCATTCGAAAATCGGGGAATTCCCGGCCCACCCTATAAACTTTTTAGTCATTCTCCTTTTTTTTCGAAAACGAAAAATCAATTTTGGT
This sequence comes from Ditylenchus dipsaci, assembly GCA_004194705.1. NCBI lineage: Eukaryota > Metazoa > Nematoda > Chromadorea > Rhabditida > Anguinidae > Ditylenchus > Ditylenchus dipsaci. Next base: position 377,751 of record SADC01001351.1, read on the forward strand.
CAACAATTTGTGACTTTTCGATATGGCTAAAAGCTCTAAGAGTATTTTAAAGGTGTTCACCTCTAGTCTAGCCCATAATAGTTTAGTTAGGCTTTGCCAATACCTGCAAATACAGTTTATTTTATCAGCCGGTCGTTTTTACAAGTAGCAAAATTACCCATCAATGGACACCACACTTCGGCTGTCCATCAACTCACTATACTTGGTACACAAGCAAATACATAGAAACAAAGAAATGGCATCGTAGTTTATGGTTATTTTCTCTTCCAGTGCTTTCTAGAACACAAAGTCAACTTTCATTCAATTTTAAAAATATTGCTGACCAACAAGTGAGCAATAGTCCTGCCCATGACTTCAGTGAACATGTCCACTGCCAACTGACCATTGACCATGAAAAAGTCGCAGAGGAACAGGAATTCATGGCTGCAATGATCAACCAATGCATACTGGATACTCCGGAAAAGCATTTCAAATTGGAACTGAAAATATGGGCTATGATTTATAATTATTTGGATGGAAAGTAGCTGAACTGTTTCATTGGCTTGCTGGGTGGCGTGTGGCACAATCAATGGAGCCATGAGATCAACTGAAAGAAGGGTTTGTCGCTGGCCTAGTGAAAACACAGTGGCTCTGCTTCGGGTCTATAAACAGTCTGGGAAATGTTAAATACTAGAAAGTTTTGTTTAAATGTTTACGTGAGATTTAGAGTTGTAGAACAGTGAAGGTAGGTTGGCATAAGACCTAAAATAAGAAAAAATACATTTTCGACAATCTCTAGCACGACAAAAAAATACTGTATTTCTTTGCTCAACAAAACATTTTAAAAAATGGCTTAAATTGAAAAGATCTGTCAAAATATGTAAATGTCCCGTCAATTTTTAAAAACTAGTTCTTCTCGGTGTTTAATTTTTAAATGTTTTATTTTTTGCATTGGTGCATTAGAGCTTTTCCGGCAGTCGACATTACATGCCTTTCTTTTTTAGCCACAGATGTAACTTTTTGATCTTTGATAGCTGCCGATTTTCCTCGAACCAGATCTTGCATGTTTCGGACGTTGTTGTGAGTATTTAGTTTAGTTAGGCCTGCTAATCTCCAATTTTTCTAATTACGTTAGTCTTACTTGACTGGAGCGTCCTCAGCACCCAATAAGTCTTCTTTGGACGCTGAGTCAGTCATCTAGAAAAACAGAGCTATTATTTTTTGATCTCAGATTACCAACCTGTAGTTTGAATAGGCGAGAAAGGTAAGCTTTGAAGTAGGAAAAGAACATTTTGCTAATTGTGTCCACATACTCATCTTTTACCTAAACAAATTTGGAATGCTACAAATGATTTTATATGCTTGAGTAGTAGTAGGAACCTCTCTAGCCACTTGTCTATCATTTGCCAACAGAAATTCGTAGAAAAATCTATTTTTAAGTAGGGCATTTTGTGGTATTTGATAGTTAGTCAATGGCTTCTTGAACAAAGAAATTTTCATCAGCAACCATTCTCGAATTTTCTCCATGGCCTGTAACGTAAACTTGGATGTTACATACACAAAAAATAGCAATTGGAATTATAACTAGGGTAAGCCTAGACAGGTCGCTGAATGAAAACACTCTTTTTTCAAAATATTTCAACTCAAAATACTTTTAAAATTAAAAAAAAAACATTGTCTATAAACTTTATGCATGGTGAAAATTCCATATAAAATATGTCTAGTCTAGCCGAATTATATCTAGTAAATCAAAATTTTTTGCCTAATACATCAGTGCCATTCGATTTTACATAAATCGAGTGACATTCTAACAAAGACTTGCCGAAACTTGGGAATTCACTAACATTTTGCCAGAATTCAATAGCAAAAATACTAATTTACCTTATACTTGAGGTTTTCTATAACATCTTGCACATCACCTGCAATTTCAAAGTAGCAATCCAAATCAAACACGACAATTAATAGGCGCTTACCGACAGCTTTAGCATCCTTAAATTCCTGAGTTCTTAGAAACTGGAGTTTGTGTTGGAGCTCATGAAGCTGTTCCAAGAACTCGGTGCTGTTCACATCTTTTTCTGTGATTGTCCTTCAAATCAGTAAATATGATAAATGAATTTAAAAAATTAAAAGTGCCCTGACTTGATCATAATGTGAGGCACAACCATGTCGTCTACAAACTGACTCAGTTCACCTCTAAAGTTTTACAGTTATATTTACTCAATAAAAAATGGTGTCCATCCTACCTGACCCTTTGTCGGTTGTGCAATTGCTGATTGATAACCACAGATTGCTCCTAAAATTTTCTTATTCGGTCGTTTTCTTAAAAAGTTCAACCCTCTCCTCGATTCGACACTATTTTTAGCCCATTTGTTGAAAAAAATTGTTGGACCCAGGTGGGAGTCGAATTGTTAGGGTATCAGTAGGACTGTGGAAACATATAACACGCCTCGATTAGAACTTATTTTTGCAACGTCGCTAAAAATATATTTTAATATGTATCGCTCAAATATATATTAATGCAGCGTCGCTACGAAATCTGGGTCAGATTTTGTAGGGAAAAAAAAAGAAAATCCATAGGGGGTCGAAAATTTTAAAGCCTCCAGATATTATTTTTTGGGACGGTATTCTTAAAGTTTTGTATAGTATATGGACTGCGCTTTACAAGATAGATTCATCAGAATAGTCGAATTGAAGTTGCCAGTTCGTGGATGTCCCTTGTAAGAGTACTAAATGAAAAAAAGGAGAATCTAATGTAATTATTTTTAGATTGATGTCATTGACTTTAGTCCTTACTTTTCTAACTTCTTGATGTTTCTAGAGTCTACAGTCTTACACAGAGACACCCAGTTTCTTCTCTTATTTTTTGGCGTCACAGCCAATTTGAAAGCGATCTTAGACGATTGATTGCATAATGAAATTGAAAGAACGGAATTGATAGAGCTCGTGTAGCTTAAGAAACTGCGATAAGAGGAAGTGGGAAATGTTTGCTCTGGTCTGAAATATACGTCCTCAAATTCGAAGAGAGATTTTAAAAGAATATACAGAAAGAAAATTTCGCCACATATTTTTGCGGAGGAGGTTTTTTCCAACACTAACTACTAAGGAAGTATTAACAGTGTGACATCTTTGCAAAAACGTGAAAAACAACAACAGTATTTCTGCCTTGCATTTTTCCTCATAATAGCGTCAAAAAATATTTAACCTAGTCAAAATACAACAAATATACCTTAAGCCGTTTCATGTCCACACTGATAAGTCCCAAATCTACTAGAAACCCTGAGAGGGATGTCTCCAGGCTCTAAATGAATCATAATAAATTGTCATAAAATCTCAATATTAATCAATTACTTCCAAAATATTGTCACAAGAGTGTATTTTATCATGCAGTTGTGCCAGATTGTTCACTTGTTGAATACAATCTTCCACAGCTGATTGATTGGCCTCTTTTAGTTGGCTCTGGATTTGGGCAGAGTATTCCCTCAAATCCAGACCACTTTCGAGTGAATTACGCACTATTTCGTCATCAATATCAAACACTATGGACGGCACATCCGTCTCATCTTTGGTCATTTCAATGGAATTTACACCAACGATAGCGATTGATACGATGTGAACATGTTGGCAAACAAAGCAAACTAGAATGAAATTTATTTAGTTTTAAAAATGCAGGGCAAAAAGCCAAAAAAATATGCTCAGGGTATTTCAAATGATTGAGGCTTTTTCTTTTGATTACAATTGAAACACTATAAACAGAATTTTAAACAGACATTTGAGGCAGCACGCGAAAAGAACACCTTTGATAAACCGCCACTCTCTCAATTTTGACGGAATATAGCTCATTTTTAAAATTTACTTTTCCATTATATAAAATTATAGCATCTTCTGATTCTTTCGAAAAAAGCCAAATTACACAAACAACAAAAACAAAAATTTGCGAAAAAATAGAAAAATACCGACTATTAGTTACATCTTCGATTGCTATACGTTCTTACTGTTTTCATCATTCATCTAAAGTTTTTTGCTGAATCAATGCCATTCGACTGTTAGCATGAGAAAATAAATTAACACAAGCCAAATACTGGCTAGATTAAAAGATAAAATAATTAGTGAAATTTCGTAAGTTATAATGGGGTTGGGTGATATCTAATTTAGCCGGCTAATTTGGCGCTAATTTACCCTAAAGAAGCCTAAATTACCTTAAATTAGCGCTAAATTAGGAATCACCCACTACTAGTTAAAATTATAAAATTGCATGCCCAAAAACAAAAATGCATGTCCACAAAACAGACTGACCTACGACCGGGTACACATCATGACCAGTGTTTTTTTGTAAAAGCGTTAAAAATATTTAAATATGCTTAAACCACACGTTTGAGGTCCTTACGGAAGCTGGCCTACCCTTGCGTAAGCCTAAGTGCGTAAAAATCGTAAAAAGTTAATGAAAAGTTAACAGGGGAGACCAATGCAAAATTTGGCACTGTACCCGGTCGTTGTACAGGGTCATAATATGAACCCGGTCATTGGTATAGCGGGGAATTTTGTGAAGATTGCACACTATAAAATTTTAAAACCATAAAACACCACAAAAGGATAATAAAAAAATGAGTAGGCAACAGTAAATTAGCCTTTAGCAGGGCTGCCATATGTCCTTTTTAAAAAATTTGTCCTTTTTTGGGACTTCAAATCTTTTTTTATTTTTGAAGTTTTAGTCAAAATCTTTTTTTTCGCTCAAAATGGCAATAAGCACGGGATAAAATGCACTTTTTCCTTCAAATTCCTGTTTTTGAACAAATCTCCTTTTTTTTAAATTTTGAGATGGCAGTCCTACCTTTAGCCATTGCAAAAAATTGCAGGCACAAAACAAGTAGTGGTTTGCGGTATTGCGTTGTTGACGCGAGAAATTTCAATAAGCCAGCCGTCTACCTCTAACCCCCTCCTCGACTTGCCGCAATTGCTCCTTTACAGGATAGCAGGAGGAAAATCAAAATCTTATTGTAATTTGCTAAGCCAGACTGTCTGTATCTCTGTCATATAGTCTCTGACTGTATGCAGGGTAGGCAGCTGCCTAGAGCTACAAGCATTTGCGGTTTTGATAGTCGTGATGATTTATCTAATTCGAGAGCTGTCCATAGAATTTTTCTGTAAATGTAAAAAACTAATAAAATAAAGCTTATTTGACTGCTTTTACTGTTATTAATCTTTTGGCGCTACTGCAATATACCCTTTCCAAAAGCTCTACTAGAATATAACCACCCAATAATTTAGGATGAGGCTTTAGCTAATGCTTAGGCATGTAAGCTTAGGCTTAGGTTTAGACTCAGGGTGCGCCCATTGCTAACAGGGGCTTTTGTACAACTTTAAAAAAAGGATGGTTTTAGGTACCCGCCAAAAATGATTGGGAAGGGTATCTTCCTGTAGCTTTTTTGAGAGGGGTATATTCCAATAGCGTGGATTTTTTTTAGTTGGGCTTCTATTAATCTACCTTTTCGAAGTCCGAAAATCCTAGACCTCTATTTCAACTCAAAACATCTGTGTGGCAACTTAGGTTCAAATAAGCTCTTCTTTTGCAGCCTTTGCAAGTTCTAATTCCTTTGAGTCTTCCTAACCCATTCACTTGAACCTGAAACCCCTACCCCTAAACCTCTCAGTCAAATCAGCTTGGGGACCAAGAAATGTTTTTCTCGAAAAATTTTTATGCCAATAATTTCTTTGTATAAACATGATTGAAAAAGGTAGACAAACGTTTTTGCGACTTTAGATGAAAAAGTAGTGCAATGAAAAATTTTTTTTAAAAAAATTCTTCGTCCCCTGAGCTTATTTGAGTGGGGCCTTCAGGCTGCAGTGCTCCAAAAAAGTAGCTGGATTTTATTCAATTTCACCTATTTTCTTGATCCTTCGAAATTTGATTATTATTATTATTGTTTAATATTGGCTGCAAGATAAGCGAGTTTGCTTTACAGTTGCATATGTTACGTTGCATAAACAACCAAAGGTTGTATGAAGCACCAAACGCCTGATAAGAAAATCAGTTGCGAAATTTTCTTGTGTTTGGTAAAGATGACTTTCTGTTTTATCAAAAGAGCGTATGACTGCATTTTTTTGTTAAGTAGTTTAAAAATTTCATCAAAGCTTGCCTTCATCTTTTTCACTAATTTAGCAAAAATTATCTGTCTTCGCATCTGTTTATAAGACTTGTTTCCTTTCATTTTTCGAAATTGTTGGAAAAAATTAGTGGCTAAATTCAAGCTCCCTGCCTCCACTCACTTGAACCTGAGTGCCCTTCTCATAGTCAAATCAGCTTGGTACAAAGGCAATTTTTTAAAATTTTTCGACAGAACTATTTTTTCCCCTAAATTTACATTTATAAATCATTCTTATACTAAAAGCCGTTGGTATGAAAATTTAAAAAAATCGCTTTGGTCCACCAAGCTGTTTTGACGGGGGATCTCAGATTAAAATGTACCGAATTTGTTTGCAATATAGGTTCATAACTTTTTATCCTTATTTTCAGGAAAAAGCCGTTTTCATATTCTTCTCAAGCCTCCCTTGAGTACTTTTTTGAAGGTAAGGATTTGAAAATTTTTACAATTTTTAATTTTAGTATAATGTTTTTAAAGAAGTTAAAAAAAACTAAGTGTTAAAAAGCAGGGTGATCCAAAAAAACTCAATTTTTTTTGAAAACTTTTAGTTTTATTTTTTCATTTTGGTTGTTCTCTTTTGTAAACGATTTTTTAATCGACTTAATGTAGCTCCGAGGCAGAACTACTATTATAGACATAGGCGTACCAAGGGGGGGGGTGGAGGTGTTAGCTGGGCTATAGCCCCCGCTAGCACCCCCCCCCCCCCGTCAGGATTTTTTTAGCCTTTTTTCGTTTTTTTCAGCCTTATTTTAATTTCTTGGCCAGTTTACCTCCCCCGTCAGAAAACCCTGGGTGCGGAAAGAACTGCTATTATCCGAGGCTTAACTACTATTATCAATTTTCCTGAGGCAATCAATGGGTCAAAGCCCCAGTTAAGCAACATTTTCAAAAATGGAAAAGCTTTTTGGATTCACCCTGTGTACAGTCAGATCTGTCTATAACGGCACTTCTGGAAACCAACCCTATGGTGCTGTCATAGAAGGGTGCTGATATGTCGATATATAGAGCCAAGTAAAAAGTGTAAATACCGCCGGCTTTGCAGATGCAAATATATACAGTCCCTCGACTCTCGATAAGCCTTGAAATCCACCCTGGTACCGGTTAATCGAGGTTTTTTCTTATCTAATTCTTTTTGCTGGTCAGCGAAATCAAGCTATTTCACAGCGCCGGTTCACTGGGAGTGCCGGTTTATCGAGAGTTGACAATCACGGGAAAAAAGGCCATTAATTTTTAAAATTACTATTTACTCTTTTACTATTTAGGATGAAGCAGTTCATCTTTTTGTGCGTTCTTTTGCTCTTGGTTTCAGCGGCAGAAAGTGGCCCGCTGGCATATGCTGCCTGTCAGGTATTGTAAAACTGAATTTTTTATTTTAAGTTCTTTAACTAATATTTTCAATACAGGCAGCATGTGCTGCAGGCGCTGCCACTATCGCCGGCGCATCCGCCTTGACTGCAACTCCTGCGGCTGCAGCTGCATATGCCGCTTGTCAAGCTGGGTGTGCAGCACTTTTGGTTGCTCCAACACCCTGGTAGATTTAACATTTTTCTGAAACTTTTATCTGCTGATCGTAGGGTTCACAACTATTTATACCTCCACGGCATGTTTAGTCATGGAAAGTATTAGCTCCCAATACCCCTCCTGAACAAATCACCTGATTTCCCCGAATCCACCATGCAGCCAATACGTTTCCTATTTTCAAAAATTTCAGTTCAATCGGCCGTTCTCGTGTGAATGGGAGCGCTTGGCTAAGGTCATTGAAGAAAGGGCCCTAATAAAAGCCATAAAGGGATTTCCCTTTACGACAATGCCTGCAAGCACACCGCAAAAATCACCGAGGTTAAGATGCAGCAGCGTGGGTTCGAGATTCTCTCCTATTCGCACCACTCTCCTGACTCTGAATGACTTCCACCCTCGCACCTTTGAAGACGAAGAGAAACTCGAGTCTTGGCTGCATGAGTGGATTGAGGGGAAATCGGCTGATTTCTTCAACAGAGGTATTGAAAAACCTAAATGTTGATCAGTTCAGTATTACATAGATTATTAAAATGATTTTTTTACTCTTTCAAAATCAGCTTCAGACTTAAAAAGACATTATCTAATAAAATCAATTTTTTAGTGTAGCTTTAATTGAAATTCTCAAAAGCTTTTCTGTAAAATCTATAATTTGCACAAAAAAATTAAATTTTTTTTTATTTTCAGAAGCAAACAAGCCGGACAACGCAAAATATTGTGCAACATCAAAGTATTCTTTTGCAAATTATTAATTTGTATACTGTATTTATAAATGATGAATGTAGGATAAGCAATAAAAACCCCAATCTTCACCACAATTAATTAATTAAACCAATTTATTAGAATACATAACGATACAGTCAAGCCCGTCTTAAAAGACGTAAAACCCAAGTGCACCCCCTCCAAAGAGTATGTTTTCTCTAGCCGTAGAACAGGGTGCACCGCCCGTAAAAATTTGAATTTTATAGCATTAGAGAACTTTAGTGCCAAGACCAATTCCTAAAAAATTATTGATTTATTTTCCTTTTTCATTTCTGGTCGCAAATTTTTCTTATCGCTGTGAGCACTGTAGTATTTGGTCTCAAAAAATTTGATGTATTCTCAGCTTTCGAATGACACCAAATATGCAATAGCAGAAATAATAATAGCGCTAGATTTATTGATTTACACTGCCCACAATATTTTTGGAAAAACGACGAGCACTCTTCTCGAGTTCGTAACTTTCTTTCACCTAAGTTTTATTTTAATTTTTTCTATGTTTAAATGAAAAAGCAGTGTTTTTCCTACCCGCAGGTTAATTTTTTACAAAAATTTTGACCTATTTACAGTTTTTCCGAGCTGCTTGTAGTTTTTTTTTCGGGTTTTCAAGCATATGGAGACCAAAAATTCAGCCTATGCTGAGTAATTTTTTGACCAAGAACACTACCGAAATTCGTTTTTAGAACCCGAATTAGTTTCGTCATTTGAATTTGATGAGATCTGGTCAAAATTGCTATTGTTTTCTGAAATATGACCATTTTGAGTGACCACCCGAAATTTAGAACACTAGATTCCTAATGATCGTATTATAGCTTTTCGGCAACATTTCAAGCACATCTTAGCTTAAAGGACCATGGTTTTTGCGCACAGTGGCATGGCAAAAGTTTGAATTGGCGGGGGACACTTATCTTTTGTCTGGCACTGTGTTCTTTGGAGTAATGTCGAACGACTCAAAAGAGTACGGTGAGAGACCAAAGAGAAGTGTCCCCGCCAATTCAAATTTTTGTCATTCCATTGCACGCAAAAATCATGGTCCTTTAAGAAGTAGACCCAAGTAGACATTTTGCATGCTTTTTTGTACACGAATTTAATAAAAACGTAAATCACTACCAAAAAAAATTGGGAAAAACTTGAATTAGAAGTACCTGAAAATTTTGGCGATCTGTTGCTTTTGAAGTGCTATGAAATTCGAATTTTGACGGGCCGTGGGTGGTGCATATTCAGAAACACTGATTCCTTGCAATGTGCAGTGTGCTGATATTTCGTCGCGAGGCAGCGAAATAGCCTCAGTATTTATATAATTAATAAGCGTGACATCCCTAACTTGAACCCATTGATTTTAATGCTCTTTGGAAGAGGGTGCACTTGGTATGCTGTCTTAACGCTAGCAAGACGGATTGAAACATTGCTATCGTATGGTTTAGAATTTCATGCCGAACACGACGGTACCGGTCGTTTTTTAATTTTAGATTCGAAATTTCCAGCCGCGCGCCTTTTAAAATTTTCGCTACATTTTGTAATCCAATACAGTTGAAACTCGATTTATCGAAATTCAAGGGACCGACCAAGTTACCGCGTTCGAAACCTTTTTACACCCATTTTTTCAAGCTTTTGACAGTCTAGTCCCAGATATTACAAGGATTCTGATTTTGCCGATCATATTTTGGGAATTCAAATTGTTTTCTTTTAAAGAATCAAAAACTCGGTGAAAAAACAGGTTTTTCGTTAACTCGAAATTCGTTAAATCGAGTTTTTGCTCATTTGGTGAGAAAACATTTCTATTTCCGAAAAATGATCGGCAAAATCGGAATTCTTGCGATATTTGGGACAAGACTATCAAAACAGAGCTGGCAAATTTTCGAAAAAAATGAAGGTAAAAAAAGTGTCGGACCCTAGGTGGGAACGTACTTGCGACCCCAAATATTCGTTGTATCGAGTTTCGTTAAATCGAGTTTTGACTGTAGATTCATTAATATTTTTAAAGGTTTCGTAACTTTTAGTTTTAGCCGCCAAAGGGGCGCAGGGGCCTGTTAGGTTAGAGATGAGCGCACTCACTCACCTTAGACATAATTCCGAGAAGTAATCTTGATCATAAAATGCATATAGAGTCCCTTTGTGCCACGGCCCAAGTTGAAAAACATGGTAGAACAATCAAAAAATGGCTGAAAAGGGCTTTAAAGAAATGGGCCCTATTATTCCCTTCCCCTCCCAATACAGCCCATAATTCTTTTAAAATTGCTTTTTCTGTCCTTTTTTTTTATCAAAATTAACACTTCAAAATGGGTTTTTAACACTTCTAAAAAATCTTGATTTTTTGGGAAGGGGGGGGGTGTATCATAGCAACGCCTAATAATATTTGAGTTTCCACAATTTTCTCTACAAACTGACAATTTTCAAAATTTGACACCGGATTGTTCACCATGGTCGATTAACTTGTGAAAGTGATCTTACAATTTAAAAAAGTCTGTGTCAAATTTAAATTCTTTTCGAGATAACAAACATTTTAAATTTTAATTTTGGAATTGTAAGATAACTATTACAAGTGAATCGACTGTGCTGAACAAGAATCCGGTGTCAAAATTTGAAAATTGTCACTTTGTACAGCAAATTGTGGAAACTAAAATGCCACTAAATGTTATTTCTTAGAGAAAATCTTCACCGCATGGTTTACGTATTCTCTCTAATAGAACCACACTCTCTATTAGAACCACACTCTCTAATAGAACCACACCCTTAACACTCTCAAGCTGCGCCAACGGCCTTCTAACTCCGATGATTGTCGAAGCCTGGGAGAATCTCTCAATCTCTATTCAAATCGTGCGCAGTTCCCAATGCCACCGATGGATATAAGGACGACGCCATTCACTGCTTCAGGAAACTTGGGCTGGTTCCGAGTGGTCGAGGCAAGGTGAAGCTCGCGATGAGAAGAAGTTGGCTGAGCAGATACAAGAAATCGGTCTTGAGGAAGCGCGAAAATAGTTCAATAATAAAGATATATCTCTAGAGTGATGATGAGTTTTGGCACCTGTTCTGCTTTATGGGGACGCCTATTTCACTATATATTTTTTATTTTTAAGTCGATCAAGTTGAGTATGGTGACCGGGTGACAATAATCACCTGATCAACAAAAATTACTTATTAAAACTATTCATAACAGGTTATGATATAACCATGACTGCCATAAGAAACAAAATAAATAAAAGTATAGTATAATTAGCGTCTTCCTAAACGAACCAAGTCCGAAATAAAGAAATTATGCGCGTATGCTACAGTTCTTGAATATCTTCAGAAGGTTGAAAATAGAACTACACTCTATTAGAACACACTCTCTAATAGAACCACACCCCAAGGGGGTTGAAAAATAGAACCACATGTGGTTCTATTAGAGAGAATACGGTATGTGCTTATTGCCGAGAAATGTCATCTAAACCTCGACTCATAAATTTAGGAACTGATAATTTAACATCATAATAGCAAAATGTTCGTCAGAATGTACACATTCGTATCCAGTGAAGCTTTAAAGAACAATAATTTGCTCTTTCAGCTTCAAATAAAAAGATGAATTGTTCTAAAAGTTTGTAATTTTTGTTTGTAGCACGTAAAAGCATATACCTACATGAATAAGTGGGAACGTGTGAAACTCCACAACTATGATCGTTACCAATGATCATTGACAGTCCCAAACCTCGGACTAACAACACTTGCTCATAGACATAGAGTTGGTAAGGTAGGGGCAAGGGTGGTTGGACAAAACCACACTTGGTACCAAAAGTCACTTAAAACCTGACTTAATTCAAACAATAACCCAAAACAACTCATTTGAATTAGCCCAAATCTTGGCACGACATTACCCAACAAGCGCCTCAAACGCTTACAGTCATGTTTCTGTCTCGTTTACTCGTCTAATCAGCGAAGTCCAATATTAATTCAACCCGTTCTCATCATTAACCCTCTCTATTCCAGCTATCAATTGGGTGTCTGTGAGAAAGTCTCGAGCTTGCCACGCAGCACATTCGCAATATCGCATTCTGCTCTATCGCATTCTTGTGT